>NC_069420.1:57401634-57420865 GCF_026875155.1 Cherax quadricarinatus
AGCACATTTGGGTTTTTTGCCTCCTTGCATCTTTGGGAACCCGGGGTCATCCGGTTTTTTTCATTATTCCTGTTACCCTTGGGTACAAACCTCCCCTCACCCTCCTTGCACATTGTTGCTACATATTCCATCATCTCATTAACTGGCTTTCCTGTCAGTTCTCTGTCCCACTGAACCTCATTCAGAAGTTCCTCATTCCTGTGTAGTCCCCTTTCCTGTAGTTTGTTTAAATTTTGTCCTTGCCTTCCTGCTTTCCCCTCCACTTGTAGCTCTACTGTGTGTGTGTGTGTGTGTGTGTACGTTTCCTTCCCCTAGTTTTCTTTGTCTCCAGAAGTCCATCTGCGGGCCCTCAGATGAACTCCCTTAAACACCTTCCCCTTGTTGGTGATGGACTGGTGGTGAGGGTGATGGTCTGGTGGGGAGGGTGTTTGGGTTTGGTGGTGAGGGGATGGACTAGTGGTGAGGGTGAGGTCTGGTGGTGAGGGTGATGGCTGGTGGTGAGGGTGATGGTCTGGTGGTGGGGGTGATGGTCTGGTGGTGAGGGTGATGGACTGGTGGTGAGGGTGATAGAATGGGGTGAGCGTGATGGGCTGGGGGTGAGGGTGATGGTTTTGGGGGTGAGGGTGATGGACTGGGGGGTGAGGGTGATGGCTGGTGGTGGGTGACGGACTAGTGGTGTGGGACTGGTGGTAGGGTGATGGACTGGGGGTGAGGGTGATGGTCTGGTGGTGAGGGTGATGGACTAGTGGTGTGGGTGGACTGGTGGTGAGGGTGATGGACTGATGGTGATGGAGTGGTGGTGAGGGTGATTGACTTGCTGGGAGGGTGATGGACTGGTGGTGAGGGTGACGGACTGGTGGTGAGGGTGACGGACTGGTGGTGAGGGTAATGGTCTGGAGGGGAGGGTGATGGTCTGGTGGTGAGGGTGATGGACTGGTGGGGAGGGTGAAGGACTGTGTTCCTAGAAGTCCATCTGTGTCCCCTCAGATGAACTCCCTTCCATACTTCCCTTGCTGGGGATGGACTTGTGGTGAAGGTGATGGACTGGTGGTGAGGGTGATGGACTGGTGGTGAGGGTGATGGACTGCGGGTGAGGGTGATGGACTGCGTGTGAGGGTGATGGACTGGTGTGGAGGGTGATAGTCTTGTGGGGAGGGTGATGGTCGGGTGGCGTGGGGATGGACTGGTGGTGAGGGGTGATGGCTGGTTTAGGGGGGTGAAGGACTGCTTCCAAAAGGGTACATCTGTGTCCCCTCAGATGAACTCTCTTCCACACTTCCCTTGTTGGTGGTGAGGGTGATGGACTGGTGGTGAGGGTGATGGACTGGTGGTGAGGGTGATGGACTGGTGGTAAGGGTGATGGACTAGTGGTTAGGCTGATGGACTGGTGGTGAGGGTGATGGACTGGGGGTGAGGGTGATGGACTGGTGGGGAGGGTGATGGTCTGGTAAGGAGGGTGATGGTCTGGTGGTGTGGCTGATGGACTGGTGGTGAGTGTGATGGACTGGTAGGGAGGGTGAAGGACTATGCTTCCAGAAGTCCATCTGTGTCCCTACAGATGAACTCCCTCACTTCCCTTGCTGGAGATGGTGTTGTGGTGAGAGTGAAGGACTGGTGGTGAGGGTGATGGACTGGTGGTGAGAGTGATGGACTGGAGGTGAGAGTGATGGACTGGAGGTGAGGGGGATGGAGTGATGGTGAAGGGGATGGACTGGTGGTGAGAGTGATGGACTAGTGGTGAGGGTGATGGACTGGTGGTGAGGGTGGTGGACTGGTCGAGAGGGTGATGGACTGGTGGTGAGGGTGATGGACTGGTGATGAGGGTGATGGACTATTGGTGAGAGTGATGGATTGGTGGCGAGGGGTGATGGACTGCCGGTGAGTGTGATGGACTGGTGGTGAGAGTGATGGATTTGTGGTGAGAGTGATGGACTGGTGGTGAGGGTGGTAGACTGGTGGTGAGGGTGATGGACTGGTGGTGTGGGTGACGGATTAGTGGTGAGGGTGATGGAATGGTGGAGAGTGATGGATTGGTGGTGAGGGTGATGGACTGGCGGGGAGGGTAATGGGCAGGTGGTGTGGGTGATGGATTGGTGGTAAGGGTGATGGACTGGTGATGAGGGTGGTGGACTGGTGGGGAGAGTAATGTACTGGTGGTGTGGGTGGTGGACTGGTGGGGAGGGTGATGGACTGGTGGTGAGGGTGGTGGACTGGTGGGGAGGATGAAGTCCATCTGTGTCCCCTCATATGAGCTCCCTTCCCCACTTCCCTTGCTGGTGATGGTGTTGTGGTGAGGGGAAAAGGACCGGTGGTGAAGGTGATGGACTATTATTGAGGGTGATGGACTGGTGGTGAGGGGGAAGGACTGGTGGGAAGGGGGAAGGAACAGTGTGAGGGATGCACTGTAGATAGAGGGTGATGGAGTGGGTGGGAGGTGATGGGCCGGTGGGGAGGGTGATTGGGCTGGTGGTGAAGTGCGCGGAACTGTTGGTGACTGATGGACTGGTGGTGAGGAGAATGGACTTGGTGGTGAGGTGATGGACTGGTGGTGACGAGTGATGGACTGGCGGGAGGGGTGATGGACTGGTGGTGAGGGTGATGGACTGCTGAGGAGGGTGATGACAGGTGGTGAGGGAGATGGGCTAGTGGTGTGGGTGATGGACAGGTGGTGAGGTGGGTATGGAGCTAGTAGAGAGGGTGAAGGACTGTGTTTTCCAGAAGTCCAACTGTGTCCGCTCAATGAACTCCCATTCCACCTTCCCTCCTGGTGATGGACTGTTTTGAGGGTGATGGTCAGGTTTTGAGGGTGTTGGAACTCTGCTGAGGGGTGATGTACTGATAGTGAGAGTGATGACGGTGATGAGGGTGATGCTTGTGTGTGGTTTGTGTGTGTACGTTTCCTTCCCCTTTTAGTTTCATGTCTCGAGAAGTCCACTGCGCCCTCAGATGAACACCCTTAAACACTTCCCTTTTTGGGTGATGGAACTGGTGTGTGAGGGTGATGTCTGGTGGTGATGGTGATGAGGGGCTGGTGGTGAGGGGATGGTCTGGAGGTGGGTGGGGGGGTGAGGGGATGACTGTTGGTAAAGGTGATAGAATGGTGGTGAGCGTGATGGACTGTTGGTGTAGGTGATAGTCAGGTGTGATGGTGACGGACTAACGTGTGGGTGGACTGGTGATGAGGGTGATGGAACTGGTGGTTGAGGTGATGGGTCTGGTGTGAGTGTGATGGACTAGTGGTGTGGGTGGACTGGTTGGTGAGGGGTGATGGACTGGTGGTGAGGGTGATGGCTGGTGGTGAGGGGTGATGGACTGGTGGTGAGGGTGATGGACTCGGGGTGAGGTGATGGACTGGTTGGAGGGTGATAGTCTTGTTGGAGGGTATGGTCTGGTGGTGGGGTGATGGACTGGTGGTGATGGTGATGGACTGTAGGGAGGGTGAAGACTGCTTCCAGAAAGTACATCTGTGTCCCCTCAGATGAACTCTCTTCACAATTCCCTTTTGGTGGTGAGGGTGATGGACGGTGGTGAGGGTGATGGGACTGGTGGTGAGGTGATGGACTGGTGGTGAGGTGATGGACTAGTGGTTACATGGGTGATGGACTGGTGGTGAGGTGATGGACTGGGGTGGGGAGGTGATGGTCTGGATGTGGGGAGGGGTGATGGTCTGGGGGAGTGTGATGGATTGGTGGTGAGGGTGATGGACTGGTGGGGAGGTGATGGACGTTGGGGAGAGCTGATGGGACTGGTGGGGAGGGTGAGAACTGGTGGGAAGGTCAAAGGTCTATGCTTCCAGAAGTCCATCCTTGTGTCCCCGCAGATGAACTCCCTTCCACATATCCCTTGCTGGTGATGGACTGGTGGTGAGGGTGATGGACTGGTGGTGAGGGTGATGGACTGGTGGTGAGGGTGATGGACTTGTGGAAGTGTTGATGGACTGGTGTGGAGGTTATGAACTTGTGGTGAAAGTCAAGTCTATGCTTCCAGAAGTCCATCTGTGTCCCCCTCAGATAACTCCCTTCCACATATCCCTTGCGTGATGGACTGGTGGTTGAGGGTGATGGACTGTTTTGCTGAGGGTGATTGACTGGTGGTGAGGGTGTGGACTGGTGGTTGAGGTGATGGACTAGTGGTTAGGGTGAGGACTGTGTGAGGGTGATGACTGGGGGTATGATGGACTGGTGGGAGGGTGATGTCTGGTGGGGAGGGTGAATGGTCGGGTGGTTGTGGGTGATGGACTGGTAAGGGATGGTGAAGGACTATGCTTCCAGGAAGTCCATCTGTGTCCCCCCTCCGATGAACTCCCTTCCACATATCCCTTGCTGGTGATGGACTGGTGGTGGAGGTGGGGGGGGGGTTTGGTGGTGAAGTGATGGACTGGTGTGAGGGTGATGATTGGTGGTGAGGGAGATGACTGGTGGTGAGGGTGATGGACTGGTTGGGAGAGTGATGACTGGTGGTGAGGGTGATGAACTGGTTGGGAGGGTCCAAGGACTAAGCATCCAGAAGTCCATCTGTGTCCCTCCGATGAACTCCCTTCCACATATCCCTTGCTGGTGATGGAACTGTGGGAGGGTGATGGACTGTTCTGAGGGTGATGGACTGTGTTGTGAGAGGTGATGAAACTGGTGGTGAGGTCAAAGGACTATGCCTTTCCAGAGTCCTTCTGTGTCCTCCCTCAGATGAACTCCCTTCCACACTTCCCTTGCTTGTTATGGACTGGAGGTTGAGGGTGATGGACTGGAGGTTTGGGGGGGGGGGAAGAGGTATGGACGGTGTGAGTGCGATGACTGGGGTGGTGGGTGTGTGTGCTTGTTCCCCCTAGTTCCATGTATCCATAAGTACCACTGCGGCCCACTGATGGACTCCCTTCCACACTTCGTTTGTTTGGGATAGTGTTGTGGTGAGGGTGAATGTCTGGTGGTGAGGGAGATTGGTCTGGTTGGTGAGGGTACGTGGACTGTGGTGAGGGTGATGGCTGGTGGTGAGGGTGAAGGTACTTTGGTGATGTGTATGACTGGTAGTGATGGTGATGGACGGGTGATGGACTTGGACTAGTGGTGAAGGTGTGGACTGTGTGAGGGCGATGGACTGTGTGATGGTGGACTGGTAGTGAGATGAAGAAACTGGTGGTGCGGGTGATGGACTGGTGGGTGGGTGGTGGTGGTGTGTGTGTGTGTTTGCTTTCCCAAGATCCATGTTCTCCAGAAGTCCAACTGCGGGCCCTCAGATGAACTCCATCCTACACTTCACTTGTTGTGATGGGCTGGTGGTGGTGGATATGGACTGGTTGTGACTGTGATGGACCTGGTGGTGAGGGTGATGAACTGGTGGTGATGTTGATGGACGGGGTTGTGTGTGTGTGTGTGTGGTGCGTTTGCTTTCCCTAGTTCATGTCCTCCAGTAGTCCATCTGGCGGCCCCCAGATGAACTCACCTTCCACACTCAACTATGTGAGTGATGGGCTAATGGTGATGGTTTATGGACTGGGGGTGACGTGATTAGACTGTGGTGAGGGTGATGGACTGGTGGTGAAGGTGGACTGGTGGTGGTGGTGTATTTTGTATGTGTGTGTGTGGTGTTTGCTTTTCCCTAGTTTTCCATGCTCCAGAAGTCCATCTGCGGCCCTCAATGAACTTCCTTCCTCAACTTCCCCAGGTTCAGCAGTGTTTGCCCCTCCCAGTGACCTTGCTGGAATGTAACTTGGTCTTGTCTACCTGGTCTCTGCCGAGACGTGTCCAGTTTGGGGGAATTACAGAGGGGACACACAGAAATCTGCGTCGCCGTAATTACACCCACCAAACAGCCCTGGAACAGTAGACACCAGACAGACTGAGCTGCCTCCAACTCGGCCACCAAGCTAGTTACAGGATATAAATCTCGGACTTCATTTATGTATCATATCGTGTTTGTTAATTCTTTTGCTTTTTTACTTTAATTAGCTGTATATCTGTTCATAATTTGTCCATCTGTCCACAAATAAGCACAATTTTATGTAACTTTGCATGAACACACACACACACACACACACACACACACACACACACACACACCACAAACACACACACACACACACTCCACAACAACAGACGCACCACACACGACATCACACACAGCACACACGCACACACATACACACACACACACACAGCTCACACACACACACATACACACGACACACACACACGCACATTCCCAATACCATAACTGCTTTTTTTCTCTCACTTCTCTTAAAAATAAATTGCATTGCATAGGCAATAAAACGTGAAGCAAAATGTTATTATAGAATATGTTCGAGTTATTTTTTGCGATGTGAAGTGTAAGACCTTGACAGTCGAAGAAAAAACTTGTATAAGATTAAAGCAAAGGAATACTTTTGTAAGTTATCTTGTGAAGGCAGAGTTGTAGGAAATAAACACACACATGGAACACACACACACACACATACACACTACACAAACACAAAAACACACACACACACACACACACATACACATACACACACATATATACCACATACATACACACACATACATACACACACACACACCACACACACACACACAGGCAACACACACACACACAATTTGTGTGTATAATATATATAATATATATATACAATAGTATATATTCACACACAGAGGCACATACACAACACAAAACGTTGACGATTACATTATAGGGTCTTTCATCACAGTCTACAAAGCATCAAAACCAATTCCACTTTACGTTCATTATCCTTGTATTTTTTCAAACTGCTTATTGCACTCCGGTGCACACATTTCCATCCCATATCTACACTGTCCTCACTCGATGTTAGAACTAAATTATTTGCACCGGCAATGATGGGCAGTATCGAAATTGTTAAGTAATAAGATAGTAATAGAATTCAGAAAAAAAGTGACTGAAAGTGCAAATGTATATTGCATCGAATATTATTGTATAGTACAGTATATGCTTTATAGTATAGTTTAGTATGTTCTGTATGTAATATCGTAGAAAGTATATATAGATATCTTAATTATAATCGGGAATCTATAAAGAAGTGACAATTGACAAAAACTTATTTTAGATACAGCAAGAAATACAATTATGATTATCTTATAGAAGATAGAATTAATCAGAAATAATTAAGAGTCTCACTTGTAGTTTTCATGTAAAGTAAAAGGACACAATGTAACTAATGGACATTTTATTGAGGCAACGTTTCGCTCTCCAGAGCGTTGTCAAGCCGCTACCTTGACAAAGCTCCTGGAGAGCGAAACGGACCGCTCACAATAAAATGTCACATTAGTTGCACATGTGTCCTTTTACTTTACATATTGTTCGGTAATACTAACCAGCATTATTATTTTTTCATGTTTCACTCTGTTATCTCGAGGTTGTTATCTTCGTCTGTTATCTTCACGTCTGTTATCACATGTTTGTTGTCCTTTCGTCTGTTATCGTCAACGTCTGTTATCTTCACGATTTGTTATATTCCGTCTGTTATCTTCACGTTTGTTATCTTCACGTCCTGTTTATCTCACGTCTGTTATCTTCACGTTATCTTCGTCAGTTATCTTCAGTCTGTTATCTTCACGATTGTTATTTTCGTCTGTTTTAACTTCACGTCTGTTATCTTCACGTTTTTATCATTCCGTCCTGTTATTCGTTCACGTCCTGGTATCTCACGTTTGTTAACTTCACGTTTGTTATCTTTCCACGTTGTTAACTTCACGACTGTTTATCTCACGGTTTGATATCTCGGTTCTGTTATCTTCCACGTCTGTTTATCTTCACGATGTTATCTTCGTCTGTTAACTTCACGTCTGTTATCTTCACGTTTGTTATCTTCGTCTGTTATCTTCACGTTTGTATCTTCAACGTTAATCTTCACGACTGTTTATCTCACGTTTGTTATCTTTTCACGTTTGTTATCTTTCACGTTGTTTATCTTCACGTTTGTTATCTTCGTCTGTTATCTTCACGTCTGTTATCTTCACGTCTGTTATCTTCGTCTGTTATCTTCACGTATGTTATCTTCACGTCTGTTATCTTCGTCCTGTTATCGTTCACGTCAGTTATCTTCACGTCTGTTATCTTCGTCTGTTATCTTCACGTCTGTTATCTTCACGTATGTTATCTTCGTCTGTTATCTTCACGTCTGTTATCTTCGTCTTTCTTTACTATTCTCGAAAAAATATTCGCAGTCACAAAGACAAAAAATAAAAAAATTCTGGAAGAAAATTAAGGACAGTTTGAAGACTCGACGTCTTGACAAAAATATATTTCAACTGGGATGCCACAACCCTGGCCTGCTAGAACTCTCTGGTTATTGTTTCTGATTCTCTTATTATGTATTAGAATGTTGCTCCACTGTAACCGTATATTACTGTATTATTCTTGTAGGTTCTTGTACCGTACTTGTATATTGGTAAACTGCTCTGTCTCGTTATTGTACGTTTCTTATTTCTTGGTGTTACTGTACTGTTTTTATGTGTAACTGCAACTTGTTGTTACTATATTGTTGTACTCTTGAGTGTTACTACTATGCTACTGAGAGTGATTTTTTTGTGCGTTAATGTACTATTCTTTTCTATTACTACCTTGTTCTTGTATGTTTCTGTACCTTTAATGATATTGTACTTATTGTATTCTTGTGTGCTGCTGTTTCGTTTTTGCGTAATACATTTCCGTTCCTCTAGTTGATGTTCTTGTTGTATTGTTGACTTGCTTGTTGTATTGTTGACGTGCTTGTTGTATTGTTGACGTGCTTGTTGTATTGTTGACGTGCTTGTTGTATTGCTGACGTCAGCTCAAGATTCCACACAGTTGTTTACTACAAGAACTTCAATTTTTCCCACTGCACCTTCGACAACAGTGTCTCTTACAATGGCGTTTATATCTCCCTCAAGCAGGTATCTTGCTCCACTAAAATTTACCAACACTTATAAACTTATGGAATCTAACTGTAGGAAAATATCGTTAACAGAATATAGATAATTGTCATGGACCGGGCCGCGGGGGCGTTGATCCCCGGAATAACCTCCAGGTAACCTCCAGGTAATTATGAAATGCTAATTAAATATTTGAAAACTTAAAAAAATATATAAATATAATTTGCCAAGGAAATTAAGTTTATCTATTCATCATATAATAAATAACAAAACTTAAAAATATTATTAAAAATATTTATTAAGTAAAATTAATGAAAATATCAAGTATAATAATAAGTGAATGTATTTTCATTCAGTATATTATGTTTATTATGCTATGTTATGTGAATATACTGAGAGTATCTATCAGAGCAGCACCTGTCACCGAAGCAGGTGTTCTGACAACAGGTGCAGCTCTGACAACAGTATTATGTTTATTATGCTATGCTATGTGAGTATACTGATAGTATCTATCAGAGCAAGCACCTGTCACCGAAGCAGGTGATTCAGACAACAGGTGCAGCTCTGACAGCAGTATTATTTATATTCTAATGCCTATGTGAGTATACTGATAATCAATCAGAGCAGCACCTGTCACCGAAGCAGGTGTTCTGACAACAGGTGCAGCTCTGACAACAGGTGCAGCTCTGACAACAGGTGCAGCTCTGACAGCAGTATTATGTTTATTATGCTATGTTATGTGAAAATACTGATAGTATCCATCAGAGCAGCACCTGTCACCGAAGCAGGTGTTCTGAACACAGGTGCAGCT
Source organism: Cherax quadricarinatus (assembly GCF_026875155.1). Taxonomy (NCBI): domain Eukaryota; kingdom Metazoa; phylum Arthropoda; class Malacostraca; order Decapoda; family Parastacidae; genus Cherax; species Cherax quadricarinatus. Next base: position 57,411,325 of record NC_069420.1, read on the forward strand.
CTGACAACAGGTGCAGCTCTGACAACAGGTGCAGCTCTGACAGCAGTATTATGTTTATTATGCTATGTTATGTGAAAATACTGATAGTATCCATCAGAGCAGCACCTGTCACCGAAGCAGGTGTTCTGAACACAGGTGCAGCTCTGACAACAGGTCAGCCTGACAACAGGTTGCAGCACTGACATGCAGTATTATGTTTATTATGCTATGTAATTGTGAAGAAATAAGGGATAGTATCCACAGAGCAGCTCCTGTCACCGAACAGAGTGTTTCTAACACAGTGGCAGCACTGACAACAGGTGAAGGCTCTGACAACAGGTGCAGCTCTGTACTAGCAGTATTATGTTTATTATGCTATGTTATTGAAATACTGATAGTGATCCATCAAGGCAGCACCTGTCCACCGAAGCAGGTGTTCTGAACACAGGTGCAGCTCTGACAACAGGTGCAGCTCTGACAACAGGTGCAGCTCTGACAGCAGTATTATGTTTAATAAGGCTATGTTAAGTGAAAATACTGATAGTATCCATCAGAGCAGCACCGGTCCACCGAAGCAGGTGTTCTGAACACAGGTCAGCTTCGACAACAGTGCAGCTCTGACAACAGGGTGCTGCACTGACAGCAGTATTATGTTGATTTATTCTATGGAATGTGAAAATACTGCTAGTATCCATCAGAGCAGCACCTGTCCACCGGAAGCAGGTGTTCTGAACACAGGTGCACTCTGACAACAGGTTCAGGACTCTGACAGCAGTAATAAGTTTATTATGCAATGTTATGTGAAAATACTGAAGTATCCATCAGAGCAGCACCGTAGTTACCGAGCAGGTGTTCTGACACAGGTGCAGCTCTGACAACAGTGGCAGCTCCTGAACAGCAGTATTATGTTTATTATGCAATCTATGTGAAAATACTGATAGTATCCATCAGAGACAGCACCTGTCACCGAGAGCAGGTGGTTCTGACCACAGGTGCAGCTCGACAACAGTGCAGCTCCTGACAACAGGTGCAGCTCTGACAGCAGTATTATGTTTATTATGCAATGCTAGTGAAAAATACGATAGTATCCTCCGAGCAGCACCTGTCACCGAAGCAGGTGTCTGATCACAGGTGCAGCTCTGAACAACATTGCAGCTCTGACAACGGTGCTGCTTCTGACAACAGGTGCAGCCGACAACGGGTGCGCTTGACAACAGTGTGCAGCTTCTGACAACGGGTGCTGCTCTGACAAACAGGTGCTGTTGTAGACACACCGAGGTTAACACACCAAAAATTTTTACTTCTTTTCACTAATTTAGGAGTTTGGCAAAACATGAAGTTGCAATATTGACTACAATACAGACAATTTTTTATTTCACAAGTAATGTTTACAGTCGGAACGAAAAATAATAATCACTACTTAGAACCTAACTGACGTACAATACCTGCCAATCCCTTAAGTTAATCAGCCTTGTATAATTCCGAACGCCAGATTAATCACATGAAAGTTACATTCACATAAAATACTCAAGACTCGTACATGTACCATATATATATATATATATAGTATATATATATATATATAAATATAATATATATATATATAAATATATATATATATATATATAAATAAATATATATATATATAATATATATATATATATATATATGTATAATAATGATTTAAAAAAACTGACTAGTTGAATAATTAAAACACTTGTAACAGCGTTTATTACACTTTTCCACAATAAACCTTCCAAATGTTGCCAAGTGTCTGATTTACACACAATATAATGCAACATACACAATCAAAGACAAAGTGCTATCAACTCTAGCACAGATCTTAAATTCCACGAAGCTTGGTTAAATAATAACTGTATTTACATTATATGTAGAACAACTCATTCCTGAGTCTCCTTATTATAACATGCCTAATTTAATTAAGCCTAAATCCACTAGAATATATTTTAGAATAAGTTTACAGTAATTCAATGTACACACAATGAAATATGTTTTTTTTTGTTAGGCTCAGAATGTTTTTTACGAGAATATTGCATACACACAGATTTTCGCTTATTCTAATAGGCAAGAACAAGCCATTGTTTAGTTTAATGCCAAAATCGCAAGTTTTTACTATTCGGCAGCGACATAAATGTAATCTTAACTGTTTAAAATATGTGCGGGTTATTTGTGTATTTATTAACCATTTGTGTTATATAGCAAGGGACGCAATAGGTACACAAGTGCACACTTGTGTATACCTACACACACTCACACATTTCTGCATCTCCACACTGTCCGTACAAATCAACACGTTTATCGCACACGATTAAAATATTAAAAAAGCGTCATGTACACAGTCATCACACACAAACATACATGCGTATAAAACCTACGTAATCTCTAGAGGTCTCAATGATGATTTAAATTAACAACAAATACACACGTAACACTCATACTCAATCCACCATGCCACGTACATACACAATCACATCACCATGCCTAAACGTACACACAAGCACATCCACCATGCCACGTACATACACACGACCATGACCACGTACACACACAATCCTATCTACACACAAAAAAAACATCCATTATGCCACGTTCACACAAGTACATCCACTATGTCACGAAACTCAGGCACTACCTTTTGTGCGTGTACGTTATGTGAATGTATATTGTGTTGACCATCACTGATAGTTTATCAGTTTATCTCTTGTTTGTTTAGTGCATTGCACACCTTGATACTTGTGCCAGTCTTTGAGTACTTAGTGATTAAGCTTTAGGTGATTAATCTGCTTTGGAATTAGACAAACTGATTAATTTAATGGTATTAAGAGGCAGGTATTACGTCATTTTGTTCTATGTTATTATGTAAAGATTAATATACTCGTACCAGACTGTAAACATACTTGTGAAAAATGTCTGTATTCCTACTAATTATTACACTTCATGTTTGCCAAAACTTCTAAACTAGTGAATAAAGTAAGTATTTTGGGAGTTTAATCCTCCGGTGGTGTGGTGTCTACAGCAGCACCTGATGTCGGAGCAGCACCTGCTGTCAGAGCTGGCAAACGCTGTCAAAGCAGTCACCTGCTGTCAGAGCAAACACCTGCTGTCAAAGCAGCACCTGCTGTCAAAGCAGCAACCGCTGTCAAAGCAGCAAGCACCTGCGTCAGAGCAGCACCTGCTGTCAAAGCAGCACCGCTGTCCAAAGCAGCACTGCTGATCAAAGCACACCTGCTGTCAAAGCAGCAGCCACCTGCTGTCAAAGCAGCAACTGCTTGTCAAAGCAGCAAGCGCTGTCAAAGCAGCAAGCGCTGTCAAAGCAGCACCTGCTGTCAAGAGCAGCACCTGCTGTCAAAGCAGCACCTGCTGTCAAAGCAGCACCTGCTGTCAAAGCAGCACCTGCTGTCAGAGCAGCACCTGCTGTCAAAGCAGCACCTGCTGTCAGAGCAGCACCTGCTGTCAAAGTAGCACCTGCTGTCAAAGCAGCACCTGCTTCGATGGCAGGCGCTGTTTTGATAGATAATATCAATGTATTCACATATACTGATATTATCATATTATACTGTACATAATATACTGTACATAAAATACATTAACTTATTATAGTTAATATTTTCATTAATTTTATTTGATATTTTTAATAATACTTTTATTTAACTTTTATTATTTGATGAATAAACTTAATTTGCTTGGCAAATAATATTTATATATTGTGTTTTGAAATATTTAAATAGCACTTCATAATTATCTATATTCTGTTTACCACATTTTACTAATTATAGTTATATTATATAACTTTATAAATGTTGATAAATTTTAGTGTTGGATGATACGTGCATATGTGAGAGATATAAGTGCCAGTGTGAGAGATATAAGTGCCAGTGTGAGAGATATAAGTGCCAGTGTGAGAGATATAAGTGCCAGTGTGAGAGATATAAGTGCCAGTGTGAGAGAGACTGCTGGAGAAAGTGCAGTGGCATAATTAGAAGTTGTTGTAGTAAACAACAGTGTGGAATCTTTAGCTCACGTCAACAATACAACAAGCACGTCAACAATACAACAAGCACGTCAACAATACAACAAGCACATCAACAATACAACAAGCACGTCAACAATACAACAAGCACGTCAACAATACAACAAGCACGTCAACAATACAACAAGCACGTCAACAATACAACAAGCACGTCAACAATACAACAAGCACGTTAACTAAAGGAACGGAAAAGTTTTGCGCAGAAACAGAACAGCAACAAATAAGAAGAGTACAGAAAGTAGAGTATAATAAAACAAAGGTAGAGTAAACAACAAGAACAGTGTATGTAACACACAACAGTAGTTAGTAACTGAGAAGAATAGTTTGTTAACGCACAAAAAGTCACTCTCAATAGTAGTGTAGTAACACTGGAGAGTAGAACCATATAGTAACACACAAAGTACACTTACACATAACAATAGTAGTGTAGTAACACTGGAGAGTAGAACCATATAGTAACACACAAAGTACAACTTACACACAACAATAGTAGTGTAATGTAACACTGGAGAGTAGAACCATATAGTAAACACACAAAGCACAAACTTACACCTACAATAGTATGTAGTAACACTGTGAGAGAAGAATCCCAACCATATAGTAACACACAAAGTACACTTACACACAACCATAGAGTGTAGTAACACTGGAGAGTACAACCATATAGTAACACCAAATAAACACTTACACAAAACAATAGTATGTAGATAAAAAAAAAAAAAACACTGGAGAGAAGAACCATATAGTAAACACAAAGTACAACTTTACAACATAACAATAGTAGTGTATAACACTGGGAGAGTAGAACCATATAGTACACACAAAGTACACTTACACATAACAATAGTATGTTGTAACACTGGAGGGGTTATAGAGCCATATAGTAACACACACAGTACACTTACACATAACAAAGTATAGTTAGAAATGGCGTAACACTGGAGAGTATGATCCCTATAGTACACAACAAAGTACACTACACATAACAATATAGTGTAGTAACACATGAGAGTAGAACCAAAAGTAACACACAAAGTACACTTACACTAACAATAGTAGTGTAGTAACACCTGGGAGTAGAACCATATAGTAACACACAAAGTACACTTACACATAACATAGTAGTGTATAACACTGGAGAGTAAACCATTATAGTAACACACAAAGAACACTACACACAACAATAGTAGTGTAGTAACACTGAGAGTCATGAACCAAAAATAGTAACATCACAAAGTACACTTACACATAAAAATAGTAGTGTAGTAACACTGGAGAGAAGACCATATAGTAACACACAAAGTACACTTACACATACAATAGTATGTATTCACACTGGGAGAGTAGAACCATATTATAACACACAATTACACCCTTACACATAACAATAGTATGTAGAAACACTGGAGAGTAGAACCAATACATGTAACACACAAAGTACACTTACACATAACAATAGAAGTGTAGTAACACTGGAGAGTAGAAACCATAAAGTAACACACAAAGAACAATCACATAACAATAGTATGTAGTAACACTGGAGAGTTAAGAACCATATAGTAACACACAAATTACACTTACACATCAACAATAGTATTGAATAACACAGGAGAGTCGAAACCCTATATTAACATCACAAAGTTCACTTACACATACAATAGTAGTGTAGTAACACTGGATGAGTAGAACCATATAGTAACACACAAAGTTACACTTACTACATAACAATAGTAAGTGTAGTAACACTGAGATGAACCATAATAGTAACACACAAAGCACACATTACACATAACCAATAGTAGTGTAGTAACACTGGAGAGAATACCATATAGTAAAACACAAAGTACCCTTACACATAACAAATAGTAGTGTAGTAACACTGAAGAGTAGAACCATATAGTAACACGACAAAGTACACTTAACACCTAACAATAGTAGTGTAAGTAACACTGAGAGTATAACCATATAGTAACACACAAAAAAGGTGAAGTACACATAAACATTGACATAAGAAGGTACAATAACAAGATCAACTAGTACCAATATACAAGTACCGCACAAGAACCTACAAGAATAATACAGTAAAAACGGTTACGGGAGCAACATTCATAATACAACAATAAGAGATCAGAAACAATAACAGAGATACCTAGCATCCAGGTTGTGGCATCAGCCGTTGAAAATATTTTGCCAAGAGATGCGAGTCGTACAAAATTGACCTTAATTTTCTCTCGGTGATTTTCTTTTTGTCTTTTGTGAATTTTTTTTCCCCTCGGTATACTGGAAGATAACGCACACGAAGACACGAAAATTACAAAGTGGAGACTCCTTAATTAAATAATTAATTTCTAGTTACTCTTACCTTCCTATGATAATTCATAAGTGTATTTCTTGCTGTATTTAAAAACAACTTCTGAGAACTGGTCATCTTTTTTTATAAATTCCCATATATAATAAATTAAGGATATCTATATATAATAGACTATAAACTACATATATACTAAACTATACTTAAAACGTCGAACAGTATAGTATGCTATAGCAATATAAAATACAATTCGATGCACTATACTTTCAATCACAGGGGAGGCCAAAATTTCATTATTATATATACTTAACTATTTCCATATCTGCCCATCATTTGCCTGTGCAATATAAATTAGTTCTAACAATCTGTGTGAGACAGTGTAAATATGGTGCTGGAAATGTGTGCACCTGAGTGCCATAAAGAGTTAAGAATATAAGAAAATGAACGTGAACTTGGAATTAGAATTTACATGGAAGGGGGGGCACGTAGAGTGAGACGAAAGTATTATGTATCTTTCAAAGTTTTGTTGGGTGTGTGTGTGTGTGTGTGTGTGTGTGTTGTTGTGTGTTTGTGTGTGTGTGTGTGGTGTGTTGTGTGAGTGTGTGTGCGTGTGTGCGCGCCTGGTGTGTATGTGTGCCTGTGTGTGTGTGTGCCGTGTGTGTGTGTGTGTGTGTGTGTGTGTGGTGTGTGTGTGTGTGTGTGTGTGTGTGTGTGTTGTTGGTGTGTGTATTGTGCTGTGTGTGTGTGTGTGTGTGTGTGTGTGTGTGTGTGTGTGTGTGTGTGTGTGTGTGTGTTGTGTGTGTGGTGTGCCTGTGTGTAGTGTGTGGTAGTGTCCTTTGTTTTTTTTTTTTTTTGGGGGGTTGGGTATTAGATATTATATAATATATATATGATTATATATAATAGAAAATATATATTATTTTTTTTGGGGGTGGGTAATTATCACACCGGCCGATTCCCAACCAAGGCAGGGTGGCCCGAAAAAGAAAAACTTCAACCATCAAGTCACTCCATCACTGTCTTGCCAGAAGGGTTCTTTACCACTACATTTTAACTGCAACATTAACACCCTCTCCTTCAAGTTGCAGGCACGTACTTCCCATCTCCAGACACAAGTCCGCCTGCCCGGTTTCCTGAATCCTTCAAAATGTTACTACATTGCCTCAACTCCAACAGCACGTCAAGTATTAAAACAATTTGGTCTCCATTCACTCCTATCAAACACGCTTCACGCATTGACTGCGGAAGTCCAAAGCCCCTCGCACACAAATCCTACCTTGACCCCCCCTCCAACCCTTCCTGGGCCGACCCCTACCCCGCCTTCCTTCCATACAGATGATACACTCTTGAAGTCATTCTGTTTCGCCCATTCCTCTACATGTCCAACCACCTAAACAACCCTTTCCCTCAGCCCTCTGGACAACATTTTGGTTATCCCGCACCTCCTCCTAATTTCCCAAAACTACGAATCTTCATTATATTCACACCACACATTGCCCTCAACATGACATCCCCACCCCCTCCACCTTCTCCTCGCTGCAACTTTCATCACCCACCTTCACACCCATATAAAGCTTTGGGGAAAACTATACTCTCATACATTCCCCTTTTTGCCTCCAAGGACAAAGTTCTTTTTTCTCCACAGACTCCTAAGTGCACCACTCACTTTTTTTCCCCCATAAATTCTATGATTCACCTCATCTTTCATAACCCATCCGCTGACACTCCACCCCCCAAATATCTGAATAGTTCACCTCCTCCCAAAATCTCTCCCTCCAATCTGATATTCAATCTTTCATCACCTAAACTTTTTTTTATCCTAAACCCTTTCTCTTTTCCCTTATTCACCTTTAATTTTCTTCTTTTTCACCCTACCAAAATTTTATCCACCAATCTCTGCAACTTCCTTTAGAATCTCCCAAGAGCACAGTGTCTCAGCAAAGAGCAGCGTGACAACTCCCCTTGTGTGTGATTTTTTATCTTTTAAACCCACGGGCCCCTTGCCCAAACCCTCGCATTTTCTTCTCTTACAACCCCCTCTATAAATATATTTAAAAAACCACGGTGACTCACCTCCTTTCTAAGGCCCACTTTTATTTTGGGAAAAAAAAATTTTTCCCCTTCCTACATACTCAAACTTAGCCTCACACCCGTAAAAACTCTTTACTGCTTTCAGTAACCTACCTCCTACACCTACACTTGCAACACTGCCACATTCCCCCCTATCCACCCTGTCATACGCCTTTCCAAATCCATAAACCAAAAACCCCTTTAGCCCTTTTCTAAATACTGTTCACTTTTTATTTTTACCCGAAAACCTGGTCCACACCCCCCTCCTTTTTCCCAAAGCCCTCCTTTTCATCGCTACCTATTCTCCTCTTACTCTTAATTCTTCAAAAAAACCTACCATACACTTTCCATTTCACCCAACAGACTTACCCCTATAATTTTTTTCACTCTCTTTTTTCCCCTTTGCCTTTATACAAAGGAACTATTGCTCTCTGCCAATCCCCAGTCCTTACCCCTTTTCCCAAAATTTATTAAAAAATTGCACCAACCCTCCAAAACATATCCCCACCGCTTTTAACATTTCTACTTTATCCATCAATCCCGGCGCCTTACCCCCTTTCATTTTCCTACTGCCCCACGAAATTCCCCCCCACTCACAACGGCTCCCTTCCCCATCCTACAAGATGTTATTCCCCTTGCCCTATACACAAATCACAGCTTCCCCACTTCATCAACATTTAAAATCCTCAAAATATTCCTTCCCCCTCTTCCCAAAACCCCTAACTCTCCATTTAAAACTCTCCTCTCCTATTTTTCTGACAAAACCATTTGTTCTCTAACTTTCTTAATTGTTAATCTCACTCCAAACTTTTTCTTATTTTCAAAAAAATTTGTTGAAACACTCACCCACTCTCTCATTTGCTCTCTTTTTACATTGCTTCACCACTCTCTTAACTTCTCTCTTTTTTTCCAAACTCTTCCCTCCTTGCATCACTTCTACTTTGTAAAAACTTCTCATATGCAACTTTTTCCCCTTTTCTACTCCTTTACATCATCATTCCACCAATCGCTCCCCTTCCCCCGCACCCACTTTCCTGTAACCACAAACTTCTGCTGAACCTCTAACCTACATTTTTAAACCTACCCCATACCTCTTCGACCCCATTGCCTATGTCTATTAGCCCATCTATCCT
>NC_069420.1:57421365-57447097 GCF_026875155.1 Cherax quadricarinatus
ACCAAGCAATTAACTTTATTCATCAAATAATAAAAGTTAAATAAAAGTATTATTAAAAATATCAAATAAAATTAATGAAAATATGAACTATAATAAGTCAATGTATTTTATGTTCAGTATATTATGTACAGTATATTATGTACAGTATATTATGTACAGTATATTATGTACAGTATATTATGTACAGTATATTATGTACAGTATATTATGTACAGTATATTATGTACAGTATATTATGTACAGTATATTATGTACAGTATATTATGTACAGTATATTATGTACAGTATATTATGTACAGTATATTATGTACAGTATATTATGTACAGTATATTATGTACAGTATATTATGTACAGTATATTATGTACAGTATATTATGATAATATCAGTATATGTGAATATATTGATATTATCTATCAAAACAGCGCCTGCCATCGAAGCAGGTGCTGCTTTGACAGCAGGTGCTGCTTTGACAGCAGGTGCTGCTTTGACAGCAGGTGCTGCTTTGACAGCAGGTGCTGCTTTGACAGCAGGTGCTGCTTTGACAGCAGGTGCTGCTTTGACAGCAGGTGCTGCTTTGACAGCAGGTGCTGCTTTGACAGCAGGTGCTGCTTTGACAGCAGGTGCTGCTTTGACAGCAGGTGCTGCTTTGACAGCAGGTGCTGCTTTGACAGCAGTTGCTGCTTTGATAGCAGTTGCTGCTTTGACAGCAGGTGCTGCTTTGACAGCAGGTGGTGCTTTGACAGCAGGTGCTGCTTTGACATCAGATGCTGCTTTGACAGCAGGTGGTGCTTTGACAGCAGGTGCTGCTTTGACAGCAGGTGCTGCTTTGACAGCAGGTGCTGCTTTGACAGCAGTTGCTGCTTTGACAGCAGGTGCTGCTTTGACAGCAGGTGCTGCTTTGACAGCAGGTGCTGCTTTGACAGCAGGTGCTGCTCTGACAGCGGTTGCTGCTCTGACAGCAGGTGCTGCTCTGACAGCGGTTGCTGCTCTGACAGCAGGTGCTGCTCCGACATCAGGTGCTGCTGTAGACACACACACCGGAGGATTAACTCCCAAAAATCTTACTTCTATTCACTAGTTTAGGAGTTTGGCAAAACATGAAGTGTAACATAGACTAGAATACAGACATTTTTCACAAGTATGTTTACAGTCTGGACGAGTTATAATAATTACATAATGACATAGAACATAACTGACGTATTACCTGCCAAACCCTTAAATTAATCAGTTTGTTTAATTCCAAAGCCAGATTAATCACCTAAAAGTTACATCACATAAAGTACTCAAGACTGGCACAAGTATCAAGGTGAGCAACGCACTAACAAACAAGAGATAACAGATAACTAATCAGAGATGGTCCACACAATAGTACATTCACATAACGTACACACACAAAAGGTAGTACCTGAGTACGTGACATAGCGGATGTACTTGTGTGAACGTGGCATAATGGATGTATTTTTGTGTGCATATGGCATGGTAGATGGGTTTGTGTGTGTACGTGGTATGGTGCGTGTGTATGTACGTGGCATGGTGGATGTGCTTGTGTGTACGTAGCATGGTGAATGTGCTTGTGTATGTACGTGGCATGGTGGATGAAGTATGAGTGTACGTGTGTATTTGTTGTTAAATCATCATGAAGACCTTAGAGAATTACGTAAGGTGTTATACGCATGTATGTTTGTGTGTGATGATTGTGTACATGACGCTTTTATTCGTGTGGATAAACGTGTGATTTGTACGGACAGTGTGGAGATGCAGAAATGTGAGTGTGTGTGTAGGTATACACAAGTGTGCACTTGTGTATCTATATGTGTAGGTATACACAAGTGTGCACTTGTGTACCTATGCGACCCTTGCACTCATATAAACACAAAATGTTAATAAATACACAAATAACCCGCACATATTTAAAACCAGTTAAGATTACATATATGTCGTGCCGAATAGGTAAAACTTGCGATTTTGGCTTAAATAACAATGCTGTTCTTGCCGAATTAGACAAGCGAAAATCTGTGTATGCAATATTCTCGTAAAAACCATTCTGAGCCTAACAAAAAAACAAAAAACATATTTCATTGTGTTTATATTAAATTACTGTAAACTTATCTAAAATATATTTAGTTGGATTAGGCTTAATTAAATTAGGCATGTTAGGCTTGTTGCATTGTTGACGTGCTTGTTGTATTGTTGACGTGCTTGTTGTATTGCTGACGTGCTTGTTGTATTGTTGACTTGCTTTTTGTATTGTTGACGTGCTTGTTGCATTGTTGACGTGCTTGTTGTATTGCTGACGTGCTTGTTGTATTGTTGACGTGCTTGTTGTATTGACGTGCTTGTTGTATTGTTGACGTGCTTGTTGTATTGTTGACGTGCTTGTTGTATTGTTGACGTGCTTGTTGTATTGTTGACGTGCTTGTTGTATTGTTGACGTGCTTGTTGTATTGTTGACATGCTTGTTGTATTGTTGACGTGCTTGTTGTATTGCTGACATGCTTGTTGTATTGTTGACGTGCTTGTTGTATTGTTGACGTGCTTGTTGTATTGTTGACGTGCTTGTTGTATTGTTGACGTGCTTGTTGTATTGTTGACGTGCTTGTTGTATTGTTGACGTGCTTGTTGTATTGTTGACTTGCTTGTTGTATTGTTGACATGCTTGTTGTATTGTTGACGTGCTTGTTGTATTGTTGACGTGCTTGTTGTATTGTTGACGTGCTTGTTGTATTGTTGACGTGCTTGTTTATTTTTTGACGTGCTTTTGTTTTATTGACGTGTTTTGTTGAAATTTTTTAAACGTGCTTGTTGTATTTTTTAAACGTGCTCGTTGTATTCTTGCCCATGCTTGTTGTATTTTGACGTCTTGTTTTTTTTTGGGGGTTGACGGGGCTTGTTGTATTTTTGGGACGTGCTTGTTGTATTGTTGACGTGTTTTCTTGAAATTGTTGACATGCTTTTCAAAATTGTTGAGGGTGCTTGTTTTGGGTTGACGGGCTGTTGTTTTTTTTGATGTTCTTTTTTGTATTGTTGACGTGCTTTTTGTTTTTTTGATTTTTCCTTTTTTGCTTTTGTTAAACGTGCTTGTTGTATTGTTGACGTGTTTGTTGTATTGTTGACGTTTTTTTGTTTTGGGTTGCCCGTGCTTGTTGTTATTTTTGACATGTTTTTTTGTTTTGTTGACGGCTTGTTGTTTTGTTGACGTGCTTTTGTATTTTTGACGTGTTTGTTGTTTTTTTTTGACGGGGCTTATTGTATTGTTGACATGCTTTTTGTATTTTTTGACGGTTTTGTTGTATTGTTAAACGTCTTTTTTGTATTGTTGACATGCTTGTTGTATTGTTGACGTGTTTTCTTGTATTTTTTGACTGTTTGGGTTTGGGTATTTTTGAGGGCTTGTATTGTTGACGTCTTTTTTGTTTTTTTGTGAGTTCTTTTTGGTATTTTTTTGACGTGCTTGTTTTTATTTTTGGGCCGTGCTTGTTGAAATTGTTGCCCGGTTTTTTTGTATGTTGCGTGCTTGTTGTTTTGTTAAACAGTTTGTAGTTTTGGGTTGACGTGCTTTTTGGGTATTGTTGACGTGTTTTGTTGAGGGTTAAAACTGCTCTTTTGTATTTTTGGGACATGCGTTGTTTTTTTGACGTGCTTGTTGTATTGTTGACGTGCTTGTTGTATTTTTGACGTGCTTGTTGTTTTGTTAAACGGCTTTTTTGTATTTTTACATCTTTTTTGTTTTGGGTTGACGTGTTTTGTATTTTTTGACTTTCTTGTTGTTTTTTTGATTTTCCTTTTTTGAATGTTGACGTGTTGTTGTTTTTGTTACGTTTTTTTGTTTTGTTAAACGTGTTTGTTGTACTGTTTGACGTTTTTTGTTGTATTGTTGCCCTTTGTTTGTTTATTTTTTGACATTTTTGTAGTATTGTTGCGTGCTTGTTGTATTTTTTACATGCTTGTTGTTTTGTTGACGGCTCGTTGTTTTTGTTAAACATGCTTTTTGGGTATTGTTGACGTGCTTTTTTGTATTGTTGACTGCTTGTTGTATTTTTGGGAGGGCCCTTGTTTTTTGTTGACATGCTTTTTGGGAATTGTTACGTGCTTTTTGGGTATTTTTGGGCCGTGTTTGTTGTTTTGTTGGCTGCTTGTTAAATTGTTGAGGGTGTTTTTTTTTATTTTTGCCCGTCCCTTTGTTGCATTTTTGCCCGTGCTTTTGTATTTTTTGACGTGCTTTTTTGGTTTTGGCTGAGGGGGGGCTTGTTGTATTTTGACTTTCTTGTTGTTTTTACGTCTTTTTTGCTTTGTTGACGTGCTTGTTGTATTGCTGACGTGCTTGTTGTATTTTTGAGGGTGCTTGTTGTATGTTTGTGGGGTGATGATTGGGACATACGCTTTTTTTTCGTTTTGGATAAACGTGTGTTTTTGTACGGACAGTTTTGGGGGGCCAAAAATTTGGGGAAGTGTGTGTGAAAGGTATACACAAGTGGGCATTTGTGTCTATTGTGTAGGTATACACAAGTCCCCCTTTGGGTGTACCTATGCGACCCTTGAAACTCATAAAAAAACACAAAATGTTAATAAATACACAAATAACCCCACATTTTTAAAAAACCATTTTAAGATTACAATAGGGTTCGTTCCCGATAGGTAAAACTTGCGATTTTGGCTTAAATAACAATGCTTTTTCTTGCCGAATTAAAAAAAGCGAAAATCTGGGGTATGCAATTTCCCTCGTAAAAACCATTCTCCCCCAAAAAAAAAAACAAAAAACCCATTTTTTCTTTTGTTTTATTTTAAATTACTGTAAACTTATCTAAAATATATTTATTTTGGAAATTAGGTTTTTAATTTAAAATTAGGCATTTTTGGGCCCCCCTTGTTGCATTGTTAAACGTGCTTGTATTTATTTTTGGGACGTGCTTTTGTATTGCGACGTGCTTTGTTTATTTTTGCCCTTCTTTTTGTATTGTTGCCCGCCCCTTGTTCCCTTGTTTGACGTGCTTGTTGTATTGCTGACGTGCTTTTGGTATTTTGACGTGCTTGTTGTATTGACTGCTTTTTTGGTTTGTTGACGGTTTGTTGAAATTGTTGACGGGGCTTGTTGTATTTTGACGGCTTGTTGAAATTGTTGACGGGCTTGTTGAAATTTTTGAGTGCTTTTTTGAAATTGGGTTTGCCTGCTTTTTTGATTGTTGGGGGGTGCTTGTTGTATTGCTGACAGTTTGGGTTGTATTGTTGACTGCTTGTTGAAATTTTTTGACGTGTTTTTTTTTGTTGACGTTTTTTGGTTGTTTTGGGTTGACGTGCTTGTTGTTTTGTTGCGTGTTTTGTTGTTTTGTTGACGTGCTTTTTTGTATTTTGACTTGCTTTTTTGTATTTTTGAAATGCTTGTGTATTGTTGACGTGTTTTTTTTGTATTTTTTAAACGGGGCTTGTTGAAATTTTTTGGACGTGCTTTTTGGGATTTTTTAACGTGCTTGTTGTATTGTTGACGTGCTTTTTGTTTTTTTTGACGTGCTTTTTTTGTATTGTTGAGTGCTTGTTTGTATTGTTAAACGTGCTCGTTGTATTCTTGCATGTTTTGTTGTATTGTTGACGTGCTTGTTTTTATTGTTGACGTGTTTTGTTGTATTGTTAAACGTCCCTTTTTTGTTTTTGGTTGACGGGCCCTTCTTGTTTTTTTTTTGACTGTTTGGGTTCTTTTGTTGACTTTGCTTGTTTTGTTGACGTGCTTGTTGTTTTTTGATGTTCTTTTTTGTATTTTTTTACGTGCTTGTTTTTTTTGATGTTTTTGTTCATTGTTGACGTGCTTTTTTGTATTTTTGACGTGCTTTTTGTATTTTTGAGGGTGTTTTTTTGTATTGTTAAACTTTGCTTGTTGTTTTTTTTACATCCCTTGTTTTTATTGTTGACGTCTTTTTTTGTTTTGGGTTTGACGTGTTTGTTGTTTTTTTTAAAGGGTTTGTTGTATTTTTTGCCCGTGCTTATTGTTTTTTTTTGACATGTTTGTTGTTTTGGGGACGGGCTTTTTGTATTGTTGACGGGGCTTGTTGTATTGTTTGACATGTTTGTTTATTGTTACTTTCTTCTTGAATTGTTGACATGCTTGTTGTTTTGTTGACGTGCTTGAAATTTTTGACGTGCTTGTTGTATTTTTGATGTTCTTGTTGTTTTGTTGACGTCTTGTTGTATTGTTAAAAGTGTTTGTTGTATTGTTGCCCGTGCTTTTTGTATTTTTTGACGTGCTTGTTGTATTGTTGCCCATTTTTTGAAAGTTTTGTTACGTGCTTGTTGTTTTTGTTGACGGGGTTTGTTGAAATTGTTGACGTGCCGTTGTATTGTTGAAAATTTTTTGTTGTATTGTTGACTTTGTTTGGGTTGAAATTGTTGACGTGCTTTTTTGGGTATTGTTGACGTGCTTGTTGTAATTTTTTACGTGCTTTTTGTATTTTGACATGCTTTTTTGTTTTGGGTTAAACGGGGCTTGTATTGTTACTTTGCTTTTTTGTTTTTTTGATTTTTCTTGTTGTATTTTTTGACGTGCTTTTTTGTATTGTTGACGTGCTTTTTTGTATTTTTTGACGTGCTTGTTGTATTTTTTTGACGTGCTTGTTTTTATTGTTACGTGTTTGTTGAAATTGTTGACATGTTTGAAATATTGTTGACTTTGCTTTTTTTGTATTTTTGACATGCTTTTGTATTTTTTGAGTGCTCGTTGATTGTTACATCTTGTTGTATTGTTGACGTTTTTTTGTTTTTATTTTTTGACGTGCTTGTTGTTTTGGGTTGACGTGCTTGTTGAAATTGGGTTGACATGCTTGTTGTTTTTGTTGACGGGGCTTGTTTTTTTTTGTTGACGTGCTTGTTTTATTTTTGGGCCGTCCCTTGTTGAATTGTTACGTGTTTTTTGTATTTTTTGACGGTTTGGGTTCATTGTTACGTCCCTTGTTGTTTTTTTTGACGGGGTTTGTTGATTGCTGACGTCTTTTTGTATTTTTTGACGGCTTGTTGTATTGTTGAGGGTGTTTGTTGCATTGTTAAACGTGCTTGTTGTATTGCTGCCCGTGCTTTTGAATTTTGACGTGCTTGTTGTATTGACGTGCTTTTGTATTTTTTTGCCGTGCTTGTTGTTTTGTTGACGGGGCTTTTTGGGTATTGTTACGTGCTTGTTTATTTTGACGTGGTTTTTTTGTTTTTTTACATGCTTGTTGTATTTTTGGGCCCGTCTTGTTTTTTTGACGTGCTTGTTGTATTTTTTGACGTGTTTGTTGTTTTTGTTGACGTGTTTGTTGTATTGTTGACATTATTGTTGTATTGTTGCCGTGCTTGTTGTATTTTTGACGTGCTTGTTGTATTGTTGAGGGTGCTTTTTGTTTCTTGACGTCTTTTTGTATTTTGACGTGCTTTTTTTGTTTTTGGTGCCCATGCTTGTTGTATTTTTTGACGTCCCTTGTTGTTTTGGGTTGACGTCTTGTTGTATTGTTGAGGGTGCTTTTGTATTGCGACATCTTGTTTTTATTGTTGACGTCCCTTGTTGCATTGTTGCCCGTGCTTGTTGTTTGTTGAAAATGCTTTTTGGGTATTGTTGACGTGCTTGTTGTATTTTGACGTTTTTGTTGTTTTTGGCTGACATCCCTTGTTGTATTGTTGGGAGTTTTGTTTTTTTTAAACTTGCTTGTTGTTTTTGTTGAGGGTTTTTGTTTTGTATTTTGACGTGCTTATTTTTTTTGTTGACGTGTTTTGGTTTGTTTTGGTTGACGTGCTTGTTGAAATTTGTTGACGTGCTTGGTATTTTTTGGGTGTTTGTTGAATTGTTGACGTGTTTTTTGAAATTGTTGCCGTGTTTTTTTGCATTGTTGACGTCCCCTTGTTGAAATTGTTGACGTGCTTTTTTTTATTTTTTGAGGGGTGCTTGTTTGATTGTTGCCCGTCTTTTTGTATTTTTTGACGTCCTTGTTGTTTTTGTTGACGTGCTTGCGTATTTTTTTGAGGGGCTTTTGTATTGTTGAAAATGCTTGTTGTATTGTTGACGGCTTGTTGTTTGCAAAACGTTTTTTTTGTATTTTGACGGGGCTTGTTGAATTTTTTGACGTGCTTGTTGAAATTGTTGAGGGTGCTTGTTGTATTGCTGACGTGCTTGTTGTATTTTTTGACGTGCTTGTTGAAATTTTTTTGAGGGTGCTTTTTTGTATTGTTGACGTGTTTGTTGTTTTTTGTTGACGTGTTTTGGTTTTATTGTTGACGGGGCTTTTTGTATTGTTGCCCGTGCTTGTTGTATTTTTTGCCCATGCTTGTTTATTGTTGGGGTGCTTTGTTGTATTGTTAAACGTGCTTGTTTTTGTTGACTTGCATAAAGTTTTTTTGAGGGGGTTTGTTGTTTTGGGTTGACGTGCTTTTTTGTATTGTTAAACGTGCTTGTTGTTTTGTTACGTGCTTTTTTGGTATTGGTGACGTGCTTGTTGAAATTTGTTGACGTGTTTGTTGATTTTTTGACGTGTTTGGGTTGTATTTTTGCCCTTTCTTTTGTTTTGCTGACGTGCTTTTTTTTAATTTTTGACTGCTTTTTGTATTTTAAACGTGCTTGTTGTATTTTTGACGTGCTTGTTGTTTTTTGTTGACGTGCTTGTTGTATTTTTTAAACGTCTTGTTGAATTTTTTGGACGTGTTTTTGTTGTATTTTTTGAGGGTGCTTTTTTGTATTTTTTGACGTGCTTGTTGTATTGTTGACCTGCTTGTTGCATTGTTGACGTGTTTGTATTGTTGACGTGCTTTTTGAAATTGTTGACGTGCTTTTTGTATTTTTGAGGGTGCTTGTTGAAATTGTTGACATGCTTGATGTATTGTTGACGTGCTTGTGTATTGTTGACGTGCTTTTTTGTTTTGTTGACGTGTTTTTTGTATTGCTGACGTGTTTGTTTTATTGTTGACGTCTTTTGTATTTTTGACGGGTTTGGGGTATTGTTGCCCGTGCTTTTTGTATTGTTAAAACGTGCTTGTTGAAATTGTTGCGTGCTTGTTGAAATTTTTTTGAGGGCTTTTTTGTATTGTTGACGTGTTTGTTGTTTTGGGTTGACGTGCTTTTTTGAAATTGTTGACATGCAGTTGCATTTTTTGACTGCTTTTTATTTTTAAACGTGCTTTTTTGTATTGTTGCGTCTTTTTGGGAAATTTTTTTGCCGTCTTGTTGTTTTGTTGACGTGCTTTTTTGAAATTGCTGAAAATGCTTTTTTGTATTGTTTGGACGTGCTTGTTGCTTTTGTTGACTTGTTTGTTGTATTGTTGACATGCTTGTTTTTTTGGGTTTACGTGCTTTTTTGTATTTTTTGGACGTGCTTGTTGTATTGTTTGACAGCTTTTGAAATTGTTGACGGGCTTGTTGTTTTTTGTTGACATGCTTTTTTGAAATTTTGACTCCCTTGGGTTGTATTGTTGACGTGCTTTTTTTTATTTTTGCCCGTGCTTGTTGTTTTGCGGGAAATGCTTGTTGTATTGTTGACGGGCTTGTTGTTTTGTTGACGTTTTGGGGTTGTATTTTTTGACGTGCTTGTTAAATTTGTTGCCCGGGGCTTTTTTCTTTTTTGACGTGTTTTGTTGTATTTTTTGCGTCCCTTGTTGTTTTGTTGACTGTTTTTTTGGAATTTTTTGACAGCTTTTTGTATTTTTTGAGTACTTTTTTGTATTTGACGTGTTTGTTGTTTTGTTGACGTGCTTGTTGTATTTTTGAGGGCTTGTTTGTATTTTTTGACATTCTTGTTGATTGACGTGCTTGTTGAAATTTTTTGACGTACTTGTTGTTTTGGTTGACGTGCTTTTTTGTATTGCTGACATGCTTGTTGATTGTTGACGTGTTTGTTGATTGTTGACGTGCTTGTTTATTGTTGACGTCTTTTGAATTTTTGGGGACGGCTTGTTGTATTTTTTTGACGTGCTTGTTGTATTGTTGAGGGTGCTTTTTGTATTGTTGACGTGCTTTTTTGTATTGCGACATGCTTGTTGTATTTTTTTAAAACGTGTTTTGTTTGTATTGTTGACGTCTTGTTGTATTGTTGACGTTTTTTCTTGTTTTTTTGACGTGTTTTGTTGTATTGTTCACGGCTTTTGTATTGTTAAACGTGTTTGGGTTGTGGTTTTTTGACATCCCTTGTTTTATTTTGACGGGGCTTTTTTGTTTTTGTTGACGTGCTTGTTTTTTATTGTTGACGTGCTTTTTTTTTTTTTGGGACGTGTTGTTTTATTTTTTGACATCCCTTTGTTGTTTTGCTGAACGTGCTTTTGTATTTTTGACGTGTTTTTGGTATTCCCTGGCATCCCTTTTTGTTTTGGGTTTGACGGTTTGTTGTATTTTTTGGCCCGTCTTTTTTGTATTGTTGACGTATTTGTTGTATTGTTGCCCGTGCTTCTTCTATTTTTTGACGTCTTTTTAAATATTGTTAAACGTTGTTTTGTTTATTTTTTGCCCGTGCTTGTTGTTTTTTTGACATTTTGGGTTGTTTTTTTGACGTGTTTGGGGGTTCTATTTTTTAAACGTGCTTGTTGTTTTGGGTTTACGTGCTTTTTTGTATTTTTACGTCCCGTTGTTTTGGGTTGACATGCTTGTTGATTTTTTGACGTACTTGTTGTATTGTTGACGGCTTCTTCTATTTTTTGACGTGCTTGTTATATTGTTGACGTGCTTTTTTGGTATTGTTACTGTTTGTTGTATTTTTTGACAGCTTGTTGTTTTTTTTGACGTGCTTTTCTTATTGTTGATGTTTTTTGTATTTTTTGAGGGTGCTTGTTGTATTGTTACGTGCTTTTGGAATTGTTGACGCTTGTTGTATTTTTGACGGGTTTTGTTGTATTGTTGACGTGCTTTTTGAAATTTTTTTGACTTTCTTGTTTTTTTGTTGACGGGGCTTTTTTGTATTTTTTTGCCCGTCTTGTAGTATTGTTAAACGTGCTTGTTTATTGTTGACGTGCTTGTTGAAAGGCTGACGGGGGTTTGTATTGTTGACGTGCTTTTTTGTGTTGTTGACGTGCTTTTTGTATTGTTGACGGGCTTGTTGTATTGTTGAGGTCTTTTGTATTGTTGAGGGTTTTTTGTTGTATTGCGACGTCCCTTGTTGTATTGTTGCGTGTTTGTTTTTTATTGCTGCGTTTTTGTTGTTTTTTTGACGTGTTTTTTTGTATTTTTGGGACGTGTTTGGTTGTATTTTTGACGTGCTTGTTGTATTGTTGACGTGCTTGTTGAAATTCTAAACGGCTTTTTGGGTATTGTTAAAGTTTTTGTTGTATTGTTGAGGGCCCTTTTTGTATTGTTGACGTCCCTTTTTGTTTTTTGTTGCCCGTCTTGTTGTATTCTAAACGTGCTTTTTTGTATTGTTGACTGCTTGTTGTATTGTTGACGTGCTTTTTTGTATTGTTGACGTGCTTGTTTTTTTATTTTTTTGACGGGGTTTTGTTGTATTTTTTTGAGGGTGCTTTTGTATTTTTTGACGTGCTTTTTGGGGATTGTTGACGGCTTTTTGTTTTGTTGACTGCTTGTTGTATTTTTTTTGACGTGGTTGTTGTTTTTGTTGACGTGCTTCTTGTATTCTTGACGTTTTTTGTATTTTTTGGTTTGGCTTGTTGTATTGTTGAGGGTGCTTGGGGTTTTGGTTTTGCCCGTGCTTCTTGTATTTTTTAAACGTGCTTGTTGTATTGTTGCGTGCTTGTTGTATTGTTGAGGCTTGTTGTATTGTTACGTACTTGTTGTATTGTTGACGTGCTTGTTGTATTGTTGACGTGCTTTTGTTTTGGGTTCCCCCGTGCTTGTTGTTTTGGTTGACTTTCTTTTTGGGTTATTTTTTGACGGCTTTTTTTGTATTGTTGACGTGCTTGTTGTATTTTTGACGTCCCTTGTTGTTTTTTTTTGACGGGGGCTTTTTTGGGAAAATTGTTGACGGGGCTTTTTTGTATTGTTGACGTTTTGTTGTATTGTTGACGTGCTTTTTTGTATTTTTTGACGTGTTTATTGTTGCCCGGTGCTTGTTGTATTGTTGACGTGCTTTTTTGTATTGTTGACGTGCTTGTTGTTTTGTTGACGTGTTTGTTGTATTGTTGACGTGCTTGTTGAAATTGTTGACGTTTTTTGTTTTGTTGAGGGTGCTTTTTGTATTTTTTGGACGTGCAGTTGTATTGTTGACATGAGCAAAAGATTCCACACTGTTGTTTTACAAACAATTTACTTAAAATTTTATCCCACGCATTTTTCTCCAGCAGTCTCTCTCATTTCCTCGCCTTATATCTCTCACACTGGCATTTAAATATCTCCCCAACACTGGCACTTAATCTCTCCCACGGCACTTATATCTCTCACCCTGGCATTTAAAATTCTCTCAAAACGGCACTTATATCTCTCACCCCTGGCATTATACCCTCTCAAAACTGGCACTTATATCTCTCCCCACTGGCACTTTATCTCTCACCCCGGGAAACTTATATCTCTCACACTGGCACTTATATCTCTCACACTGGCATTATATCTCTCACACGGGAACTTATTCTTCACACTGGCACTTATATCTCTCACAATCCACGTATCACCCAACACTAAAATTTATAAAACTT
This sequence comes from Cherax quadricarinatus, assembly GCF_026875155.1. NCBI lineage: Eukaryota > Metazoa > Arthropoda > Malacostraca > Decapoda > Parastacidae > Cherax > Cherax quadricarinatus. Next base: position 57,433,944 of record NC_069420.1, read on the forward strand.
TTATAAATTTTATAAAATATAACTATAATTAAAAAAATTGGGGTAAACAAATATAAAATTTTTATAAAGTACAATTTAAATATTTCAAAACACAATATATAAAAAAAATTTATTTACCAACAAATTAACTTTTTTAAACAAATAATAAAAAAAAAAATAAAAGTATTTTTTAAAAATATCAAATAAAATTAATAAAAATATAAACTAAAAAAAGTCAATTATTTTATGTTCAGTATATTATGTACAGTATATTTTTGTACAGTTTTTTAAAAATGTACATATATTATGTACATATTTTTATTACAGAAATTTTTTAAAGTATAAAAACAGAATATTATGTCCCAGTATTTTAAAGTACAGATTTTATGTACGTATATTATGTACAGTATATTATGAAACAGAATATTATGTACAGAAAATTTACTACAGTAAAATTACGTACAGAAATATTACGTACATTATATTACGACAGTATATTACTACAGTATTTTTAAAGTACAGTATATTATTACATTATATTAGGATAATACATTAAAGTGAAAAAATATTGATAAAATCTATAAAAACAGCGCCTGCCATCGAAGCAGGTGCTGTTTTGACAGCAGGGCTGCTTTGACAGAAAGTGTTTCTTTGACAGCGGGGGTCTGCTTTGACAAGCGGGTTTGCGTTTTGAAGCGGGTTTCCCTTTTGACACGGGTCTCTTTGACACCCGGTGCTGCTTTGACAGCAGGGTTTGCTTTGCAGCAGGGGCGGCTTTAAACCAGCAGGTGCTGTTTTGACACAGATGCGCTTTGACAGCAGGGCTGTTTTGGGACGGGCAGGTGCGGTTTTTTTGGGAAACGGGCAGTTGCTGCTTTGATAGAAATTTTGCTGCTTTGACAGAAAGGTGTTTGCTTTGACAGCGGTGGTGCTTTGACAGCAGGTGCTTTTTTGACATCAAAAGCTGCTTTGACAGCAGGGGTGCTTTTGACACCCAGGGGGTGCTTTGAAAAGCAGGTGTTTGCTTTGCCCACAGGTGCTTTTGACACCCATTTGGCTGCTTTGACAGAAAGGTGCTGCTTTACAGCGGGTGCGCTTTGACAGCAGGTGCGCTTTGAACAGGTGCTGCTCGGACAGCGGTTGCTGCTCTGACCAGGTGCGCTCTGAAAAGCGGTTTTTGCTGTTTCCTGACGCAGGTGCTGCTTTGGACATCGGGGTGCTGCTGTAGACACACCAGGGTTAAAACCTCCCAAAAATATTACTTCTATTCACTAATTTAGGATTTTGGAAAAAACATAAAAATTTTGGGAAAAAACAAAAAAATTTTTTTCAAATTTATGTTTCCCGTCGGACGAGTTATAAAAATTTAACATAATGACATAAAAACATAACTGACGTATTACCTCCCAAAACCCCTTTTAAAATTTTAATCAGTTTGTTTAAATTCCCAAAACCAGATTAATCACCTAAAATTACATCACATAAATACTCAAGACTGGGACAAGGATTTAAGGTGAGCAACGCACTTTAACCAAAAAAGAGATAACAATTTAAATAATTTAGAGATGGTCCCCACAATAGTACATTCACATAACGTACACACACAAAAGGTATACCTTGGGAACCCTGACATAGCGGGTGTTCCTTTTGGGGAACGTGGCCCAAAAAGGATGATTTTTGTGTGCATAGGGGATGGTAGATGGGTTTTTGTGTGACGGGGTATGGTGCGTGTGTATGTACGTGGCATGGTGGATGTTTCTTTTGTGTACGGGAGCCCTGGTGAATGTGCTTTTGTGTAAAGGGGGCATGGTGGGTAATTTTGATGTTCGGTGTAAAATTTTTGTTAAATCATCAAAGAAAACCTTAGAGAATTTCGTAAAGGGTGTTAAAACGCAAAGTATGTTTTTTTGTGTGATATTGTGTACTGACGCCTTTTATTCGTGTGGGTAAACGTTTTGATTTGGGACGGGAAGGGGGAGGGGCAGAAATGTGATTTTGTGTGTGGGAACACAAAAGGGGAAATTGTGTATCTATATGTGTAGGTAAACACAATGTGCACTTGTGTACCTAGGGGGAAACCCCCCACTCAAATAAACACAAAATGTTTTAAAAAATACACAAATAACCCCCCACAAAATTTAAAACCATTTTAAGGGTTTCATATATTTTTCGTGCCCCAATAGGAAAACCCTTTCGATTTTTGGGTTAAATACAATGCTGTTCTTGCCGAAATTTGACAAGCGAAAAAACTGTGTAAAACAAAATTCTCGTAAAAAACCCTTCTAGGGCCTAACAAAAAAAAAAAAAAACAAATTTCAAATTTTTTTAATTTAAAATTTCTGTAAAAATTTTTCTAAAATATAATTTTGTTTTGGGTTAGGCTTAAAATTTAAAATTTGGCATGTTATAATGGAACTCAGGGAAAAAAGGGTTTTTTTTTTACATTCTAAGTGAATACAGGGTTTTTATTTTTCCCCAAGCTTCGGAATTTGATCTTTGCTAAGTTGTACAACTTTGTCTATGATTGTATCAGTTTTATTATATTTTTGAAAAACAGACACTTGTGCAACATTTTTGGGGAAATTTTTTGTGGAAACGTTCCTAAAAAGTGTACAAGTGTTTTAATTATCAACTTGTCCCGTTTTTTTTAAAACCCAAAAATATACAAAAAATATATTTTATATAATAAATATATTTTATATATTTTAAAATATATATATAAAATATATATAATATATATATATATATATTATATTTTAAATAATTTATATTGGGGGACCATCTCTGATTTTGTTATCTGTTTTCTTTTGCTTGTTAGTTTCGTTTTTGGGACACCTTGATCCCTGTACGAGTCGAGGTTTCTTATTTATGTAACTTTTTATGTGATTAATCTGGCGTTTGGGGAAATTTAAAAAGCTATTAAATTAAGGGGTTGGCAGGGATTTTTGTCGTTAAAGGGTTTTAAGTCATGTTATTTTTTTGTGGGAGACTGTAAAATATACTTGTGAAAAATGTCTTTTTTTGTAGTCTTTTTGCACTTCATGTTTTTCCAAACTCCAAACTATTTAATAAATAAAATTTTGGGAATTAACCTTTCCGGGGGGGGTCTACCAAAAGCACCTGTTTTTTCAAAGCCCGCACCGCTTTTCGAGCTGCATCTGCTGTCAGACTGCACCCCGTGTTCAGAAAAACCTGCTTCGGTGACAGGGGGCCCGCTTTTATAGATACTCTATGTATTCCATAGCATAGCATAACCTACTAATAACGAATTTAAAAATACATTCACTTTTTATTAAAACTTGATAAATTTTTATTAAAATTTTTCTTATAAAAAATTTTAATATTTTTATAAGTTTTGGGTTTTTTTTATTATATGATGAATAGGGGAAACTTAATTTTTCCCCTTTGGGAAATTAAATTTATATTTTTTTTTAATTTTTCCCAAAAATTTTAAATTTGCAAATTTTCCCTAATTATCTATATTCTGTTAACGAAATTTTCCCACAGGGTTTGATTCCATAAATTTTAAAAAAAGTGTTGGTAAATTTTTGGGCAAAAATTTCCCGGGTTGGGGGGATAAAACGGCCATTGTTAAAAGAGAAATGTTGTCGAAGGGGCATGGGGAAAAAATTTTTGTTCTTGTAGTAAACAAATTGGGGGGAAAACTTGAGGTGAAATCAGCAATACAACAAGAACTTTAACAGACAACAAGCACGTCAACAATACAACAAGCCCCGTCAACAATACAACAACAAAGCCAGCAATACAACAAGCAAAGTCAAAAAAGTAAAAACAAACACGTCAAAAAAGAAAGGGAAAGGAAAAGTATTACGCAAAAACCCAAACAGCAGCACACAAGAATACAGTAATATAATATCATTAAAGGGAAAAGAAAAAATGCAAGAAAAGGGTAGTAATAGAAAAAAAATAGTAAAATTAACGCACAAAAAAAAACACTCTCATAGCAAAAGTAGTAACACTCAAGAGTACAACAATATAGTAAACAAGAGTACAAAAAATATAGTAACACAAGAGTAAAAACAAAAAAAGTAACAAAAAAGACAAAAATATAGTAAAACAAGAGTACAAAAAATATAGAAAACAAAGTACAAACCCAAAATAGTAACACAAGTGCAGTTACACAAAAAAAATACAGTAAAAACACAAGAAAACCAAAAACGAAAAAAACGAGCAAAAAGACCATTTTAACCCAAAAATACCCCAATACCGTACAAGAACCACAAGAATAAAACAAATAATAAACGGGGACAGTGGGGGCAACATTCTAATAACTAATAACAGAATCAGAAACAATAACAGAGAGTTCTAAACAGCCCGGTTTTTGGGGTCAACAGTTGAAATTTTTTTTGGGCAAGAGATCGAGTCTTAAAACTGTCCTTAATTTCTTCCGAGAATTTTTTTTTTTGTTTTTTTTTTTGGGCCTTTTGACCCGCGAATACTTTTTTTGAGAAATAGTAAAGAAAGAAGAAGATAACAGACGGAAAAATAACAGACGGAAGGGTAACAAACGTGAAGATAACAACGGGAAGATAACAACTGAAGATAAAAAACGTGAAGATAACAGACGTGAAAAATAAAAAAGACCCTGAAGATAACAGACGGGGAAGATAAAAACGTGAAGATAAAAAAACGTGAAGATAACAGACCTTTAAGAAACAAAAGTGAAGATAACAAAACGTGAAAAATAACAAAAACGTGAAAAACATGAAAAAATAAAAAGTTGGGAGATTACCGACAAAATGTAAAATAAAAGGACACAAGGGGCAACTTAAATTTTACATTTTTTTTTTGGGCAACGTTTCGGGTCTCCAGGACTTTGTCCCAAAGGGAACGGCCCTTTACAAAGCTCCTGGAAGGGGAAAAGTTTTCCACAATAAAATGTTTACATTTAAATTACACTTGTGTCCCTTTTTCTTTACACATAAAAACCACAAAGTGAACTTTCCCTTTAATTTTTTCTGATTTAAATTTTTTATCCCTTTCCCTAAGATAATTCAAAGTGGGATTTCTTGCTGTATCTAAAATAAGTTTTTTTTTCAATTGTCCCTTCTTATAAAAATTCCCCTTTATAATTAAGTATATCTATATTACTTACTAAATACTACAAAACAAAACTAAACATACTAAAGCATATGCTGTACAAAACCAATAAAAATTTTGATTTCAAAAATACATTTGCACTCTCAGTCACATTTTTACCGAAATTTTATTACTATCTATAACCCTTTAAAAATTTCCGTATCTGCCCATCATTGCCTGTGCAATAATATAAAATATATAATTTATATAAAATATATATATAAAAATATTATATAATATATATATATTATATATAAATATATATATAAAATTTTATATAAATATATAAAATATATTTATATATTTTATAAAAAAATATATTATATAATATATATATATATATATAAAAATAATATATTAAAATTTAAAAAAAATAAAATATATATACCCTATATTTGTGTTGTGAGTGTTGTGCCGTGTGTGGTGTGGTTTTGGGGGGGGTGTGTTTGGTGTGTTTGGTGTGTGGTGTGTGTGTTTTTGTGGGGTTGGTGTGGTGTGTGGTGTTGTGTGGGTTTTTGCAAAGTTACATAAATTGCTTATTTGTAAAAATATGGCCAAAATTTAAAAAACACTTTTAAAAAGCTAATTAAGTAAAAAACAAAAGAAATTTAACAAACACGATATGAAACCCTAAATAGAAGGGCCAGATTTATAATTTAGTAAAACCCCAGCTTGGTGGCCCAGTTGGGGGGCGCCAGTCTCGTCTTTGGGTGGTCCCCCTGTTCCAGGCTGGCCCTTTGGTTTGGGGGTAATTAAAAAGGAAAAGCAAAATTTTTTGTTCCCCCTCCTGTAAAATTCCCCCCCCTAGACCCGTCCTCGGGGAGTAGACCAGTAGACCGACCAAATTAACAAACCGCAAGGTCAATTTGGGGGGGGCCAACACCGCTGAACCTGGGGGAAAGGGGGAAGGAAGTTCATCGAGGGCCCCCCAGATGGACCCTTTTGAATGACTGGAAAAAAAAAAAAGGGAAAGCAAAACACACACACACACACACACACACACACCACCCAAAACCACCCCACCACTAACCCCATTTCCCTCACCCTCACCGCCATCCATCACCCCACCACCCAGTCCATCAAAGTCCCCCCAATCCATAACCATCACAACCACCCATCACCAACAAGTGAAGTGTGGAAGGAATTCATCGAGGGGCCCCGCAGATGGACCCTTTTGGAGACATGGATCTAGGGGAAAACCCAAAAACCCCACCCCACACCCCCCACCAAACCCCCACCACCCCATTTTCCCCTCCTCACCACCATCCCCTCCCCTCACCACCAGTCCATCACCCTCACTACCATCCACCATCACCACCATCCACCACCTTACCACTAGTCCATCACCCCCCCCATTCCCCCCTCACTACCAGTCCACCATCACCACCAGTTCCCCTCACCCTCAAAAAACCGTTCCCCCTCACCCTCACCACCATCCATCCCCCTCACCCCTAACCATCACCCTCACGACCAGACCCAAACAAACCCCCACCACAACTCCATCACCAACAAAAAAGTGTTGGGAAAGGGGGTTCAACGAGGGCCCCCGCAGAAAGGGCTTCTGGAGACCGGATCTAGGGGAAAACAAACACACACAAAACAACCCCCACCACAACCCCCCACCAGTCCATCTCCCTCACCACCATCCATACCCCCACCACCAGTCCAACACCCTCACTACCATTCCCCCCATCACCACCAATCCATCTCCCTCACGACCATCCGGCCCCCCCAAAATCATCCATTTACCCTCACCACAAAACCCATCACCATCAAACCCCCAGTCCTTAACCACAAAAGGGGAAAAGTAGAAGGGGGTTTATCTGAGGGGACACAGAAGGGCTTCGGGAAACATAAATCCTTGACCCTCCCCACCGGGTTTATCACCCCCAAACCCCCAGTCCAAACACCCCAGCAACATCCATCAAACCCCCAGCAACAGTCCCCTCACCCTCAAACCCCCAGTCCATCACCACAAGGGATGTGTGGAAGGGAGTTCATCTGAGGGGACAAAAGATGGACTTCGGAAGCATTTTCCTTGGAAACCCCCCCCACCAGTCCTTTACCCCCCCCACCAGTCCTCCCCCCTCACCACCAAATCCATCACCCTCCCCCACCAGTCCCATCACCCTCACCACCAGTCCCCTCAAACCCAAAAAGGGGAAATGTGGGAAGGGGGTTTTATCTGAGGGGGCACAAAATTTGGGCTTTTTGGAAGGGATAACCTTTACCCCCCCCCCCCAGTTCATCACCCTCCCCCCCAGTCCATACCCCCCCCCACCAGTCCATCACCCACACCACAAAAACCATCACCCTCCCCCACCAGACCCCTCCCCCCTCCCCACCAGTCCACACCTTCACCCCACCATCACGCTCACCACCAGCCCGCAACCCCCAACCACTAGTCCCTCACCCTCACCCCCCGTTCATCCCCCCTCAAACCCCCCAGTCCTTTACCCTCACCATCAGTCCATCACCCTCACCCCAGGGCCATCACCAACAAGGGGAAAAGTGGAAGGGAGTTCTCTGAGGGGACACAGATGTACTTCTGGAAGCATAGTCCCTTTACCCCTCCCCACCCGTCCCCTCAACCCCCTCACCACCCCGTCCAACCCCCACCCAAACCCGACCATCACCCTCCCCCCCAGACCAAACACCCTCCCCACCCCGTCCCTCACCCCCACCCTCACCCACCAGTCCATCACCCAAAAAACTAGTCCAACACCCCCCTCCAACCCGTCCATCCCCCCCACCCACCAGACCATCATCCCCCGCCACCCCGTCCATCACCCTCACCACAATTTCCCTCACCCCCACGACCATTTTCCCTCACCTTCACCACCCAAATCCATCACAAGCAAGGGAAGTGTGGAAGGGAGTTCATCTGAGGGGGCCCCAGATGGGCTTTCTGGGAAAAAAAAGTCCTTCCCCCCTCCCCACCCGTCCATCCCCCTCACCAACAGACCATCACCCCCCCCCACCAGACCATCAAACCCCCCCACCAGTCCATCACCCCCCACCACCAGTCCACCCCCCAAACCCCTAGTCCCCTCACCCCCCACCCCCAGTCCATCACCTCACCACCATTCCCACCCACACCACTATCAGTCACCATCACCCACACCACCATCCTTCACGGCCCCACCACCATTCTAAACACCATCACCATCAGTCCCCCTCCCCCACGATCAGTCCGGGCACCCTCACCACCATCCATCAAACCCCCAAAAATCAGTCCATCCCCTCACCCCCAAATCCATTTACCCTCCCCACCAGTCCCTTTAAACCCCAAGGGGAAAAGTAGAAGGGGTTTCCCTCTGGGGGGAAACAGAAAGACTTCTGGGAAACATAGTCCCCTTTACCCTCCCCACCATTTTTTCAACCCCCCACCACCAGTCCAAACACCCTCAGCAACGGTCCCCTCAAAACCCCCACCACCATCCCCTCACCCGCAAGGGGTGTGGGGCCCAAAGGGGGGTTCATCTGAAAGGGGGCACAGATGGGGCTTCTGGAAGCCTTTTACCCCTTTAAACCCCCCCAAACCCCCTTTATCACCTTCCCCACCAGTCCATCACCCTCACCACCGTCCATCAAACCCCCACCACCAGTCCCCCTCACCCTCACCAAACCCTCCACACCAACAAAGGGAAAATGTGGAAGGGGGTTCATCTGAGGGGCACAGTTTGGGCTCCTGGAACATAAACCCCTTTACCCCCCCCCCCCCAGTTTTTTCACCCTCACCACCAGTCCCTCACCCCTCACCACCATTTCCTCACCAACAAAGGGGAAATGTGGAAGGGAGTTAAACCCGAGGGGGGGCCCCAAAAATGGACTTCTGGAAAACATAGACCTTGACCCTCCCCCCCCAGTCCATCACCCTCACCACCATCCAATCACCCTCACCACCATCCAACATCCCCCCACCCCGTCCATCACCCACACCACAAAACCACACCCTCCCCACCAGACCATCACCCTCCCCCCCAGTCCATCACCTTCACCCCCCGGGGTCCATCACCCTTCCCCCACCATTCCCCCCCCCCTAAACCACCCAGTCCATCACCCTCCCCCACCCGTTTTATCACCCCCACCAAACCCTTTCCCTCACCCCCCACCTTTAGCCCAATCCTCTCACCACCAGAAACCCTCACCAACAAGAAAAAAGTGGAAGGGAGTTCAAACTAGGGGGCCAGATGTACTTCTGGAAGCATAGTCCCCTTCCCCCCCGCCTCCCACCAAATCCCCTCACACCACCCCCCAGTCCACCACCCCCCACCACCAACTCTAATCACCCCCCCACCAGCCATCACCCCCCCCCACCAGTCCATTTACCCTCACCCTCAAACCCCCAGTCCATCACCCTAACCGCTAGTCCATCCCCCCTCCCCCAGTCCATCACCCTCACCCCCAACCACATCCCCGCCAAACCCGTTTAAACACCCTCAAACCCAAGTCCATCACCCCTCACCACCAGGCATCCCTTCACCCAAAATCCATCACAAGAAGGGGAAATTTTGGGGAAGGGGGTTCATCTAGGTACACCCGATGGACTTTTGGAAACACATCCCTTTAAACCCCCCCCCCCAGTCCATCACCCTCACCACCAGACCATCACCCCCCCCCACCAACCATCACCCTCCCCCCCCAGTCCCCCACCCCACCATCAGGGCCGTCACCCTCCCCCAAACCCTCCACACCCTCACCACCAGTTTCCCTCACTCTCACCAAAATCCTTCAAACCTCAGTCCATCACCCCCCAACCCCCCAGTCCCCCACACCACAGTCCATCATGCCACCCCCAGTCCCCTCACACTCCTCACCCTTCCCCTCACCCTCCCCACCAGTTTCCTTTACCCCCACCACCATTCCACCCCAAACCCCCAGTCAGTCCCCCATCACCCCCAAACCCCCAGTCCAACACGCCCCACCACCATTCTATCACCCTCACCAAACCCGTCCCCTCACCCTCACCACCAGCCCGTCACCCTCACCCCAGTCCATCACCCTCAAAAACCCGACCATCAAACCCCCAAAACCATCCATCACCAGGAAGGGAAAATGGGAAATGAGTTCATCTGAAAGGGGGGACAGATTTTTACTTTTTGGAAACACAGGGCCTTCACCCTTTCTATAGTCCATCACCCCTTTACCCCCAAATTCATCACCCACAAACCCCTTTTCCGATCCCCTCACCACCAGTCCATCACCCCCCCTCAGCCCGTCCCCTCAACCCCCCCCCACCAGTCCCTCAAACCCCCCCCCACCAGTCCATCACCCTCCCCACCAGTCCCGCACCCTCACCACCAGTCTATCGCCCCCCCAAACCCCCATCCATTTTCCCCCCACCCCCAGCTATCACCCTCACCACCATCCATCACCCTCAACGCCATTCCCCTCACCCTCACCACCATTTCCCTCACAGTCACCACTATCCCGCCCCCCTTTACCACCAGTCCACCACCCTCCCCACCCAAACAATCACCCTCCACAAACCCCTTTCCCCTCAACCCCACCCCAGTCCATCAACCTAAACCGCCCCAGTGCATCACCCTCACCACCAGTCCTTTTCCCCCCCCCCAAAAGTCCACCACCCCAAACCCCCAGTCCTCGCCCCACCTCCAATCCACACCCACACCACCTGCCCATTACCCCCCCACCAGTCCACACCCTCAACCCCCAAACCATCACTCTCCCCCATTCCCCCTCACCCTCACCACTAATCCGTCACCAAAACCACCAGTTTCCCTCACCCTCAAACCCCCAGTCAACCCCCCCTCACCACCAGCCCATCACTTTTCACCAAAATTCATCACTCTCACCACCAGTCCCCTAACCACACCACCAGACCATCCCCCCCCCTCCCCACCCGACCCTCACCCCTCCCCCCCATCCTTCCCCCCTCGCCCCCCAGTCCATCACCCTCACCACCTGTCCCCTCACCCTCCCCCCACCATTCCATCACCCACACCACCAGACCAACACCCTCCCCCCAAACCCGAAACCCTCCCCTCCCCACCATCCCCTCGCCCTCACCCCCCCGTCCTTTACCCCCCACCACCAGTCCACACCCAACCACTAGTCCATCAACCCCCACCCAATCCTCACCCCCCCACCAACCATCACCCTTTCCCCCCCGTCCATTCCCCCCCCCCTCACCCCCATCCATCACCCCTCACCACCAAATCCCTCACCCTAACCACTATCCCCTCACCCTCACAACCAAACCTCACCCTCACCCCCAACCAACCCTCATCCCCCACCCAGCCATCACCCTCACCACCGTCCATCACCCTCACCCCCAATCCTTTACCTTTACCACAATCCCCCTCACAAAGCAAGGGAAGTGTGGAAGGGAATTCATCTGAGGGGACCCAAGATGGACCTTTTTGGAAAAACAGTCCCCTTTACCCTCCCCACCAGTCCCTCACCCCCCACCACCAGTCCTCACCCCCACCCCCCAGTCCCCTCACCCCCCCACCAGCCATCACCCTCACCCCCCCCAACCATCACCCTCCCCACCAGACATCACCCCCCCACCAGTCCATCAACCCTCACCACCAGTTTCCCTAACCCCCCACCAACAGTCCATCAAACCCCCACCACCATCCCCCTCACCTCAGTCCAATTCCCCCCACCACCATTTCCCTCACCCTCCCCACCAGTCCAACACCCTCACCACCATTTTCCTCACCCCCCCCGCCAGTCCCTCACCCCCACCACCAGTCCAACACCAAACCCCATCACCCTCCCCCCCCAACCAACAAACCCCCACCACCAGGCCATTTACCCTCACCACCAACCCATCACCCTCACCACCAGTCCATCAACAACAAGGGGAAATGTTTAAAAAGGGGTTTATCTAGGGGCCCCCAGTTTGGCTTTTTGGAGACATGAAACTAGGGGAAAACAAACATAACACCCCCACACCCAAAAACACACACAAAACACACACCCAAACAAACACCACCAGTCCATCACCCCCCATCACCAGTCCATTTACCCTCACCCACCTCCAAAACCCCACAAGAGGGGCCTCACCCTCAAAACCGGGCCATCCCCTCAAAAACCCGCCCTTTACCAGGAAGGGGGGTGTGGGAAAGGGGGTTTTATCTGAGGGGGAAAAGATAGACTTCCCGGGAAAAACAGCCTTTACCCTCTCTACAAATTTTATCACCCTCACCGCCAAATCCATCACTCTCACCGCCGTTCACACGACACCAGCAGCTATCACCCTCACCACCAGTCTTCCCCTTTCAACCACTAGTCATCACTCTCACCACCAGTCCATCCCCTCCCGCCAGTTCATCATCGACCCCAGCAGCTATCACTCACCACCGTTCCTTCAACCTTCACCACTAGTCCAAATCACCTCACCACCAGTCCACCACCCTCACCACCAGTCCACACCCTCACCACTAGTCCATCACTCTCACCACCACCCATCACCCTCACCGCCATTCATCATGACACCACAGTCTATCACCCCTCACCACCAGTCCTTTCACCTTCACCACAAACCCATTTCCAGCAAGGGAAGTGGGGGGAGTTCATCTGTAGGGACACAGAGGACTTCTGGAACTATAAAAAAAGTTTGTAATTACCGATTCATACATTTGCTGGATCATGCCTTTTCAGATAACTTGAAACTTTGGGTTTGTTTGCTTCATAAAATAGGTCTTACATTTTACTTGAAGCTTAGAATATTTCGCCATTTTTTTAAATAATAGCCGACCATGTAAGTAGAGAAGACCTTTTACGGTCGTTCTCAAACACAACCGCTGTTTACCGCAAATGCAAATATTTGTTTTATTAAAACTGGATTTTATATACAAACCATTTTGCTTTTTTATAAAAATAGAAATGCAAAAAAAAAAAAATGCGATATGTTATGAACCAGCATTTTTAAAGTATTTATATTTTCACGAATTTAGTAAAACTAAAATAGTGTAGTGTTTACTGGTGAGCGAAACGTTGTTGGCGACAGTGTTTTATTGTTAACACCCCCACACTAATCTTATTTAAACCCCGAGTAATTCTAATTTTCAACAGTCTCAAAATTTTTTTTAAATTTGGGT
>NC_069420.1:57447597-57487384 GCF_026875155.1 Cherax quadricarinatus
GGAAACACCTATCTTTCCCCTTATCATTCCCCGCAGTATCTTGTATGTCGTTACATGTCCCCCCCTGACCCTTCTGTCCTCCAGTGTCGCAGTCCGATTTCCCTTAACCTTTCCTCGTACGACATTCCCCTTGAGCTCTGGGACTAGCCTTGTTGCAAACCTTTGTACTTTCTCTAACTTCTTGACGGCTTGACCGGTGTGGGTTCCAGACGGGTGCTGATACTCCTATGGGCCAAACATACCAGTGTAAGTGTTTTGAAGTTTCCTTTTGAGGTATCGGAACGCTATTTCTCAGGTTTCCCGGGCCGCCCGTATCTGCAGCGGTTATTTGGTTATGTGTGCCTCCGGTATGTATGGGTTTTTATGGTCCCCCAAGGTCTTTTCCCCCTGAGTGGGTCTGATCTTTTCCACCAGCCTAATTCTGCTGCGGTCTTTTTTGCCCCCCCCAATCTTCATATTTGCATTTGGCGGGATTGAATTTCGAGGGCCAGTTCGGACCACATGTCCAGCCTCTCCAGGTCTCTTTGCATCCTGCCTCACCCGTCCTTTTAATTTCTTCTCATCAAATTCACGTCATCTGCGAACAGGGACACTTCAGATCTATTCCTTCCATCAGTCGTTCACTTATCAAAAATGCACTGGTCCTAGAATGCCCCCTGTGTGGTGTGTGTTGTGTGTGTGTGTGTGTGTGTGTATGTGTTGTGTGTGGTGTGTGTGTGTGTGTGTGTTTTGGTACCCCCCTAATTGTGGTTGCAGGTGTCGAGAATCAGCCCCGGCCCCGCCTTTCACTCCCCGCTAGGGGGTTTTCTCCCCTCCCTGGCCCACGACTTTATCATACCTCGTCTTGAACTATGTATGGGTTTCCCGCCCCTATACATCACTTGCCAACTATTGCAGTTTCCCAACAACTCTGGGCTGAAAAATACTCCCTAACACCCCTTTTGACTATCTAGTCTTGAACTTCCAATTGACCCTTTTTTCTGTGTCCCATCTCTAACATGTGTGTGTGTGTGTGTGTGTGTGTGTGTTGTTTTGGTGTGTGTGTGTGTGTGTGTGTGTGTGTGTGAGTGTGTGTGTGTGTGTGTGCGTGTGTGTGTCAGGTGTGTGTGTGTACGTTGTACATGCACGTACATGTTACACTTTTGGTCTCAGTATACCAAATGAGGAGTGAGAGTTAGATAGTAGATAGGCGAGAGAGAGAGAGAGAGAGGAGATGAGTAGTATGATGGGAGGAGAAGAGGACAGAGAGAGAGAGAGAGAGAAGAAGAGTGAGAGAGAGGAGAGTGAGAGGGTTGAGGAGGAGAGAGAGGGTGGAGAGGGACGAGAGAGAAAGGAAAGGTTACTCTGTGGCTGATCTGTTGTTAAACCTCTCCACTAAGTGGCACCCAGTCTCTGGGATGAATCCAAAATCAGCTGTGTGGTAGCTCTGGACATTGCTGGTGCTTTCGACCGCTGTGTTGCACCAGGGCCTCTTAGCAAAACTTCAAGGACTGGGAATTGCAGGCTCCTACGCTATGTCTTCCTCAGTGATTTCCTTCATGGTAGATCTCTAAGGGTAGTTTCTCAATGGAACGGAATCAACAGACATCCTATTGGGGCAAAGTGTTCCCACAGGGAAGCGTGCTGGGACCTTGTTCTGGGAATAATGTCTACTTCAACGGTCCTTCTTCAATCTCATCCCTGAATCCCATGCATATGCAGACGACTGTACACTGGACATTCACATATCCAGAAGAAAGAAATTGCCAGTGCTCTATGATACATCAATCACCACTATAGAGCTATATTCAGCGTGGGGAAAATAGTGGCAAGTTAACATTTGACCTGAGAAAATGGCAAATGATGATCGTCTCTAGGCTCCATGATGGTAATGTGGTGCAGTAGTAAGGATGAATGGGAGCGGAGTGCTTGGCACCTGGGAAGAAGTTGATATCCTTGGGCGTTGAAATTTGACCCCAAACTAACCATGAAGAACATGTTGTAAATCTTGAAACAAGGCAGCTAGGAGCTTACAGCACTTCGCCGTAATTCGCATCTGCTTGACAGTAGGGGTTGCAAGATTCTGTAGAAGGCATACGTATGCTCACACCTTGAGTATGCTGCAATTTCTTGGTTTGCCTGCCCTCCCCCCTCTTTCATCTTGCGATGCCTTGACAAAGTAGAGAACAGAGCAAGACCGTTCTATCCCTCGCCTGGACCCATCCTGGATAGATCTGTCATTTCAGCAGGAGCCTTCAACATAGTAGGGATGTGGGTGGCCGTACTGTTTGTACCAAGGCCATATTGTCAAAAATACCACACTGGATCCACTTTCGAGGACAGCGTGAAACAAGCTTTTATGCCACAAGACGGGCAGGGAATAGCAGCAACTTCACTCTGGCTGTACCCTTCTCCAGAAACATCACTCCATCTGAGATCATATTACCCGGTGACTCGAGCATGGAACACAATCGTACAGCATAATGATGTCAACGAGATAAGTCTGTTGATTCAAATGAAAATGCTGGCCCACACAGATGGCTCAAAACTTCATCCTGTTCCCTACTTGGATGTTTCATAAACCATAAAAATGCTTTCAATGAGCTGATGTAGGATAACAAAGTCTTAGCTAGCCAATAAAGTTAGGAATCCCTCTAACCCTGTAAATCGCTTGTCAATAAAGTAGGGATCCTTAACCTTGTCAAACCCCATGTTGTTAAAGAAGAGAGAGAGAGATAGAAGAGAGAGAGGAGTGAGAGAGAGTGAGAGAGAGAGGAGAGAAGAGAGAGAGAAGAGAGAGAGACGAGAGGCAGAGAGTCGAGAGCGCGTGAGAGGAGCGAAGAGAGAGAGAGAGAGAGTAGAGAGAGAGAGAAGAGGGAGATGGAGGAGGAGAGAGGATGGAGAGAGAGAGAGTGAGAGAGAGGAGAGAGACGAGGAGAGAGAGAGAGAGAGAGACGAGAGAGAGAGAGAGAGAGACGAGGGAGAGAGAGAGAAGAGAGGAGAGAGAGAGGAGAGAGATGGATGGAATAGGAGAGAGGAGAGAAGGACGAGAGAGAATGAAGAGACGAGGAGAGAGAGAGAGTGATGAGGAGAGAGAGAAGAGAGTGATGAGAGAGAGGGTGAGAGACTCATCAACAATTATTTACAAACGACTTGATGAATTCCTTTTCATCTATTTTCCAAATCGACCATAATATTTTGTACTTTTTAAATCAACTCACCATGATTTAAACTCAATATTTTAAAGTCTTTTTATATTTAAAGAGATGTATGAAAGTGTTTAATTATAATTCATAACAGGAGCAATAAACAACAGTGATAAATTACTTTCATATAATTTAAATTACATGATCAGCAAAGTGTTTCCAATTATCAGGTCACAGACCGGCTAGGGGGCGTGGCCCTGGAAACTCCCTTCGATGTATATACACGTGTCATTGTGTTAGAATTATTTTTTTTAAAAACATTTATATTTTTTTCATGAGTTTATTTGGACATGAATATAGTTGTACAAGGAATTCATAGTAGCCTGGGTGTACATGCCAGAACGGCTCCCTTGTTTGTCAGAGCATTATGGGAATGGCTTAAATTAAATATTAACTTTATAATTAACAAGCAATGAAAGGTTCGTGGTAAAAATTCCATAACAATTACAATATGAAGTACAATTGAGTATTTGAATCAATGTTTGTTTTGAAGTTTTAAGATTTAAGTAATTGGGGGAAAATTATTGGTAATGGTTAAATAATGAGGTTGATTATGTAGTCCTGGGCGAGTAAGTGGTTTTTTTCAGAAAAGTCTTTAATTGATTTTCAGCCTGGTTACTTTAATATGTTCTAGTAAAGAATTCTAGCTTTTGGGGCCCTTTAAGTGCATAGAGTTTTTACACGGTGAATGGACACGGGGGTGTTACATCAAACAAGAGATCTGGGTCTTGTGTTATGGGTTACGGTCGAGTGTCCTGTTAAGGTTGAGTAGGAAAAAGTTTTGAGTGGAGGGTTTATGTTGCGGTGTATTGTTCTATGTATGTGTAGTAGGTACATGAAATAAGTGGGGTGGTTCTTTATTGGTTGGTGTAAATGTAGACTTTTGAATATGCGAGGTGGAGTATGATGTTGTGAGTGGGAATTTGTTATCATTCTGATTGCAGCCTTTTGCTGGGGGTATTAGAGGCTTAGGTTGATGTGATGTTGTTGAATCCACATGCACAAATTCCAATGTGAGATAAGGGTAGATGAGTGTCTGATTCGGTGCCAGGAGAGCTGATTGTGGAGTACAATACGAATCTTGATAGTATGCCTATGTCTTTGAGAATTTTTCTTGGAAATTTATTTGTATGAGTGTCTGGGAAAGCATTGTGGCTCCTGTCTAGGTGGATTCCTAGGAATTTCCCCTCTGTGGTTCTTGTGATGGGTGATCCATTTAGTGTTATGTTTAAGGGAACATTTGTAGCTCTGGTTCCTAAACTGAATGTAATGTTTAGTCAGTATTTTGGTTAAGTTTATCGTCACGTCCAGGTAGACATTTTCTGCAGTTCAGCATTGACAGTGTTGGCCCAGTATGACTGGGTTTGGTAGTGGTGAGAGACGTATGTAGTTGTCATCTACAAATAATATGGGTTTGAGTAAGCTGTGATTGCATTCGGTAGGTTATTGATGTTAGACGAGTAAGAGGAGTGGTCCTAGGACACTTCCTGTGGGACTCCCTACTGTGAGTGTTTCTTTTATATTATTTGTATATTTTAAAATTATATGTGTTTATTTATAATTATTTGTTATTATATTATAATATTACACTTTTGCTCGCATTAGATGTATAAAATGTTTAATGTGTAATTGTATATTATAATTTCCGAATTAAATATCTGTATCGTTTGGCATATTCTTGCTATAATAATTATCCGTTTTCCCAAGCTGAGGACTCGCTGCCTACTGTGACTGCATCAGCTCGGCCCACTTACTCGCTGTTAGTCCTTGTGGCTTAGCGCTTCTTTTTGATTATAATAATAATAATCTGCCACTACTTGATGATATTTTTATTAAGAAATAGTTCATTATTTTGGTATGTGTCATAAAAATCTGTAAAACGTTTAGCTAGAGTTTAAAAATAAAATTTGTTTACCTGCACTTATTCATAATGGAAGATTGTTTATTTACGATGAACTCAGGATGTTTGGTAAGCAGCGGCAATTCAGTCTCATTATATTTCATGTATACTTTACAACGTAAAACCTATATGCTTAACATTCGTTATATCGTTAAACATAACGTTGTATTAGAAACTCAGATTTTTTTTTTTTTTGGTTAAAGGATCGAGTCTCATAAGATGTTATATTTTACTTTTTTTTGAATTTTTTTTGGGAGTGTGGGGATGGGGAAGGAGAGTTAGGAAGTTCCGTGAAAATTTCACCTATGGTCTTTTTATTTAAAAAATATATACGAGTACTTTTTACCTTTCGAGCAAAAATTTACCCACAAGTCTCTCAGAATTTAAACATCCTTCCAGCTCTTAGGCAGGATTTCTTTTAAATCCTCAAACTCACAGTCTCACTCTTTTTTTCAGAAATATTTTTAAAATATTTATTTATTAATACGCCTTTAATTCCCATACATTATTTATACTAGCAAATTTAATCTGTTAAAATAGTTTGAGGGAGTGGAAATGTGCGTTGTGGTTGCCCATGTGTGTGATGGTGCATGTTTGTGTTTAACGTTAATGCTTGATGAGTGGGAGAGGATTGTGTGTTGTTGTTTGATTACAAGGGATTGAGTGTTCTTATTACAACCGTGGAATTCGTCTGTGTTGGTGTAGTTGTTATTGTTTAAGATGTTAAATTATGTATGTTCGCTTGAGGAACTTCTTGTTATTCTTGAAATACCAAGTGACCTTGGACACAAATTGCACAGCTTGAAACTCATGAGCTACAGCTTCTAACGACTATGGTTTCCCTCACTAGAAAACGATGGATATTCATTGTACCGGGGTACCAGCCTTGACATCCTACCCTCCATGTGCTATTCCATAACGTGGTCCCTTCCCCACTAGCGGCAGTGACATTCTTGAGAATTATTTTTGATTACAGAGAGCCCATGTCAGGCCTCTTCCCACGGTACCTGCGATAGGATCGGCAGATAGGTCCTCAGCTTAAAGTTACCTGTGTTATTTTCTGACTGGAGTATGTGTTACTAGATTTAGTCATCTGCCAACTCTTCCTGCTTCAGTTGCTAAATTCTATCAGCACCTAGCGGGGTGTGTTCTGCACTTGCCCAGTTGAGTCTTTGTTGAATCTGTGGGCTTTTTACCTGGACTCCACTGGCGAAGAGCTGGGCCTGTGCTATTTTTTTGGTTTCAGCATAATCCATCATCGTCTTTTGCTGTGGATCCTTTTGTGAAGGGGAGACGCAATAACCTTTTACTAGTAGTGTGAGGCTTCTCCTGTTGTTAGGTAGTTGAGACGTGGGTCCGCATCCCAGATTGCTTCCTCGATGTGTCTACAATCACTGACGTTGATTGATCTCCCTGACTTCCTTGGAATTATTATGGTTCGTCTTTGTAGCAGTAAACGGAGATTCCAAGTGTCGAGCTCTGGTGATAAGTATGGCTAATTTCGCTGAGAATAGCTGCGTTCACGCTTTCAAGAATAAAGCGATTTTCTGTGAGAGCATGGGTGGTGTGGCTTTTTTCTGTTGAGTTCCCTGCAATCCTTTCTGTTGTTGTTTTTTAAGGTGGCTTATGTTGAGCTCTGTTTGTTCTGGCATATAAGAATCTGTCCGATGTCGGTTCTGTTGGTGCTCTGGCCATGTTTGTTTTTCCGGAAATACAAGGGTAAGATGCCCCCGGGGGGGGGGGGGGGAAAAAGGCAACGGCAGATGTCAAGGCAAAAACTCATCTCTCCCATAGCCACAGTCAGCAGGGTATGCTTACTCTGACCCGGTCTGTGTGGCTTTATGATGTTACAACCGAGCGTATAGAAGCACCGTTAAGTGTTCGTTCCACTAAGATTTTTCGGTTTACCAAGGTGCTGTAAGATGGAATCTCTAGGACCTTTTGGAGTCTTTTCTTAGTATTAGTTTCAAAAGATTTTATAACTGGATACTTGTTTTATTAGTTTCATGTGTGTTGGCATGTCTTCCAACGGGTCACCACACTGACCACTTTGCCCATTACTATTGGCATTTCGTTATTTATTAAAATAATACACAGTAGTTGTTCAAGCCATGAGTATATACTCACTATATTTGTCACAGTCTTTCAGATGTAGGCCATTAACAAGTTTTTCATTCATAGGAGCCTGTTGAGAAATGTATGTGGACTGAAAAAAAATATTCCAAAAATGAAAACGTTGCAAATGAATTATACATATTCAAAGGAGCGAATGTGCTTTTCTACCGTAAACATTATCATATGCAAAACAATACGTGAATTTTTGTTTAATTAATAAAGTTAGCGATCGTTCCAAACCGAATGAAATTTTGGGATGCCTTTGCTGTAGGTGTGGTAAACTGTAATGCACAACAGTAGTCGCCTGTACACACACACACACACACCACACACACACACACCCACAGCAGAGGGCAGTCAGTGCAAACAGCACAGCAAGGGCAAGCACACACAAACTATTATCAGAACCATACAACCTATCACACCTCCCAAACACACCATACAATCCATACCCACAGCCTCCACCCAACACCGAGCTATAGAATCCCACAGTATGCCACCAGTCTCCACCCTCACAGGCCCCCCAAACCACAGTGTGGAAAGGAAAATGAAGGTATGGTACACAAACGCTGATGGAATAACCAAATAGTGGGAGGAGTGGCATGAAAGAGTCCAAGAAGGCATCACGGACATCATAGCTCTTCACAGAAAAACCAAGTTACAGGTATGATAAAAGATGCCATCTTTCCCACCGGATGCCAGGATACCAAATCCCGAGGAAAGGACAGAGGGATAGGGGGGGTGGAGGAAGTGGCGTTGCTGATCAAAAAAATCGCTGGAATTTTGATGAGCTGAGAAGAGGAGACAGCGGAGAAAGGAAAGTGATTTACATAGCGGGAACACTTCACTCTGGAGGTCCCAGGTGGTAATAGCAGTGATGTTAATAACCCCCACAGAACAGCCGGAGTCCCAAGGCAAAGAGTACGACGGAGCAATAGAAGCGATGGGTAGATCACTGGCTAGAGTGGACAGGAAGAGAACTCATGCATGCATGGGCAACGCTCCTGTCATAGGTGACTTTAACCACAAGGGATTATCGATTGGGAGACTTGGACCTACAAGGGGGCCAAGATACATGGAGGGCTAAGATGATGGAGGTGGCGGTGGTACTGGAAACTTCATGTGCCAACCGTAAGGGACACTACAGGAGGAGAGAGGAGAGGATGAACCAGCAGGCTGGACGTAATATTCACCTTGAGTAGTGCAGATATCGAGGACTAATCACATACGAAAGACCCCTTGGGGGGAGTGTCCATGTGGTTTTAAGCTTCGGAATTTACACAGTAGAGCTACAAGTGGAGGGAATGAAGCAGAAGGACAGGACGAATGAGCAAACTACAAGAAAGGGGACTCACAGGAATTGGGACTATCCTGAACGGGGTCATGTTAAGACAGAGACTGGCAGGGAAGCCAGTTAATGAGTGATGGAATATGTAGCAACAAAATGCAGGAGGCTGAGGAGAGGTTTGTCCCAAGGGTACGGATTAATGAAAAAGCCAGGATGTGCCCATGGTTTACCCAAAGGTTGCGGGAGGGCAAAAACAAGTGTGTAGCGGATGGAAAGAAAAATTTAGAAGGCAAAGGACCCAGGAGAATAAAGGAGACCAGTCGTTCGAGCCCGGAAACGAATATGCACAGTAAGAAGGGCGGGCCCAAGACAATATGAATGACATAGCAGCGAAAGCCAAATCTGACCCAAAAACTGATGTACAGCTCATCAGGAGGTAAACAACAGTAAGGACAGTATATCAGGTAAGGAAGGAAGGAGGGAGTAACAGAAATGACCGTGAAGTTATGTGACGAACTAACAAGAGATTCAAAGAAGTGTTCACAGAGGAGGAACAGATGGGACTCCAGAAAGACGGGAGGTGGGGCACACCACCAAGTGCTGGACAAGTGCCCACCACCGAGGAAGAGTGAAGGGGCTTCTGAGTGGCTTTGATACCTCAAAGGCAATGGGGCCAGATAACATCTCCCCAGGCGGACATCAACTAAATCTTCAGTGGGCTGCAGGAAAAACAATATGAAGTTCACGATGAGAAATTCTATTACTCAGATATGGTGTAAACAGAGGAGGAAATTAAATCTTCATCAGAGTACAAAAACAAATTTCTGGCCACGAAAATAGAGCGACACACACCAAGTCAAAGACCTGGGATGTTATGTCGGCGGATCTCACCTTCAGGACAATAACATTGTTATCAATCGCATTGCTAGAAAATGAAGGATGGATAATTAGAACCTTCAAAATCTAGGGAGGCCAAGCCCATGCTGAACTCTTCAGGTCACTTGTTCTAATCTAGGCTGGTATATTGGCTGCACTCTAACAGCCCTTTCAAAGGCAGGTGAAATTGCCGAACCTTTGAAAATGTTACAGAGAACTTCACGGCGCGCAGAACGGAGGATAACATTCACCTCATTATGGGAGCGCTTGAGGTTTCTAAAACTGGGTTATTCGGGATCGCAGGGAGGGGAGAGATACATGATTTATACACTGGAATAATCCTAGAGGGGACTAGTACCGAATTGCACACGAAAATCACTCACTACGAAAGCAAAGGGACTTGGCAGACGATGCACCATCCCCCCAATGGAAAAGCAGGGGTGTCACTAGCACGTTTAAGAGACCATACATACGTGTCAGGAGCCCGAGACTGTTCAACTGCTCCCGCACACATATGGGGGATTACCAACAGACCCTGGCTGTCTTCAAAGCTGGCAACTGGGACAAGCACCCTGAAAGTCAGTTCTGATCAGGCCGGGCTGTGGCTCGTACGGGTGGGTTTGCGTGCAGGCCAAGCAGCAACATGCTGGGTTGATCAGGCGCTGATACCCAGTAGCCTGGTCAAGAAGGGGCCGCGGGGGCGTTTGACCCCGAAAAAACTCTCTCCAGGTAAACTCCCAGGTAACTCCACGGGTTATTGAGAGAGGGAGCAGAGGTGCTATGGGTACCCTAACAACAATAATTCAATACATTATCGAAACAGGGAGATTGCCTGAGGCTTGGAAGACAGCAATATAGTACCCAATCTTTAAAAAAGGAGACAGGACATGACGCATTAAACTACAGGACCAGTTGTCAGTGACATGTTAGTATGCAAATCATGGAGAAGATTATCAGAAGATGAGAGGTGGAAACACTAGAAAGGAAACGATCTCATCAACAGGCAGCCAAATGTATTCGGGGAGGGAAAATCTGGTGTCACATACTAATGAGTTTATGACATTGGTGGACAGCAGTAAGAAACAGAGGAGAGGGGTGGGGGATTGCATTTTCTTGGACTGTAAGAAGGCGTTTTTGACACAGTTCCAACAGAGTTGGTGCAAAAATCTGGAGGAGGACCAAGCCGGGATAAACAGGGAAGGCACTACAATGGATAGGGAAGGGAATACTTGTCAGGAGACGGCAGCGTGTCATGGTTACGGGTCGAGTGGGTGTCAGAGTGGTGCACCTGTGACCAGCGGGCGGTCCCACAGGGGTCAGTCCTAGGGACCAGGCTGTTTCTGGTATTGTGTACGGACACATGACGGAAGGAATAGACTCTGAGGTGTCCCTGTTGCAGGGACGTGAAGATGAGAGAAGATTTCATCGATCGAAGACCAGGCAGAAGAACTACAAAGGGGTCTGGACAGGACTGAGACAGCGTCAGCAAATGGCTCCTGGAGTTCAATCACCACCAAGTGGCAAAGTCATGAAGATTGGGGAAGGGCAAAGAAGACCGCCAGACGGAAGTACAGTCTAGGGGGGCCAGGAGACTACAAACCTCACTCCAAGGAAAAAAGATCTATGGGGTGAGTATAAACACCAGGACATCTCCTGAAGCGCTCATCAACCAAATAACTGCTGCAGCATATGGGCGCTAGCAAAACCTCAGAACAGCATTCCGACATCTTAATAAGGAATCATTCAGGACTGTACACCGTGTACGTTAGGCCATATTGGAGATGCCGGCACCAGTTTGGAACTCACACCTAGCCAAGCAAGTATGAAGAAAACTAGAGAAAGTGCAATGGTTTGCAACAAGACTAGTCCCAGAGCTAAGAGGTTATGTCCTACGAGGAGAGGTTAAGGGGAAATCAACCTGACGACACTGGAGGGACAGGAGAGATAGGTGTGGAGAAGATACGACATACAAAATACTGAGAGGAATTGACAAGGTGGACAAAGACAGGGATGTTCCAGAGATTGGACACAGTTTAACATGGGGACACTGTTGGAAGTTGAAGACACAGATTGATTCACAGGGATGTTAGGAAGTTTATTTCTTCAGCCACAGAGTAGTCAGAAGTGGAATAGTTTGGGAAGCGATGTAGTGGAGGCCAGGATCCATACATAGCTTTAGCTGAGGTATGATAACGTCACGGTAAGGGAGAGTGACCTAGTAGCGATCAGTGAAAGAGGCGGGGCCAGGAGCTCGGACCGACCCCCGCAACCTCAACTAGGTGAGTACACACACACACACACACAACACACACACAACACCTTACAGCACACATTCACAACACACGCCACACACACACACGCACACACACACACACACACATTACACACAACACACACCACACACACACACACAACGCCAACACACCACACCCCACCCACACACACCCACACACACCAACGCCACACACACCATACACAACCATACACACACCAAAAACACAACACAAACACACACACACCACATCACACACACCACAACACACACACCCACACCACACCTACACACCTTAACAGGCCTAGTGTCTAATCCGACATGCGGCACTAGGACAAAATGGTAACTAACGAACACCACACACACACCACACACCACACGTCAAGAAAATTAGAGAAGTGCACAGGTTCGCACAAGACTAGTCCAGAAGCTACGGGGATTGTCCTACGAAGAAAGAGTTGTTGAGGGAATCGGCCTGACGCTCTAGAGGAGGAGGGTCAGGGGAGACAAAGATAAGGACATATAAAATACTGCCATGGAATAGATGAGGTGGACAATGATGGGAAGTTCCAGAGTATAGGACACAGCACAAGAGGTCACAATTGGAAGTTGAAGACTCAGATGAATCAAGGGTTGTTAGGAAGTATTTCTTCAGTCATAGAGTAGTCAAGCAGTGAATAGCCTAGAAAGTGAATTAGTGGAGGCGGGGGGAACCATACATAGTTTTAAGGCGCGGTATGATAGAGCTCATGGGAGCAGGGAAGAGAGAGGACCTAGATAGCATCAGCGAAGAGGCGGGGCCAGGAGCATGACTGCCTCCTGACACCACATAGGGAGTACAGATAGGTTGAGTACACAAACACAAAAAGACACACACACACACACACACACACACACACAACCCACACTCACCACTCACCACAACACAACACACAAAACACAACAAAAACACAAACACACTCACTACACACCTACACACCTACACACCTACACACCTACAACAGGCTAGTGGACTCATCGACTTGTGCCTAGGACAAAATGGTAATAACACCACACAGTGCCCTTCGTTATAACAGGAAGGGCACTTGTTAATGGATCAGAGAATAGAATCCCTGATAGGGAGGCAACAACGAGATGAGGTAATCACTGTGGCACCGTGACGACCGGGGTCCTCAACAGGGGTCGGTTCTAGGACCAGCAGATGATGTGAAGTTAATGGGAGAATTAATCAGATGAGGATCAGCAGGAAAAGAACTTCAAAGAGACCTGGACAGGCTGGGACACGTGGTCCAGCAAGTGGCTTCTTGAATTCAACCCTGCCAAATGCAAATTCATGAAGATCGGAGAAGGGCAAAGAAGACCGCAGACAGAGTTTAGGCTAGGTGGCCAAAGACTGCAAACCTCGCTCAAGGAGAAAGATCTTGGGGGGACCATAACACCGAGCATGTCACAGTAACAAGGGGACACAGTTGGAAGTTGAAGACACAGATGAATCACAGGGATGTTAGGAAGTATTTCTTCAGCCACAGAGTAGTCACTAAGTGGAATAGTTTGGGAAGCGATGTAGTGGAGGCAGGATCCATACATAGCTTTAAGCAGAGGTATGATAACGCTCACGGTTCAGGGAGAGTGACCTAGTAGCGATCAGTGAAGAGGCGGGGCCAGCAGCTGAGTCTCGACCCCTGCAACCACAATTAGGTGAGTACACAAAAGGGTCCTCAGAGCAAGCGATCACGTGGTATTCTGAGTTTTGAACACAGTTCAAGTGGATAGAGGAGCAGGAAGGGCAGGCCGAATGAATCCAAACTACACGAGAGGGGATACATGGGCAAGGCATGAGGAACTTCTGTATGTAGTTCAGTGGGACATAGAACTGGCAGAGAAGAAATCAGTATATGAGATAGAATATATGACAATTTGCAAGGCAGCATAGGTGAGGTTTTGTTACTTCAAGGCACACATATAACGAGAAGTCAGAACGAGCCCTTCATTCAACTGGGAGGTGAAGAGCTTAAAATCAAATGCAATAGATTTACAGAAGTAGTATAGGCGGCATAGGATTCAGGAGGAATAAGGAGAGTAGGTGAGCCTGAAATGAATATGACAGGTAAGGAGGGGAGACTAAAACGACATATGATGAAAATTACATAGCAGCGAAACCAGTACGACCAAGCTGTTGTTGTAAAGCCACATCATGAGAAAAACATTGTAAACGACCAGGTAATCGAGGTTAAGGGAATCAGGGGAGCTTCACAAAACAAATGAGCAAGAAGGGATGTCGAGGAGCTCAACATGTGATTTAAAGAAGTTTCATCGTGGAGTCAGAAAGGACTCCAGAAACTCGATAGTGGTAGAGTATTTTCAATCAAGTGCTGGACAAGTACACACAACCGTGGAGGAGGTGAAAGAGGCGCCAAAAACAAACTAATCCTCAAAGGGTGGGGCCAGATAACATCTCTCCGGGGGTTTCCGGAGGGGAGCAATCGTTTTGTGTATACCTGAAAGGGGTTTCGGGGGCCAACCCCCCCACTGCCCGGTGTTTGACCAGATTCTGTTATCGGGGCCTGATAAAACCAGGTTGTTACTTTTGGGCCCACTTTAACCCCAATGTAAAAACGACAGCCCTGTGGTCGGTTGATTTTTGGTGCCTGTTCCGCGTCTTCTTGGGACGCAGCCGGGGGGTCTTTTGATAATTCCCCTTTTGTATGCTGGGAGACAATGAACAGTTTTGGGGCCCCTCACATTTTTGTGTTGCCTTATCGGCTATTGGCTATCCTGCTTTTCACGGGGGGATTTTGCATCGTTGCAGAGTCTTGCTTTATTGGAGTGATTTCTGTTCGAGTTTGGCACTTAATCCCTCTATGTTTTTCCCAAGTGTTAAAAATAGATGGTCACAGAGTGTTGGACGCGTATCTTAAGTCACAGATTGTCAGGAATAAAATATTTGGGAAGTGAAGTGGAGGCGGTCCATACATAGCTTTAAAAAAGAGGTATTAATATAAGGAGCGGGGAGTGGGCCCCGTAGGCGACCGGAAGAGGGGGGACCAAGGCGTGATTTTGGCCCCCTGCAATGACGGGGAACAGGGTTCCTTATCCCTTAAAAAAACCCACTGACCCCCCAAACTCCAAAAGGTCGAACACTCCCAACCCAGCTAATGGTGTATACATTGGTTACAACAAAAAACTGTTGGGGGGCACCCCATATACCCTATATGCATGAACCCCAAACACAACACAACACACCACGGCCCGCATGCAGATACACAACACAACATGCCCCAAAAATTTTTTGGTAACGTGTATACTTAAAATAGGACCCCATGGGGGGGATGAAGTCCCAGGGAAACTGGGAAGATTTGTTTGGAAAGGAAAAGGGACGTTGGCTCAAAAAAGATGGAACAAGAGGGAAAAAAGAGGCAGGCGGTTTATCCATAAATGAAGAGGGGGTTCAGAGAGCAAAAGTAGGTTAAAGGGTGAAGTTTGCAGAGGCGGGATACAGAGCCAAGAAGAGAATGAAAATGCGAGGCAGGATACGAAATAAGAACAAAAATGGGCTGCCATCAAGGGCGGGAAACCCCAATACCCAGGGCTTCTAGGCCACAGGAACCCAAAGGAAATGTTGAGGGTAAAACGGGCCCTGCGGTGGGTACGGAACGGCAGTGTGGGGGGAGATGTAGGTGGGGAAGGAATAGATCCCCTGCAGGGGCACTATCAATTATGAAGACCCGGGGAAATAAAGGAAGCAGCCTTGGTTTTGTTTAATGGGACCCAGAGATGTGGAGGGGGAACAATGGAATAAGAGAGGAAGAGGTCAGTTTTATTATAAGCTTGGGGGGCCCAAAGAAAAAAACTATAAAAGATGACGGGAATAAAAAGAGACAAAAAAACCTCAAAAAAGGGGAAAGGGACATAACTGAGTAAAAATTTTTTTAATAGGAGGAGAAACTGTGTACAACAGGACCCTGCAGCAGAAAAAGGGCCCAAAGGGGGGGAAAACCAGGCGGATGTCCCTTGATAATGACAAAAAATGTTACAGAGGATGCAAAAAAATTTAGGGACAAAGGAGAGAGAGAGAGGGGAGAGGAGTTTGGGAATAGAAGGAGTTTTCAGACCATGGGGCCCAGAAAACAAGACCCACAAAATCCACAACTCCCCACAAAGGGGGAGCGCTATAACCCCCCTTTCCAACGCAAAACCACCTTTACGCAGCCTCCCACGTATCCTAGTTCTCAAAATCCCCCCCGCCCCCCCCCCCTAAATACCCCTTTTGGAAAAAGAAAACTTAGTTTTTGGGACCCAATTTAGATGGAATAATGAATCAGTGTGGAATTTTTATGAAAAAAATCATGGGGGGCATCCCAAAACTTCTAGCACTCAAATTCACCCCAACTCACGGGTCTGTATCCAACTGGATACAGACCCCGAAAAGATGAGGGGGAAAAAAAGGGGAGGGGGTTGCACTGCTCCTTTAAAATCAGGGGTTTTTGGAGATGGAAGGAGGGAGAAAAGGGGGAATGACTAAAAAAAAGGAAACTTTGATTGGGGGTTCCAAGGTGGAGATTGCAGTGATGTACACCCACCCCAGAATAGAGGGGCCAAGAGAAGAATATGATGGTTCAACAGGAATAGCTGACACACTAGCTGGGTGGTAGAAAAGGGCTCACTGGGGAAGGCAGAGTTTTAGTTGTCGGTGATTTCGTCACAAAGGGGATGACTGAGGAAAAACCCGGAGCCACATGGGGGAAAAAAATGTAAGGGGGTATGATGGTGGTGGTACGCAACTGTTTGGGACACTGCCAGAAATAGAGAGAAGGGGTGAACCCAAGAGTAGTTATTTCATTACTGGGGATTTACATATGAAAGGCGCCCCCTCGGCTGTTGATCACATAGTTCTGAGGTTTGAAAAAATTGTTGGGTTAAAAAGGGGGGGTGATGAGCAAAGTAGGATGGGAAAGCCAATTGAAAACGGGGGCTATCCAAAACAAGAGGAGTTTGCTGCGTGAGTTTTCGTGGGAAGAATTGTGGAAAAATCATAAATGAATTTAAAGGAATTCATTACCGGGATGCAAGGAAAAAGAGGGTTCCCAAAAGTGTAGAGAGGCCAAAATAAGTGCTCTAGAGAATGAAAAAATGTAGAGAGGAAAAAAAACCCGGAAAACGAGAGTTTTGCCCCAAAAAGCCAGTAAAGAATATACAGGTTAAAGGGGGGGCCCCGTGGCAATACAAGAATGATCAGCATCGACACAAAAACTGAGCCACAGCTGTTGTACAGCCATATCGGAAGGAAAAAGCAGTGAAGGGTAGGGAAACAGGCTGAGGAAGGGAAGGGGGCTCACCAAAACGACCAAAAGTATAGAAGAGTTAACACCTTTTAGGGAAGTATTTTTAATGGAGAGAAAGGGCTCCGCAAACCCGGGGTGGTAGGGGACCCAAAAAAAGTGCCGGACACAAACGTACACAATTTAGGAGGGGAAATAGGCTGATAGTGAAATTGATGTTTAAAGGTGGTGGGCCCCGACTCTTTTTTTGGTCCTGAGGGGGAAGAAGAGCACTGTGCCCCGTACCAACAATCACACATTTATCGAAGAAGAGCAAAATACTTGAGGGTGGAAGCAGCAAAAGTAGCCCGTTTTTTTTGGGGAAAAGGTAGCCCTAGATACAGACCTTGTCATGGCTGTATGGAGATCATGAGAACTTTTGAAGAGTGGTGGAGCACCTAGAAAGGATGATTTCCCCTCACCATTCATAAAGTTCAAGACGGCTAATAAAATCCCCCATCCCAGTCCCAGGAGAGCAAACTCTTCCCACTCCTTTCCTTAAAACAAAAGCCCCCTTTTATACCCCTAATGTAAACATCTCCAACAAGTACATGTTCTTACCTTCCCTGTGTAGCTTGTCCCCATTTGTTCCCCTGTTCGTTGACGTACCAAAAAGGTTTGGGTTTCCAAGAACGTCCGGGTTTTCTATCCGGATCACCATATTCCTTCCGTCTTCAAATTCGTTTTACTGCCCAAAACCCTTGTTATCCTTTTCCCTTTTGAACTGCGGATTTCAAAGGGGTTACTACAATCCCCTTTTTTTTTCCCCAATTGTCGCCATACTTTCGCCTGGGGTGTCTCCCACTCTTCTCAAACCCGCGGAGGGTGGAATGGGTTTAATTCACAGGATCATATACTTTTTTTTTTCCCTTAAAAATCACCCGTACTAGACATTTTTTTTTAAAAAGTATTTTCCCTACGTACTTTCATGTCTATGACGTATGTAAAAATGAAATGGTAAAATTTCTTTTTATTGATTTAACAATGCCTTGTGGTGTTGTCAAAAACCCCTTGTACCTCTGAATCCCACTTTTGCGCTGGCTCTCAGAGAATAGCTTGAGGTGTCAGTGAACTCCCCCCCAGTCGGTACAATTAAAAAACCCGATTCAAACCCACACGAGAACAAGAAATTTGGGGACAGCGGAGACTTCCCCCCCCACCTAAACCCTTCCCCCTTGATTCCGCTTCAAAAAGATATAACGTCAGTTTTCCTCCCCTACCCTTTCCCCCTTAAACCCACCATACATTACAAACCCCACCCTTTCCTTTTTTTCTCGCTTCCCCCTCCCCCCACTGTCATCACTTCATTCCTTTTCACTATATCCCCTACACTTTTACCATCTTTATCCTTCCCCCCACCCCCACCCCCAAAACACCACCCCCACCCCCCATCCACCCCCCTCACGCAACATCAAACCACCACCCCCCCCAGTGCCACCACCTCCACCTCTCCCCACTTTCCTCCTACACCCACGTCACCCACACCCCCACGTCTTCTTTCCTATACCTCTGCTACTTCTGCTCTCCCCCCCAAACCCACGACAAATTCTTCCCCCCAAAAGAGGAAGGGAAAAAGCTGTGCTAGTAAGCGCAGCAACATTGTGTAGGTATGGGGTTTGGCTGCAGAAAAAATTTTTACTGAAAAAACTAAACAAAAAAGTAATTTTCAGACAAATTACATGGGAAGTTATTTATTTTTTTAAAATAACTTTTAAATTCGCCTATATCTTAAACTTTGTCAGTGAAAAATTAACAAAACACAAACGCTAGGAAAATATTATTAAACAAAATACTAAAAAGATTAAAAAGAAAAACAAATAAAATCTCCCAATTTGATGAGAAAGCCACAAGTGTATCTTCAAACAGAAACTTTTTCACCTCAAAAAAATAAAATTCTTTATTTCTACAAGTAATGTACAAGTATACAGGCCTGCTGCATCAACTATGTATATAGGAGCAGGCCTTTTCCCGGCAAATTAGGTAAAATTCTCATCAAAAAAGAAAGTAAACTTCCGGTTGCATATTACCTTTAAACACGTCTGTAAGTTTAAAACGATATCCCAATAAAGGGGTAACCCCAAACGTTGTCAATAGTTGTACCCATGATTATGCGAAAAAAACAAAACAGGTTAAACCCCCACTAAGAGCCCCGGCCCAATAACACCCCGTTTAATTCCTAAACGTGGTGCCTTAAATTTCCCAACCTCTTGCTCACATAATAAATATGGCCTTTCTATTAATACCGTCCCCAAAGAGGGGTTAGGGGTTGTGTTACATCTTGAAAAAAAAAAAAGTAGGTCTGATGTCAGGAACTAAAGGTGTTTTAAATTACTAGTGAAATACCCAAAAATTTTAGAGGTGCGATGTCTGTCAAGTATTTAAGTATTTTAAATAAAACAAATGCTCAAGTTCCAATCGGGCTTTAGGAGCTCTTGCCACCGACACCTCCCTTTTAAATTTTGTGTATTACATTAGAATTGAAATGTCTTAAGGAACCAAAAGGAATGGTACCTTGACATGCAAAAGCCTTCGACACTGTAAACCCAAAATTTTATTAAAAAATTTAAAAACTGGGGAAAAGTTCCTTTTATGGTTTAAGCCCCTCCCTTTTGCAACAGGAACAAATTGACAAAATCAACAAAAAGAATCAAAAGGCGATAGCAAGGTAGTATTGGGGGTCCCTTATTTTCCTGTGTGTCAAGTCCCAAAATCGTCTTTTGCAGTTTACAGTCTTGTTAGTTCAGAAAGACCCCAAGTTATAGCAATGTAAAAACACTGGAACTGGGTTCAGCGAATAGAAAGTAGACAAAAAACTATCTTTACACCTCGGGGAAAACGAAGCCATATTTTGGCAGAAAAAACTAGAGGGTAAATTTTTTAAATGTCAGAAATGAGGGGGGAACCCCACTTCTTTTCCTCATAAAATACTGGAAACCCCCCCTTTGCCCATCTGTCGGAAAATTTTATGGGAAACCGTTGTAGAAAAGAAAGCGAATATCATTTGGGGAATTTCCCTCTACAGAAAAGCGGTTTTCCCCAGAGACTCGCAGGATCTATTTTTAAAACCTTTATACAAGTATATTGACTCGCTTGCTCTTCATTGTATCTGCCTCGACAAAAAAACTGGACTAAAAATCACCAGAACAAAATGGTAGTTTTCTCTGGACCGGGGGTCCAGGAACATGTTGGCCAGGATAAATTACAACTTTCTGAATGTGAAGACAGAGTCAAACAACCGAGTTAAATCAATTTTATAAAATTGCTCACAAACAGTATCCTGAAACTTGTGCCAATTTTGAAGACTGGAAATTAAGGAATTCTAGTACGGGGGGGAGAGACAAAAATTTTGTAGTACCCACAGTTTTTGGCCAGGCTTAAACACCTTTTACTGTACAACAAAAAAGGAATGGAACAGACTCCCAGTACATATAAAAACCCGTCTATCATAAACCAGTTCGAAGACAGCCTAAGGTGCCAAATGAATGTGGACAAAAAAGTGAAAAGTTCGGAATGATGAACCTAATTTTTACACCTGTTTCATTATCCACTGTCCTTGTACTAAATTAAAATCACGTCATGTACCATTTTTAAAAAAGGTACTTGTGGGAGGAGGAAAGTTTAGTTTTGAGTGTCGCCCTTGTCGGGGGGTGCACAGTGCCCCAGTTCTTTCTTCTTTACCTTCAGTATATAGCCACCGTGAAAAAAAATTGTGTACGTTCGGGACTTTTATTAAGGGGAACTTTCGCCATAAGTTTTATAAATCTCAATAAAGTAAGCTAAAACAGGCAAAATTTGGTAAGGTATGCAATACCGACAATTTGATAACAAAACGTTGAGGGCGCTGATGAAACCAAGCCACAGAAAGTGGTTGCTCATCCTTTTTGGGCTACGTAACTACTGTGCTCGCAACTGCATGAAAAGAGTTTTTTAATTTTCCCCATAACTTTTGAAAGAAAAAAAATGGGCCCCAAAAGGCCAAAATCAAACAAAATCTTTTCTAAGAAGATCTTTTGGAACGTCACGCCTTTTATGCAAGATTTTTAAATGGTCCTCATGTCTAACCAGGGAAAAATATTCCTACTTCCCATTACCCGTTACTTCCGAACGTTTTTTTTAATATTTTCTCCGCAAAAATTATGCTTTTTTAAGTAATTAAATAAAAAAGAAAATTAAAAAATTTAGAAAAAAAACAAGTAAAAATGAAAAAATTATAAATTTTATTGGGCTTTGCGGAATAGTGTCATGCAAATTTTATTTTAAACGGTTTTTGGGGACACACATATTAGGGGCAAAAAAAAAAGTCTTTTGCCGTTTTAACCCCGGTAAGAAACAAAGTCAAACAGCATATTTTTGTTACGAGACTTTCTCCAGTTACTTCACACAAACTAATTTTATTAAATAAAAACTAAACTCAAAGCTACACAGTCAAAAATCAATAGTAGGGTCTTTTAAAGGGAAACAATCGAACCTGTTAAAAATTTGACCAGGTGATGTTTCCCCTTATTGAAAAAAAAATTTTGGAGAATCCCCTATACCCAAAAAATGTTTCATTGTTTCTACGATATATCAAAATTTAAATTTTAATTCTGCCAATTCCCCCCCCTATCCACCCTGTCATAGGCCTTTTTCCCAAAATCCTAATGCCAAAAGACCTCTTTGCCTTATCAAAATAGTTTTTTTTAGTTTACTGTAAAAACCGGGGTAAAACCCCCCTACCTTTCCCTTAAAGCCTCCTTGTTCTCTGCTACCCTATTCTCCGTCTTCCCTTCAATTCTTTCTTAAATAACTCTACCATAATTTTACCAGATACTCGCAGACTTACCCCCCATAATTTTTGCATTCTTTTTACCCCCTTTTCCCTTTATACAAGGAAAACTAGCATGCTCTCTGCCAATCCCTAGGTAAAAAAACCTCTTCCATACATTTATAAATAATTGCCCCAAACCACTCCAAAACTATATCCCCAAATGCTTTTAACATTTTACTTTATCCCATCAACCCCCGGCTGCCTTCCCCCCTTTTTTTTCCCCTACTGCCTCACGAACCCCCCCACACTCAAAAATGGCTTTTCCCTCACTCCTAGAAGATGTTTTTCCCCTCTTGTCCTATACACAAATTCAGTTTCCCCTTCTTCATCAACTTTTAAAACAATTCCTCAAAATACCCTCCATTTTCCCCCAATACCCTAACCCCTTTAATAACTCCCCTTCCTTTTTTTAAAACTGACAAATCCATTTGTTTCTGGGTTTCTTAACTTGTTAATCTCACCCCAAAAAACTTTTCTTTTTTCAAAAAAAATTTGTTGATAACATCTCCCCCACTCTTCATTTGTCCTTTTTACTTGTTACCCCCTTTTAACCAAAGATGACACCCTCTCTGAGCGAGGCTGGGAAGATGACACCCTCTTAGGCGAGTAGGAAAAGCACCCCCTAGAGCGAGGATGGAAATAAACCCCCCTCTTTAGAGCGACTATAGTAGATGCACCCCTCTAGGGCGAGGCTGGGAAGAGCACCCTTTTTAAAGCGGGGCTAGGAAGATGCACCCTCTCTAGAGCGAGGCTGGAAGAGACACCCTCTCAAACGAGATAAGAAGATAAACCCCCTTTTCTGAGCGGATAGGAAGTGACACCTCTCTGGCTGACTAGGAAGTGACACCCTCTTAGAGCGAGGTAGAAGATGCCCCCTTCCCAGAGCGGGGCTAGTAAGTGACACCCTCTCTGAGCGGGCGGAAGATGCCAGACTCTCTTGAGCGACGTAGGCAATGACACCCTCTCAAAGGCGACTATAGGTAGATGACACCCCTCTGAGCGGGCAGGAAAAAAACCCTCTCTAGAGCGAGGTGGGAAGTACACCCTCTTTAGAGCGGGGCTAGGAAGTACACCCCTCTCTAGGCGAGATGGGAAAGATGACCCCCTCTCTGGAGCGAGATTAGGGAGATGACCCTCTAAAAGCGGACTTTAAGAGACACCCTTCTAGAGCGAGGCTAGGAAGAAGACCCTTCTAGCGAGGTGTAAGGGAAACACCCTCTCTAGAGCGAGGTGGAAGTGACACCCTTCTAAAAGCGAAGTGGAGTGCCCCCTCTCTAGAGGAGATTAGGGAGAGACACTCTCTTGAGGGGACAGGAAAGATGACACCCTCTCTAACGAGGCTAGGAAAAAGACCCCCTCTAGGCGAGGTATAAGATGAACCCTCTCTAGGAGAAGGGCTAGGAAGATGACCTTCTCTGAGCGGGCTAGGAAGATGACACCCTTTCTCTAGAGCGGGTAGGAAGAAACCCCCTCTGAGCGAGGTAGAAGATGACACCTCTCTAGACGAGGATAGGCGTGCACCCTCTCTGGCGACTATGGTAGATGCACCCTCTCAGAGCGAGGTGGAAAGATGAACCCTATCAGGGGGGTGGGAAAGATGACACCCCCTTCTAGATCGAGGCTTTAAGAGACACCCTCTTAGAGCGAGGTTGATAAGATGACCCCCTTCTAGGGGAGGCTGTAAGATACACCCTCTCTAGAGTAGGCCAGGAAAGATGAACACGCTCTGAGCGAGGCTAGTAAGATGACCCCCTCTCTAGAGGGGGGTGGAAATGGACCCTTCTTGGAGGTTTGTAAGATGACCCCTCTCTGAGCGGGCTGGAAAGATGACACCCTCTTAAGCGAGGCGGGAAGGGTGACCCCCCTCCAAAAGCGGACTAGGAAGATGCACCCTTCTGAGCGAGGAGTAAGATGACACCTCTCGAGCGAGGCTGGGAAGTGACACCCCTAAGCGAAGCTGGAAGAGACACCCTCTCAGGCGGGATAGGAGATGACACCCTTTTTAGAGCGACTGTAGGTAGATGACCCCCTCTCTAGAGCGAGGAAAAGGGAAGAGACACCCTCTTTAGAGCGGGGCTAGGAAGATGACACCCTTCTAGGCGAGGCTGGAAAAAATGACACCCCTTTTTAAAAGCGAGACTGGAAGATGACCCCCTCTCTGGGCGAGACTGGGAAGATGACACCCTCTCTAGAGCGAGGCTGGAAGATGCCCCCTCTCTAGAGCGAGGCAAAAGATGACACCCCTCTAGAGCGAGGTAAAAATGACACTCTCCTAGGCGAAGCTGGAAATGAACCCCTTTAGAGCGAGGATAGGCAGATGAAAAACCCCTCTATAACGTTAGGTAGATGAACCCTTTTTATAGCGAGGCAGGAAATGACACCCTCTCTAGAGCGGGGCTGGGAAAGTGACACCCTCTCTAGAGCGGGGCAGTAAGATAAAACCCCTCTCTAGTCGGGCTTTAGATCACCCCCTCTCTAGAGGGGGGCAGGAAATGGCCCCCCCTTTTTTAGCGAGGATAGGCAATGACACCCTCTTAGAGCATTGGGTAGATGACCCCTTCTAGAGGCGAGGCTGGGAAAAGATGACCCCTCTTTAGAGGGGGCTGGGAAAAGGATGCCCCCTCTCTATAGGGGCTGGGGAAGACGAACCCTCTTTAGAGGAACTGGGAAGATGACCCCTTTCTGGCGAGATTAGGGAGTGACACCCCTCTAGGGGGAGCTAGGAAAATGACACTCTCTTTGAGCGACCCTAGAAGAAGACCCCCTTGTGACGAGGTGTAAGATGACCCCTCTCTAAGGGGGCTAGGAAGATGACCCCCTCTCTAGAGCAAATCTGGGAAGAGACACCCTCTTGAGCGGGATAGGAGATAACCCTCTTATGCGACTATGGGTAGGGACACCCTCTCTAGAGGGAGGTGGGAAAGATGCCCCTCTCTAGAGCGGGGCTGGGAAAGATGCACCCTCTCTAGATGAGGGCTAGTAAGATGACCCCCTTCTAAGGAGGTATAAGATGACACCCTCTCTAGAGCGAGGCAGTAAGAGCACCCTCTCTGAGCTAGGCTAGGAAGTGGCACCCCTCTATGCGAGGTTTGAAAGATGCCCCTCTCTAGAGCGGGGCTAGGAAGATGACCCCTTCTAGAGCGAGGCTGGGAAAGTGCCCCTCCTGAGCGAGGCTAGAAGATGACACCCTATTAGAGTGGAGTAGGAAGATAACCCTCTCAAAGGCGGGCTGGGAAAGATGACCCCCTCTCTAGAGGGGTGGGAAAGAATTTGAAAAAACCCTCTCAGACGAGGGGGAAAGATGAAAACCCTTTTGGAAAAGGGTGGGGAATGTAGATGAAGGGTTTCAGAAAACCCAAACAATTTGGAAATTAGACCATGGCAACCTTTGGGGATTTTAATGGGGGGTTTCGCCACACGTGGCTTCATCAGTCCATAAAAGGAGAATGGTGAAGAACGGGGGGTTTTAAAATAATCAGTCCCTCAATTTGATTGAGTAGTAGCCCAAACCCTTTGAAAAGAATAAACATATGTACAAAGATTGGTTACATACTGAGGCAGGGGGGTGCAGCAGTCATGGTGGTGTCCATTTCCCAATCTGAAGTGGTCTGACCAATGTTAGGAAGTAAAGAATTCCCAGTATTAAAGATCCCATGTTATTATGTGTCAGATAGGAATAAGGGAAAGTTTTGGAACCGCACATGTGTTGTTTTCTTTTAAAGGTGAGGGGACAAACCCTTGGGACTCAAGGGAGGGACTGATTCCCCAAAACTCCTCTTGTTCATCATTCTCCTTTGTATGGACTGATGAAGCCAATGTGTGGCAAACGATTCTTCTTTAAAAGATCCCCAAGTGTTGCACTTTTGTTCAATTTACGATGCGGGAAAGGTGACACCCTCTCTAAAGCGATTTTGGGGTGATGAACCCTCTCGAGCGTGTTAGGATGATGACCCCCTCTTTACAGCGATGCTTGGAAGATGGCCCTTTCTAGAAAAGGGGTTAGGAAGATGAGACCTTTCTAGAGGGGAGTAGGACGATGCCCCCTTCTTGAAAAAAGGGGAGGTTTTGTTAGGCCCTCTGGGGAGTAAAGTAAGGGGTATGACACCTTCCAGAGAAAGGTAGTGGTGGGAAACCTCCCGGTAAGGTAAGTGGTGGGACACCTCCCAGAAAAGGGTTTTTCAAAGCTTTTCTTCCCGCAAATTTTCCCGGGTTTCCCAATAAATAAAATTTTTGGCGGTAAAATCTTTCTCGTAATAAATAGTTAATCTGATGGTTTTTTTCAGGTAAAGAGAGAGGTTCTTCCTTTACCAGGGAATTACCCTGTAACTATACTTATTATCCCGAGATTTTGGCCCGGGAAAAACTGGGGGGGGATTTTTTAAAATTCCCGGGATTATATATTTATCCAAAACTGGATCTGCAAAGGAGCCCAGATTTTTATGCGTGACATGTGGCCTACAAGTAATTTTTTTCTTTGTTATCTGTATGAGTCTGAAATTTGACTTCTTGTTTATTAAAAGTCCTACTGTGCCCAAATACCTTTTTTTTTCCCACCCGTGTCAAAATATTTCGTGTAATTTTAAATTTATAGTTTGTCTGGGTGAAATTTATTGTTCTGACCTTTGTCTAAATTTATTTTCATTTGTTCTGAAATTTGCGATAAAATGTTATTTGAAAGAAAAACTGTTTTTCCCCCGAAGTTTAGAAATATATTTATCGTATCTTTTCTCTCTCGATATTATGTTTGGCAGTGATTTCACACCAAGAATGTCTGGTTTCCAAACCTTTAGTCCCTTTTCGACTTTTCTTGTCCAGGCACAAAATGAAACTTCTTAGAACTTGCTAGGTGCCCAGACATTCGAAAACCTTGCAAGTGGTTTTTACTTGGTGATCTACCGACTTGCTGGGCTTTTGAACCGTATGCGTCAACCCAAAACCTTTCTAGGGGACAGTTACCTTGTTGGGGCCAACAACTTGTTGCGGGTCCGTAATTTTGTGATTATCTGTGACCCTTTTCGTTAAAGGGGTTTTTGTCTTTGCGGGGGAAAGGAAACCGTGCTAAGGGTTCATGCAGTTTATGAGGTCAACACAGCCTTTTAGGGTTTCATGTTTTATCGCATTCAGACCTTGTGTTTCCCAAAAACCCTTTTTTCCCCAAGATGAACTCCCCACTTCCCCCTTTTGGAGATGGGGTTGTGGTTTAAGAGAAGGGGGTGGTGAGGGTGATGGGTGCTGGTGTCGTGATGAAATGGCGGTGAGGGTGATGGATGAGGTGGAGTGATGGACTGAAGGTGAGGGGGATGGAGTGTGGTGAAAGGGGGTGGAGGTGGTGGAGTGATGGGCTAGTGGTGGGGTGATGGATGGTGGTGAGGGTGGTGGGCTGGCGAAGGGGGGATGGATGGTGGTGCCCGGGATGGACTGCTGATAGGGTTTATGGACTCTCGTGAGAGTGATGGGCGAGGTAATGGATGCGGTGAGGGGGATGGACTGGTGGTGAGGGTGATGGGCTGGTGGTGAGGGGGATGGTCTGGTGGTGAGGGTGTGGTTGGTGGTGAGGGTGATGGTTGGTGGGGGGTGATGGTCTGGTGGTGAGGGTGATGGACTGGGGGTGGGGTGATGGGGGTGGTGAGGGTGATGGACTTGGTGGGGTGAGGTTGGTGGTGGGGTGAGGACTAGTGGGGGGGTGGCTGGTGGTGAGGGGATAGAATGGGGGTGAGCGTGATGGACTGGTGGTGAGGGTGATGGTCTGGTGGTGAGGGTGAGGTCTGGTGGTGAGGGGGGAGGTCTGGTGGTGAGGGGATGGTTTGGGGGTGGGGTGATGGACTGGTGGGAGGGTGTTGGGCTGGTGGGGGGTGACGGACTATGGTGGGGTGGACTGGTGGTGAGGGTGTTGGGTGGGGGTGAGGGTGATGGACGGTGGTGGGGTGATGGACTGTGGTGTGGGTGGAGGTGGTGGGGGATGGGCGATGGTGTGGAGGTGGTGAGGGGATGGATGGTGGTGAGGGTGATGGACTGGTGGGGAGGGGGGGATGGGTTTGGTGGGGAGGGTGTGGTTTTTTGGGGGGTGAGGGTGATGGACTGGTGGGGAGGTAAAAACTGTGTTTTTAGAAATATCTGTGTCCCTAGATGAACTCCCTTCCACACTTCCCCCTTTCTGGGGATGGCTTGTGGTGAAGGTGATGGACTGGTGGTGGGGTGATGGACTGGTGGTGAGGGTGATGGATGGGGGGAGGATGAGGTGGGGTGAGGGGATGGGACCTTTGGTGGTGAGGGGATGGACTGGGGGGGAGGGTGATGGGCTAGGGGGAGGGTGATGGGCGGTGGTGTGGGGGATGGAATGGTAGTGAGTGTGAGGTGGAAGAGGGGAAGGATGCTTCGAAATAAAATCTGTATCCCCTCAGATGAAATCTCTTTCCCCATTTCCCCTTTGGGTTTTGGTCGGTGGGGGGGTGATGGGCTGGTGGTGGGGTGAGGATGGTGGTGGGGGATGGACTAGTGGTTAGGGTGATGGGGGTGGTGGGGTGAAGGGGGTGAGGGTGAACTGGTGGGGAGGGGGATGGACTGGTGGGGGGGGGATTGGGTTTGGGGGGGAGGGGATGGTCTGGGGTTTTGGGGGAAGGACGTTGGTGAGTGTGATGGATGGGGGGGGGTCAAGGTCTATGCTTCCCGAAGTCCATCTGGTCGCCTCGATGAATCCCCTTCCAATTCCCTTGTTGGTGATGGATGGTGGGGGAGGGTGATGGATGGTGATGAGGTGATGGTGGTGGGGAGATGTGGATGGGGGGAGGGTGTGAATGGGGTTGAGGGGTCAAGGTCTTCTTCCAGAAAATCCACTGTGTCCCCCCAGTGAACTCCCCCTTTCCACACTTCCTTGCGGTTATGGACTGGTGGTGGGGGATGGGTTGTGGTGAGGGTGATGGGTGGGGGGTGAGGGAGGGGGCTGGTGGTGGGTTTTTTGTGTTGTTCCCCTAGTTCCCTGTCTCCAGAAGTCCCACGGGCCCTTGAGAACTCCCCCCCACACTTCTTTGTTGGGATGGTGTTTTGGTGGGGGTGATTGTCTGGGGTGAGGGTGATTTTGGTGGTGAGGGTGATGGACTGGGGGTGAGGGGGGATGGACGGGGGGTGAGGGTGATGGACTGGGGTGATGGTGATGGTCTGGTAGTGAGGGTGATGGCGGGTGATGGATGGGGGGGTTTAAGGTGGTGGTGGTGGTGGGGGGCGGATGGGGGTGATGGGGGACTTTAGTGAGGGGTTTTGGTGGTGGGGAGGGGGATGGACTGGGGGGAGGGGAAGGGGTGGGGGGGAGTGGTGGGGTTAAGGGGTGTGTTTCTAGAAATCCATCGTTCCCCCCAGATGAAACCCCCTTCCACACTTCCCTTTTGGTGATGGACTTGTGGTGAAAGGGGATGATGGTGGTGAGGGTGTGGTGGTGGTGGGGTGATGGCTGGTGGGGAGGGTGATGGTTGGTGGTGGGGTGATGGATGGTGGTGAGGGGGAGGACGGGGAGGGGGTGATGGACGGTGGGGAGGGTGATGGTTAGTGGGAGGGGGATGGTTGGGGTGTGGGTGATGGACTGGTGGTGAGTTGGGATGGTAGGGAGGGTGAAGGATGTTTCCCGAATACATCTTATCCCTCAGTGAACTCTCTTCCCCACTTTCCCCTTTTTGGTGATGGTTTGGGGGTGAGGGGGAGGTTTCTGGTTTAGGGTGATGGACGGGGTAGGGTGATGGTGGTGGGAGGGGGGGAAAATGGTTAGGGGATGGCTGGTGGTGTGGTGAGGACTGGGGGTGAGGGTGATGGAGTGGGGAGGGGGATGGTTGGTGGGAGGGGGATGGTTGGGGGGTGGGGGATGGATGGTGATGAGTGGATGGGCTGGGGGTGAGGGTGATGGCTGAAGGGAGGGTGAAGGACTAGCTTCCAAATTCCTTGTGTCCCCCCGATGACTCCCTTCCACATTCCCTTGTTGGGGATTTACTGGGGTGGGGTGATGGAGGTGGTGAGGGGGGTGGATTGGGAGGGTGATGGACGGGGGGGGAGTGTGGATGGTGGGGGGGTGATGAACTGGTGGGGGGTCAAGGTCTTTGCTTCCAAAGTCCATCTGTGTCCCTCAGATAACTCCCTTCCACATATCCCTTTCTGGTGATGGCGGGGGTGAGGGTGATGGTCTGTTGCTGGGGTGATGGTGGTGGTGAGGGTGATGAACTGGGTGGGGGGAGGGTCAAGGCTATGCTTCCCGAACCTTTTGGTGTCACCTCAGATGAATCCCTTCCACACTTCCCTTTTGGTTATGGAGTGGTGGTGAGGGTGATGTTGGTGGTGGGGTGATGGACTGGTGGTGAGGGGGGGGATGGTGGTGGTTTTTTGGGGTGCTTTTTCCCCAGTTCTGTCTCCAGAAGTCCATTGCGGGCCCTCTGATGAAAACCCCTTTCACACTTTGTTTGTTTTGGGGTGGTGCTGGGTGAGGGTGATGTCTGGTGGTGAGGGTGAGGTTGGTGGTGGGGTATGGACTGGTGGTGAGGGTGATGGATGGTGGTGGGGTGATGGGTGGTGGTGATGGTGATGGTTGGTTGTGGGGTGATGGGGCGGGGGGTGGATAGTGTGAAGTTGGTGGACTGGTGGTGAGGTGACGGTGGTGGTGATGGTGGACTGGATGAGGGTGATGGAGGGGGGTGAGGGGGGGGGACTGGGGGTGGGGGAGATGGACTGGTGGGGGTGGTGGT
Organism: Cherax quadricarinatus; assembly: GCF_026875155.1. Classification (NCBI taxonomy): domain Eukaryota; kingdom Metazoa; phylum Arthropoda; class Malacostraca; order Decapoda; family Parastacidae; genus Cherax; species Cherax quadricarinatus. The sequence goes on from NC_069420.1 coordinate 57,478,079, forward strand.
GGTGGTGTGTGTGTGTGTTGTTTGCTTTCCCTAATCCTGTCTCCCGAGGTCCATCTGGGGCCCTCAGTGAAAATTCCTTTCACACTTACTTGTTGGTGAGGGGGTGGTGGGGTGGGTATGGAGGTGGTGACTGTGATGGATGGTGGGGGAGGGTGATGAATGGGGGGTGAGGGGGGATGGATGGTGGTGGTGTGTGTGTGTTGTTTTGGGGTGTGGTTTGCTCTCCTAGTTCCCCTTCCCCGAAGGCCCTCTGCGGGCCCTCAGTGAACTTCCTTCCTTACTTTCCGGTCAGAGGGGTTGGCCCCTCCCCCGTGACCTTGCTGGGGTTTTAACTTGGTCTTGTTACCTGGTCTATGCCGGACGTCCCGGTGGTGGGAAATTTCGGAGGGGGGCACACAGAAAAATTGGTCCTGTAAATTTCACCCCCCAAGAAGCCGGAACAGTGGACCAGCCAGACGAGACTGGGTGCCCCCCAACCGGCCCCCAAAACTGAGGTTACTGATGTAAAAATCGGGCTTTTTTTATGTTTATATCTCTTTGAATTTTTTTTTTTTTTTTACTTAATTAGCTGTATTGTGTTATAATTTGCCCTAGTTACTAATAAACACTTTTGTAACCTTTCTGAAACCACACACCCACACACACACACACCACAAAATTTTTTATATATTATAATTTATATTTTTATATATTTTTATTTTTATATATATATATATATATATATATATATAATATTTTTAATATATAACCTGCACATACACAAACTTGAAGATACATTTACTTTATCACAGTCACGATGCAGTAAACTCAAATTCCCCGTTTTTTCCCTTCATTATCTTTTATTTTAAGTTTTGGGACTCGGTGCAACCCTTTTCCCTGCCATATCTACACGTTTCCCCACGGATGTTTGAACTAAAATTTATTGCCGCAATGAGGGCAGATATGGAAAAATTTTTAAGTGATATAATATAGAATTCTGAAAAAATTTTGTTGAAGTGCAAATGTATATATTGTATAGTACAGCATATGCTTTAGTATACTTGTATAAATTTTTTATATAGTAAAAAAATTTTATATAATTTTTTTTGATACAGCAAGGGAAAAATACTTTTGAAAAATTTTTATGGAAATAAATTATCAGAATAATTAAAGGGAAATCTCCCTTTTTAGTTTTTTTTGGTAAAGTAAAAAAAACAATGTAATAATGTGCTTTTATTGTGGGAACGTTTGCCTCAGGACTTTGTCAGGCCGTTTCTTTGCAAAGCTCCTGGAAGCGAACGTTGCCAAATAAAAAGTCACTTTTTGTTTTCTTTGTGCCTTTTACTTTACATTTGTCGGTAATTTACCAAAATTTTTAGTTTTTATGCTTCACGTTGTTTTCTTCACGTCTGTTTTCTTCCGTCGTTATTTCAGTTTGTTTTCTTCACTCTGTTATCTTCACGTTGTTTCTTACGTTTTTTATTTGTTGTTTTTCTTCCGTTTGTTATCTTCGTCTGTTTCTTCACGTTTGTTGTTCAGTTTGTTGCTTTAGTTTGTTATTTCAGTTTGTTATCTTCGTCTGTTTTCTTCACGTTTGTATCTTCGTCTGTTATCTTCAAGTTTGTATCTTCCCCTTTGTTTTTCTTTAGTTTTGTTATCTTCACGTCGTTATCTTCACGTTTGTTTCCGCAGTTTGTTTTCTTTCCCTTTTTTTCTTCACGTTTATCTTTACTTTGTTATCTTTTAAGTTTGTTATCTTCACGTTTTCTTCACGTTTGTTATCTTCACGTTTTTTCTTCACGTCTGTTTTCTCCATCTGTTTTCTTCAGTTGTTTTTTTCACGTCTGTTTCTCCATTTTTTTCCGTCTGTTACTTCACGTTTTTCTTCGTCTCTTTTTTACGTCTTTATCTTACGTCCCGTTTCTTTGGGCTGTTATCTTCACGTCTGTTATCTTCGTCTTTCTTTACTATTTTCGAAAAAAAATTTTGCATTCACCGAAGACGTTTTGAAGACTCGCCTCTTTACAAAAATAATTTCAAGTGTTGATGCCCAAATGGTGCTGGGAAATCTTGTTATTGTTTTTGATTCTCTTTTTATGTATTAAATGTTGCTCCACTGTAACCGTATATTAGTTTTCCTTGTAGGTTCTTGTGCCGTATTGTTATGGTGAATGTTGTTTTCGTTATTGTACGTTTCTTAAATTTTTTGGTGTTACTGTATGTTTTTATGTGTAACTGACTTTTTGTGGTTACTATTTGTTGTTTTGTGTGTTATGTCTGTTTTTATGTGTAACTGCACTTTTCCTGTGTGTTATATTGTTGTATTCTTGAGTTTATACTATGTAGTGAAGTGATTTTTTTGTGCGTTAATGACTTTCTTTTTTTATCCTTTTTCTTGCTGTTTTTTACCTTTAATGTATTGTATTATTGTATCTTGGTGCTGCTGTTTTGTTTTTGTGTAATACATTTCCGTTTTCCTCTAGTTGACGTGCTTGTTTTATTGTTGATTTCTTGTTGTTTGTTGATGCTTGTTTTATTGTTGACGGCTTGTTGTATTTTTGACTTTCTTGTTGTATTTTTTGGGGGCTTGTTGTTTTTTTGACGTGTTTTTGTATTGTTGACGTGCTTGTTTTTTTTGACGTGCTTGTTGTATTTTTGACGTGTTGTTGTTTGTTGACGTGCTTTTGTATTGTTAGTGCTTGTTGTATTTTTGGGCGTGCTTGTTTTTTGTTTTTGACCGTGCTTGTTTATTGTTTTACTTGTTTTTGTATTGTTTTAGTGTTTTTGTATTGTTGACGTGTTTTTGTATTGTTGACTGCTTGTTGTATTTTGTTGCGGCTTGTTGTATTTTTGTTGACGGGCTTGTTGTATTGTTGTTGCTGCTTTTTTGTATTGTTTACTTGTTGTTGTATTGTTGAGTGCTTGTTTTTTTTGTTGCGTGCTTGTTGTTTGTTGACGTGCTTGTTTTTATTGTTGTTGACGTGCTTGTTTTTTTGTTGTTGACGTGCTTGTTGTATTGTTGTTGACGGCTTGTTGTATTTTTGCGTGCTTGTTTTATTGTTGTTGACGTGCTGTTTTTTTGTTTTACGTGCTTGTTGTATTTTTGTTGGTGCTTGTTGATTGTTTTGAGTGTTGTTGTATTGTTTTTTTACGTGCTTGTTGTATTTTTGACGTGCTTGTTTTTGTTTTTTACGTGCTTGTTGTATTGCTGACGTAGCTCAAAAATTCCACACTGTTGTTTACTACAAGAACTTCAATGTTTCCCCCTGCCCTTCAACAAAACCCCTTCTTACCAACATTATATCTCCCTCAAGAGGTATTTTGCTCCCTAAAAATTTACCAAAATTAAAAAACTTATGGAATTAACGTAGGAAAATATCGTTAAAAGAATATAGATAATTATGAAATGCTAATTAAAAATTTAAGGAAATTAAGTTTACCCCATTTCATTTTATAAATAACAAAACTAAAAATTTTTTTAAAAAAGTTTTAATAAAATTTAAAGAAAATTCAAGTATATAATAAGTGGATGTATTTTTTTTATTCGTATATTTGTTTATTATGCTTGTTATGTAATATACTGAGGTATCTAACAGAGCAAAACCTGTCACGAAGCAGGTGTTTTGACAAAAGGTGCAGCTCTGACAGAGGTGCGCTTGACAACAGGTGTGTTGTAGACCACCCGGGGGATTTAAAACCCCCCAAAAAACTTTCTTCTATTCACTGTTTAGAAGTTTGGCAAAACAGAAGTGTTAAATATTGCTACAATCAGACTTTTCCAAATATGTTTTCGGGCTGACGAAAAATAAACAGACTTTTGAAAATAAATGACGTAATACCTTTCCAATTCCCCTTTAAATTAATCAGCTTTTTCTAATTCCGAGCCCCAAATTTTCACTGAAAATTACATCCAAAATAAAGACCCAAATGTACATGTACCCCATATTTATATATATATTTTTATATATATATATATATATATATATATAAAATATATATATATAATTTTTATATTTTTATATATTTTATATATATATATATAATATTTTATATAATATTGGTTTTGAAAAAAAATGAAAGTTGATAATTAAAACACTTGTACAGCGCTTAGGGAACGTTTCCACAATAAAAATTCCCCAAAAGTTTCACAAATGTTGGTTTTTCACACAATATAATGCACAGATCCCAAATTTAGACAAAGTTGTACAAATTAGCAAGATCTAAATTTACGAAGCTTGGTAAAAAATAACGTATTCACTTAGAATGGAGAAGCAACTTTTCCCGAGTTCCCCCTTTTATAAATGCCCAATTTGGGATTCGCCGCTTGACCTGAGCAGAGTGCGGAGTGTGACTATGCCCCCTGGGCCTTGGAGGAGATTATTTTTAAAAAAATGGCGCGTCTGTGAGAAGGGTATCACCCGGTGTGCATTGAATTGTTGCGTGGGTGGGGGATAACGCCCTCTGCACAAGTGCTTTTTACCCCAAAATTTTCCGTGACACCTATGGTGTTCGGATCAAGAACTGTATGGTGTGGCACTAAAAGGGGCCTATCGATTTTCGTCAAGTTGAGATCAGTGGGGTTTAAGAACGGCTGGTTTCAAGTACCAGGACAGGGCCTAGCGTTAATTTAGCGATACGGTTGACTAAAACGAGGTCTAGGGATTACACATGGGTGAAAGTCGAAATGTGCCATTTGGGCGGACGGACGATCGCGGTATGTATTTTTAACAGTATGGCCTGTACACCTGGCTTGGTGGTAAATAGCTCCCCCACCCCCATCCCCATGTATTTATCCAACCTATTTTTTAAAAAATACACAACGTTCTGGCCTCTATAACTGTACTTGGGAGTTTGTTCCACTCATCCACAACTCTATTACCAAACCAGTACTTTCCTATATCCTTCCTGAATCTAAAGTTTTCCAACTTAAAACCATTGCTGTGAGTCCTGTTTAGGCTAGATATTTTCAGCACACTATTTACATCCCCTTTATTTATTCCTGTCTTCCATTTATACACCTCAATCATATCCCTCCTAATTCTACGTCTTTCTAGAGAGTGCAGATTCAGGGCCCTTAGTCTATCCTCATAGGGAAGGTTTCTGATACATGGGATCAACTTTGTCATCCTCCTTTGTACATTTTCCAGAGCATTTATATCCATTCTGTAATACGGTGACCAAAACTGTGCAGCATAATCTAAATGAGGCCTAACCAAGGATGTATAGAGTTGAAGAACAACCTGAGGACTCCTATTATTTATGCTTCTTGATATGAAGCCAAGGATTCTATTAGCTTTACTGCGAACACTTATGCACTGTTGTCTTGGTTTCAGATTACTGCTAACCAGAACTCCTAAATCTTTGTCGCAATCCGTAATATTAAGATCTACATTATTTAGTTATATGTGGCATGGTTATTGTCCTGTCCAACATTTAGAACTTTGCATTTGTCTATATTAAACTGCATCTGCCACTTCTCCGACCACTGCATCAGTCTATTCAAATCTTCCTGGAGTGCTCGAATGTCCCTTGTCAGAATGAATTCGACGGCCTATTTTGGTGTCATCGGCAAACTTCCCGATATGAAACACGATATGAAACATAAATAGAAGTCCAAGATTTTATATCAGTAACCTCAGCTTGGTGGCCGAGTTGGGAGGCAGCTCAGTCTCGTCTGGCTGGTGCACTGTTCCAAGGCTGTCTTGGTGGGTGTAATTACAGGACGCAGATTTCTGTGTGTCCCCTCCTGTAATTCCACCCACCGGAACAGTAGACCAGGTAGACAAGACCAAGTTAACATCCAGCAAGGTCACTGGGGAAGGGCCAACACCTGCTGAACCTGGGGAAGTGAGGAAGGAAGTTCATCTGAGGGCCCGCAGATGGACTTCTGGAGACATGGAACTAGGGAAAGCAAACACACACACACACACACACACACACCCTCACCACAAGTCCATCACCCTCACCACCAGTCCATCACCGTCACCACCAGTCCATAACCATCACCACCAGCCCATCACTCACAAGTAAAGTGTGGAAGGGAGTTCATCTGAGGGCCCGCAGATGGACTTCTGGATACATGAAATTAGGGAAAGGAAACACACACAAACATACAACACCACCACCACCAGTCCATCTCCCTCACCACCAGTCCATCACCCTCACCACCAGTCCATCACCTTCACTACCAGTCCATCACCATCACCACCAGTCCATCACCCTCACCACTAGTCCACCACCTTCACCACTAGTCCATCACCCTCAGCACCAGTCGATCACCCTCACTACCAATCCATCACCATCACAACCAGTCCATCACCCTCACAACCAGTCCATCACCCTCACCGCCAGTACATCAACCTCACCACCAGACCATCAACCTCACCACAACACCATCACCAACAAGTGAAGTGTGGAAGGGAGTTCATCTGAGGGCCCTCAGATGGACTTCTGGAGACATGGAACTAGGGGAAGCAAACACCCTCACATCACATCACCAGTCCACCACCTTCACCACTAGTCCACCCTCAGCATCAGTCCATCACCCTCACTACCAGTCCATCACCCTCACCACCAGTCCATCACCCTCACCACCAGTCCATCACCCTCACCACCAGTCCATCACCCTCAATATCAGTCCATCACCCTCACCACAAGTCCATCACCCTCACCACCAGTCCATCACCCTCACCACCAGTCCATCACCAGCAAGGGAAGTGTGGAAGGGAGTTCATCTGAGGGGACACAGATTGACTTCTGGAAGCATAGTCCTTCACCCTCACAACCAGTCCATCACCATCAGTCCATCACCCTCACCATCAGTATACCCACATCCATCACCCTCATCACCAGTCCATCACCCTCAACACCAGTCCATCACCCTAACCACAAGTCCATCACCCTCACCACCAGACCATCACCCTCACCACCAGTCCATCACCCTCACCACCAGTCCATCAATAGCAAGAGAAGTGTGGAAGGGAGTTCATCTGAGGGGACACAAATGAACTTCTGGGAACACAGTCATTCACTCTCCCCACCAGTCCATCAGCCTCACCATCAGTCCATCACCCTCAGCACCAGTCCATCACCCTCAACAGCAGACCATCACCCTCACCACAAGTCCATCACTAGCAAGGGAAGTGTGGAAGGGAGTTCATCTGAGGGGACACAGATGGACTTCTGGAAACACACCAGTCCATCACCCTCACCGTCAGTCCATCACCCTCAGCAACAGTCCATCACCCTCCCCACCAGTCCATCACCTTCACCACCAGACCATCACCCTCCCCATCAGACTATCACGCTCCCCACTAGACCATCACCCTCCCCACCAGTCCATCACCCTCACCACCAGTCCATCACCCTCACCACCAGTCTATCACCCTCACCACCAGTCCATCACCCTCACCACCAGTCCATCACCCTCACCACCAGTCCATCACCCTCACCACCAGTCCATCACCCTCCCCACTAGACCATCACCCTCCCCACCAGTCCATCACCCTCACCCCCAGTCCATCACCCTCACACCAGTCTATCACCCTCCCACCAGGTCCATCACCCTCACACAGTCCATACTCACACAGTCCATCACCAACAGGGAAGGTGTGGAAGGGAGTTCATCCTGAGGGGACACAGATGGATTTCTGGAAGCATAGTCCTCCCCTCCCTATCAGTCCATCACCCTAACACTCCACCAGTTCCCGATCACCCTCACAGCCAGTCCATCACCCTCACCACCAGTTCCATCATCCTCACCTCCAGTCCACCCAACACACTAGTCCATCACCCTCACCACCAGATCATCACCACTAGAAAATCACCCTCCTCACCAGTACCCCACAAACCCACTAGTCCAATCACCCTCAACACCAGTCCATCACCCTCCACCACCATTGCATCACCATAATCACAAGGCCATTCACCCTCAACCACCAGTCCATCACCCTCACCACCAGTCCATCACCCTCAACACCATTGCATCCCCATAATCACACGTCCATCACACTACACACCAGTCCATCACCCTCAACACCAGCCATCACCCTCACCACCATTTGCATCACCATAATCACTAGTCCCATCACCTCACCAACCAGTCCATCACCCTCACCACAAGACTCACACCACACACACACACACACACACCACACACACACACACACACACACACACCACACACACACACACACACACACACACACACAAACATCACAACCAGTCCATCACCCTCATCACCAGTCCATCACTCTCACTATCAGTCCATCACCCTCACCACCATTCAATCACCCTCAGCACCAGTCCATCACCCTCAAAACCTGACCATCACCCTCAAAACCAGTCCATCACCAGGAAGGGAAGTGTGGAAGGGAGTTCATCTGAGGGGACACAGATGGACTTCTGGAAACACAGTCCTTCACCCTCTCTACTAGTCCATCACCCTCACCACCAGTCCATCACTCTCACCACCAGTCCATCACCCTCACCACCAGCCCATCACCCTCACCACCAGCCCATCACACTCACCACCAGTCCATCACCCTCATCCACCAGTCCATCACCCTCACCACAGTCCATCACAGTCAACACCATCCATCACCACTCACCACCAGCCCATCACCCTCACCACCAGCCCATCACCCTCCCCACCAGTCCATCTCCCTCACCACCAGCCCATCACACTCACCACCAGTCCATCACCCTCCCCACCAGTCCATGACCCTCACCACTAGTCCATAACAGTCAACACCAGTCCATGACCCTCCCCACCAGTCCATGACCCTCACCACTAGTCCTTTACAGTCCCCCACCATCCATGACCCTCACCACTAGTCCATCACAGTCACCACCAGTCCATGACCTTCACCACTAGTCCATCACAGTCACCACCAGTCCATGACCCTCCCCACCAGTCCATGACCCTCACCACTAGTCCATCACAGTCACCACCAGTCCATGACCCTCACCACTAGTCCATCACTGTCACCACCAGTCCATGACCCTCACCACTAGTCCATCACAGTCACCACCAGTCCATGACCTTCACCACTAGTCCATCACCCTCACCACCAGTCATCACCCTCACCACCAGTCCATCACCATCACCACCAGTCATCACCCTCACCACCAGTCATCACCCTCACCACCAGTCCATCACCATCACTACCAGTCATCACCCTCACCACCAGTCCACCATCACCACCAGTCATCACCCTCACCACCAGTCATCACCCTCACCACCATCCACACCCTCACTACCAGTCATCACCCTCACCACCAGTCATCACCACACCACCAGTCATCACCTCACCCCCATCATCACCC
>NC_069420.1:57487884-57504110 GCF_026875155.1 Cherax quadricarinatus
CACACTTGCCCCAACATTACATCCCCACTCCTCAAGCCCCTCTCTGTTGCAACATTCCCCATCATGTTTCACACCGACATAAGAGCGTTTATAATATACTCACTACTTTCCCCCTTTTACTTCCATAACAAAGTTCTTTGTTTCCACTGACCCTCAGGCACCACTCACCTTTTTTCCTCGTCAGCTCTTGATTCCCCTCATCTTTCATAGACCCTTTTCTGCTGACACGTCCACTCCCTAAATATTGAATACATTCATCCCCTCCATCCTCCACTTCCAACCTCTAGAGAGCGTTGCTCCTAAGCGATGCGGGAAAGATGAGACCCTTCCTGGGAGAGGTTAGGAAGATGATACCTTTTTCTAGAGGGAGAGTAGACGATGACCCCATCTCTTGAAGAAAAGTGAGTGGTTTAGGCCCTCTCGGGAGTAAGTAAGTGGTATCACACTTCCAATAAGATGGTGGTGTGAACCCTTCCGGGAATAAGGTAAGTGGTGGACACCTCCAGAGTAAGGTAAGTGGTGGGAACCTCCCAGAGAAAAGGTAAGTGGTGGGCACCTCCCAGAGTAAGGTAAGTGGGGGAACACCTCCCAGAGTAAGGTAAGTGGTGGACCCCTTCCAGATAAAGAGGGGTGGGACACCTCCCAGAGTAAGGTAAGTGGTGGGACACCTCCCAGGTAAGGTAAGTGGTGGGACACCTCCCAGAGTAAGGTTTCGAAGCTTTTCTCTCCCCCGCAAATTTTCCCGGGTTCCAATAAATAAATTTTTGACGGTAAAATCCTTCTCTGTAATAAAAATTTAAATATGTTTGGATTTTCCATGTGAAGAGAGAGGTTCTTCCTTTCCCAGGAATTACCCTGTAACTCATACTTATTATCCCAGAGATTTATGGCCAAGGAGAACTGAGAGGGGGGATTATAATTGCCGGATTATATATTTAATCCCCAACTGAGATCTGCAAAGGGCCAGACTTTTAGAAGTGAACATGTGAGCCTACAAGTAATTATTTTTCTTTGATTATCTGTATGATCTAGAAATGACTTCTTGTTTATTCAAAGTCCACTGGGCCCCAAATTCGCTATTTTTCCAAACCAATGCCAAATTTTTTTCGTGTACATTAAAAAAATAGTTTTTTGAAAGCTGGTAATATTTATTTTTTCTGGGGCCTTTTTTTCTATAAAATTTTTTTTCTATTTGTTCGATATTCTCGATGAGATGTTATTTGTAAGAGAAAATAATCTTCCCGAAGTTTTGAAAAAATATTTTTTATCGATTAAAAAACCCCCGTTCTCCATGAATTTCGTTTTCCCCTGGCATTTATTTCCCCCCACAAGAATTTCTGGCCCTTTTCCAAAAATTACGTAGCCTTCTCAGAGCTTTTTCTTATCCAGGGACAATAGAAGCTTCTTAGAAAATTGCTAGGGGGCCAAGACACCCCCGCAGACCTTGGGAAAATGGGTTTTGTACCCTTTTGTGATCATACCAGAAACCCTTTCTAAGGGGGTAAAAAACCGAAAATTTTGTCATCCCCAAAACCTTTCTAAGGGGCACAGTTTTCCTTTTATTGGCCCAAAAAGACTTTGGTTTGCGCTCCCGTAAATTACGTGATTATCTTTGACCTTGGGCAGTTTAAGGGCCCTTTTGTTACCCTTTCCCCGGGGCGGGCAAGACCTTGCTAAGGGTTTTAAGCAGTTTAGGTCAACACAGACCATTCTAGGGGTTAAAAGGGTTTTAAACGCATCTTTGACTTTGCTAGGACCCATGCAGGGGGGTGAAAGGGCTTGTGGGGGGGGTGAAGAAAAAGTTTTCCAGAATCCAACCCTTTTTTCCCCACAGATTTAACTCCCTCCCCCTTTTGGAAGGTTATGTGTTGGGTGAAGGGTGAGGAAACTGGTGGGGAGGGTGATAACTGCTGTGTCCCATGAAAAGAAAATGGCGGTTAGGGGGGGTGGGCTTAAGGTTGGGAGTCTTAAATGGAGGGGGGGGTGGAGTGATGGTGAAGGGAGGGGCTTTGGGGGTGAAAGTGATGGGCCCATGGTTTAGGGTTATGGGCTGGTGGGTTGGTGGACTACTTGTGAGGGTGATGGATTTTGGGGGGCGAAAGGGGAAAGGTGAAGTGAGGATTTTGGTGATTTTGATGGAAATGGGTTTTTGGGTGGGAGACTGGGGTGAGGGGGATGGACCGGGTGGTGTGGGGAAAGGAAATTTGTTGGGGAGGTTGATGGGCCCGGGAGAGTGATGGAATTGGGGGGGAGGGTGTTTGGGGGGGCCCCGGGGGGGGGAGGGGAAAGGGGAAAGGGGGAGGTTTTGGACTGGGGGACGAGGGGTGGAAAAGGTGGGGGGGTAATGTACTGGGGGGGGGGTGAAGGACTGGTGTTGGGGGGGGGGACTGGAGGGGGGAAAATGATGGACTGGGGTTAGGGTGGTGGACGGGGGGGGAGGATGAAGGAAATATGTTTTCCCAAAATCCCTCTGTTCCCCCTCAGATTAATTTCCCCTTTCCCCCCTTTCCCCTTTTTTTTGTGGTGTTTTTGGTGAGGGGAAAAAAGGGAAAGAGGTGGGGGGTGAAGGGCTTTTTATTGAGATGGGTGGACTATTAATTTAAGGGGGTTTTTACTTTGGGGGGAGGGGGAAAGGGCGGGGGGGAAGGGGGAAGGGGCTGGTGGGGGGGGGGAAGGGCGGTGGTGAAAGGGGGATGCACTGGGCCGGGGGTTTGGTTTAAAGGGCTTTTGGGGAGGGGGGGTGGGGTGGGGGAGGGGAAGGGCTGGTGGGGAAATGTGATGGGCTGGGGGTGAAGGGTGACTGGTGGTGACTGTGAAGGGGTTGGTGGGACTGTGATGGATTGGAGAGAAGGGGTTTGGACTGGTTAAGGGTAGGACTGGGGTGAGGGGATGGAATGGGGATGAGGGTGGGACTGGGGGTGAGGGGGATGAAAATGGGGTGAGGTGATGGACTAGTTTTTACGGTGATGGACCCGGGGGTGAGGGGATGGACTGGGACGAGGGGGAAGGGCGGTGGGGATGGGGAAGGGCTGGTGGGGGGTGAGGCCGGTGGGGGTGGGGTGGATGACTGGTGGAGGAGTGATGGGTTTGTTGGGGGATGTGGAAGGGGTTTTGGGGGTGGGGGGGAAAACTGGGTGTGAGGGTGATTTGGAAAAGGTGGGGGGGGACGGATTAAGGGGAGGGTGATTGGGCTTTGGGGGAGAGTGGGGGACTTTGGGGATGAGGGGGGAGAAATGAGGGGGGGTAAATTTTCTGGGGCGAGGCTATGGGCTGGGGTGGGTGGTGGGGCTGGTGGGGGGGGTGATGGACTGGGGGGTGAGGGGGGGGGACTGGTGGGAACTGTGAAGGGTTGGTGGGGACTGGATGGATTGGTGATGAGGGGGATGGACGGGGGGTGGGGGTGGGGGTAAAAGGTGAAAGAGGGTGACGGCTGGTTTGTGAGGGTGATGGACTGGTGGGAGGTATGGACTGGTTTGGGGAGGGTATGAACTGTGGGTGGGGGATGGACTTGGTGGGGAGGGTGATGAACGTGGTGGGGGGGACTTTGTGGTTTCGGGGGATGGACCCGGTGGTGAGGGGGATTGGGGGAAAAAAATTTGGGGGGGGCCGGGGGGTGATGGACGGTTGGGGGTGGTGATGGGCCCGGTTGGGGGGGGTATGGTCTGGTTTTTTTTGGGTTAAAGGGCTGGTGGGGAGAGGGGAGGGTTTGTGGGGAAGTGATTGGGGAGGGTAGGAGGGGGGTAGACTGGGGGAGGTTTTATGGGAAAGGTGGTGGGGTGACGGGTTTTGTGGTGAGGGGGATGGACCGGGGGTGAGGGTGGGCCCGGGGGTAGGGTGATGGCTGTGGTGAGGGGGATTGGGGCTGGTTTTGGGGGGGTGGGGACCTGGTGGGGGGGATTAAGGGCTATTTTTCCCGAAGTCCATCGGTCCCCTCAGATGAACCCCTCCCCCCTTTTCCCTTTAGGGGATGGGGGGTTTTGGTGAGGGGAAAAAGGACCGGTGGGGAGGGGGATGGGGCTACTATTGAGGGTTTATGGGCTATTAAATTTTTGGGGGAAGGAAATTGGGGGTGGGGGGAAGGACTGGTGGGAAGGGGGGAAAGGGCTGGGGGGGGGGGGGGAAAGGGCTGGGGTGAGGGTGAAGCACTGGGTTAGGTTTATGGACTGTGGGGAGGGTGATGGACCCGGGGGGGGGGAGGGGGATGGGTTGGTTTGGGGGGGTTGGGGACTGGTGGTGAATTGGCGGACTGGTGGGGGAAGGGGGCGGACGGTGGTGGAAGTTATGGGCTGGTGGTGAGGGTTTATGGGCTGGTGATGAGGGGGGAAATGGGGGTGAGGGTGAAGGGCTGGTGGGGGAGGGGGATGGACTGGTGGGGGGGGTGATGGAAAGGGGGGTTTAAGGGGGAGGACTAAATGAGGAGGTGAAGGGGGCCCGGTGGTGAGGGTAAATGGGTCAGTGGGGAGGGGGCGGACTGGTGGGGAGGGGGATGGACTATAAAGGGTGAAGGACTGTTGGTTTTTCCCGAATTCCCCTTTTGGGGTCCCCCAAAAGAACCCCCTTCCCCCACTTCCCTTCCCCCTTTTGTTTTTTGGGGGTGATGGGCAGTTTTGGGGGGGATGGACTCTTTCTGAGGGTGATGGTCTGGTGGGGGAGGGGGGATGGGCGGTGAAAGGTGATGGACTGGTTTGGGGATTTTTTTTTGTTTGTTTGTGTTGTGTGGGGTTTTTGGGTTTTTCCCTTTCCCCCAGTTTCATGTTCCCCCCCCCGAAGTCCATCTGCGGGCCCCCAATGAACTCCCTTTTAAAAACTTCCCTTTTTGTGATTGGGCTGGTGGTTTAGGGTGATGACGGTGATGAGGGTATTTTTGGTGGGGAGGGTGAGGACTGGTGGTGAGGGTGTTTCAAAGGGGGTGAGCGTGAAAGGACTGGTGGTAAGGTTTTTTGGACGGTGGGGATGGTGATGGTCCGGTGGTGAGGGGATGGCTAGTGGTGTTTGGGGGAATGGTGGTGAGGGTGATGGGCTGGGGGTGAGGGGGATGGGCGGTGAGGGTGATGGACTGGGGTTTAGGGTGAAGGTCTGGGGGTGAGGGGGATTGGGCCTTGGGTGTGGGAAATGGTGGTGGGGGGTTAAGGACTGCTGGGATTTGGGCTGGGGTTTTAAAGGGGGATTGGGCCCGTTTTGGGGGAAGGGATGGGCTGGTGGTGAAGGGGCGGACTGGGGGGAGGGTAAGGGGCTGGTGGGAGGGTGAAGGGGGCTGGGGGGTAAGGGGGATGGAAATGGGGTGAGGGTGAAAGGGCTGGTGGTGAGGGGGATGGAATAAAAAAGGGGGAAAAAGGGCGTGTTTTTCCCGAAGTCCAACTTTTTCCCCTCAATAACCCCTTCCACACTTTCCCCTTTCTTTTAAAGGACTTGGGGAAGGGGGGAAAAAGGGCTGGTGGGGAGGGTTTAAGGACTGGTTTTGGGGGGTGATGGGCTTGGGGGTGAGGGTGAAAGGGTCTGGTGGTGAGGGGGAGGGGGTGGGGGTGAGGGGGATGGTTCCCGGGGGTGAGGGGATGGGGCTGGGGGGTGAGGGGGATGGCTGGGGGTGAGGGGGATTTTCTGGTGGTGAGGGTGATTGGGCGGTGGTGAGGTGATTTTTGGGCTGGTGGTGAGGGGGATGGACTGGTGGTGAGGGTTTATTTGGGCTGGTGGAGGGGATGGACGGGGGTGAGGGGATGGGCGGGGGTGAAGGGAAAGACTTTTTTTGGGGAGGGGATGGGGCCCGGTGGGGAGGGTTTATGGACTGGGGGGGAGGGTGAAAGGACTGGGGGTGAGGGGGTGGACTGGTTTGAGGGTGATGGTCTGGGGGGGTGGGAATGGACCCATATTGAGGGGGGAAGGGCTATCTTTTCCCGAAATACATCTGTGTCCCCCTTTTATCAAACCCCTTCCACACTTCCCCTTTTTTTTTTGGACTGGTGGGGAGGGTTTATGGGCTGGGGGTGAGGGGATGGCGGTGGTGAGGGTTAAAGAACTGGTGGTGAGGGTGAAGGGCTTTGGGTTTGCGTTTTTGCCCTTTTGGTGAGGGGATGGACTGGGGTAGGGTGATGGACTGATGGGAGGGTGATGGTCCCGGTGGATTATGGGCTTATGGTGTGGTAAAGGACTTGGGGGGGAGGGGGAAAGGACCCGGTGGTGAGGGGGATAACTGGTGGGGAGGGTCAAGGTCCCCTGCTTCCCCGAAGTCCATCGTGTCCCCCAGATGAACCCCCCTTTCCCCACTTCCCTTTCTTGTGAGGGCTTGTGTAGGGTGGTGGCCCGGGGTGGAGGTGAAGGAAAATGGGGGTGAAGGGGGATGGGCAAATGGGTTTCGGGGAAAACGACTGGTGGGGAGGGGGATGCACTGGAGCGAGGGTGATGGGCTGGGGGGCGAGGTGATGGACTGGGGGGATGGGGATGGGGCTTGGGGGGGGTGATGGCTTGTGGGGTGGTAGGGACTGGGGTGAGGGGGATGGGCTGGTGGGGAGGGTGGTGGCGGGGTGAAGGTGACGGGATTGGGGTGACTTTGGGGGGACTGGTGGAGGTGATGGACTGGGGGTGAGGGTATGGGCGGTGGGGAGGGGATGGACTGGGGGGAGGGAGGACTAGTGAGGGTGATGGGGCTGCTGAGGAGGGTGAAGGCGGTGGTGAGGGAAAGGGTTAGTGGGTGGGTGAATGGCTTGGGGAGGGTGATGGGGCTGGGGGGGGGTATGACTGTAAGCGGTGAAACTGTTTTCCCAGAAACCATCTGTGTCCCCTCAAGAAATCCCTTCCCCTTCCCTTCCTGTGAGGACGGTTTTTGAGGTGATGGTCGGTTTAGGGTGATGGACTCTTTCTGAGGGTGATGGACTGGGTGATGGACTGGGGGTGATGCTTGTTGTGTTGGTGTGTGTGTGTGTGTTGTGGTGTGGTGTGTGTGTGTGTGTTGGGGGTGTGTGTTGTGTGTGTGTATTGTGGTATGTGTGTGGTGTGTGTGTGTGTGTTGTGTTGGGGGTTATATCTTTCCTTCCCCTAGTTTTTCATGTCCCAAAGTCCATCTGCGGGGCCCCCAAGAAATCCCTTAAAACAATTCCCTTGTTGGGGATGGACTGGTGTGAGGTGAAGGGCTATTTGGGGGGACTGGGGTGAGGGTGAGGGCGATGGTGATGGACTGGGTTAGGGGGAGGACTGTTTGGGTTAAGGGGAGGGCTAGTGGTTGGGGTGAAATGGGGTGAGGGTAGGACTGGGTGAGGTGAGGTCGGTGGGGAGGGGGAAAAGGGCTAGGGTGTGGGGGAATGGTGATGAAGGGGGATTCCCCGGGTGAGGGGAGGACTGGTGAGGGTGAAGGACGGTGGGGGAAAGGGGGATTTTCGGTGGGGGAGGGTTTTGACATGGGGTGGGGGGATGGGGAGGGTGATGGACTGTGGTAAGGTGAGGACTGTAAATGAGGGTTTTACGGACTGGTGGGGGGTGACGGTCTGGTGGGGAGGGGATGGGCTGGGGGGGGGGGGGGGGAAGGGCTGGTTTCCAAAGTCCATCTTTTTCCCCTCAATAACCCCTTCCACACTCCCTTGCTTGTAATGGACTTGTTTGGGGGGTGAAACTGGTTTTTGGGGGTGATGGACTGGTGGGGAGTGAGGGACTGGGGGAGGATGAGGGCTGTGGGGGGGTGATGGACTGGTGGGGAGGGGGAGGACTGGGGTGGGGGATGGGGCGGTGGGGAGGGGGATGGGCTATGGGTTTGGGGGAGGGCTGGGGTGAGGGTGAGGGGCTGGGGGGGAGGGTGATGGCTGGGGTGGGGGACTGGGGGATGGAAAAGGGCGGGGTTTAGGTGATGGCTTGGTGGTATGTGATGGGCTGGGAGGGAGGGGATGTCTTTTGGTGTGGGTGATGGCTTTCATCTGGTCCCCCCCAAAGAACTCCCTCCCCACTTCCCTTGTTGGTGATGGACTGGGGGGAGGGTGATACGGGGGGGAGGGTCATTGACTATGGGAGGGTGATGGGCGGGGGGAGGGGGATGGTCTAAAAGGTGTGGGTGATGGGCTGTGGGGAGGGGGTTTACTGGGGGGGAGGTCAAGGTCTATGCTTCCAGAGGTCTATCTGTGTCCCCTCAGATGAACTCTCCCTTTCCTCCACACTTCCTAGTTGGTGCTGACTATGGTGAGGGTGAATGGACTGGTGGTGTAGGGTGATGACTGGTGTGATGGTGAGGGACTGGTGGTGATGGTGATGGACTGGTGGTGAGGTGCATGGACTGGTGGTTTAGGGTGATGAACTTGGTGGGGAGGGTCAAGGTCTATGCTTCCAGTAGTCCCTCTGTGTCCCCTCAGATGGAACTCCCGTCCACACATTCCCCTTGCTTTGGATGGTCTGTTTGCTGAGGGTGAGGACTTGGTGGTGAGGGTGATGAACTGGTGGGGAGGGTGAAGGAGCTATGCATCCAGAAGTTCCTTCTGTGTCCCCCACAAATGAACTCCTTGTCCAGCACTATCCCTTGCTGGTTATGGGACTTGGTGGCGAGGGTGAATGGATTTTGGTGAGGGTGATGGACTGATATTGAGGGTTATGGACTGGTGGTGAGGTGTATGGACTGGTGTGATGGTGAAAGGACTAAATGATGTGATGGCACGGTGATGGACAAGTGGTGAATGTGGTGGACTGTGGTGAGGGTGATGGACTGGTGGTGATGGTGACTTGTGGTGAGGGAGGATGGACTGGTGGTGAGGGAGATGACTCGTGGGTGGCGTGTGGTGGGTTTGTGTTTGTTTGCTTTCCCTAGATCCCATGTCACCAAAGTCCATCTGTCGGGCCCTCAGATGAACTTCCTCCACACTTCACTTGTTGGTGAGGCTGGTGATGGTTATGGACTGGTGGTGACTGTGATGGACTAGGTGTGAGGTGATGACTGTGTGTGAGGTGATGGCTGGTTGGTGTGGTTGTGTGTGTGTGTGTGTGGTGTTGTGTTTGCTTTCCCTAGTTCCATGTCTCCAGAAGTCCACTGCGGGCCCTCAGATGAACTTCCTTCCTCACTTCCCAGGTTCAGCAGGTGTTGGCCCCTCCCAGTGACCTTGCTGGATGTTAACTTGGTCTTGCTAGAACTGGTCTACCTGCCGAGACTGTCCAGGTAGGTGGAATTAACAGGAGGGGACACACAGAAATCTGCTGCCCTGTAATTACACCCACCAAACAGCCTGGAACAGTGGACCAGCCAGAACGAGACTGAGGTGCCTCCCAACTCGGCCACCAAGCTGAGGTTACTGATAGTAAAATCTCGGACTTCTATTTATGTTTCATATCGTGTTTGTTAATTTCTTTGTTTTTTACTTAATTAGCTGTATATGTGTATAATTTGTCCATATGTCTACAAAAAAGCACATTTATGTAACTTTGCATGAACACACACACACACACACACAACCACAACACACACACACACACAACACAACATACACACACACAACCACACACACCCAAACAAATCCCCCACAACCAAATAAATCACAAACAATAAACAAAAAAATTTATAATATTAATATAATAACACACAGCACATCACAAACTTGAAGATACATATTAACATCACGATGATGTAAAATCAAATACCAGTTTAGTACATATATCTAATTTAACACCTTATAGCACACAGTGCACAAACCATTCCATGCACATATCTACACTGTCTCACAAACCGGATTTAGACATAAATTATATTCACAGACAATGATGGGCAGATATGGAAATGTTAATTATATCAAAGAATTCTGAAAAAAATTTAATGGAAATGAAATGTATAGTTGCATCGAATAATATTTATTTTCAGCATATCTTTAAATATAGTTTAAATATATAGTAAAGTAAAAATAATTATGTACCAATTAAATAATTATATAAGAAGGCAATTGAAAAATTATTTTGATACAGCAAAAAAATAAATTAAGAATTATCTTATGGAAAAATAGAATTAATCAGAAATAATTAAGGAATTCACACTTTGTAGTTTTTATGTGTAAGTAAAAGAACAAAAGCTGTAACTAATGTGACATTTATTGGGCCAACGTTTCGCTCTCCAGGAGCTTTGTCAAGCCGTTATCTTGACAAAGCTCCTGAGAGCGAAACGTTTTTACCACAAAAAATGTCACATTAGTTGCACTTGTGTCCCTTTTACTTACAAATGTCGGTAATTCTACCAACATTATTAGTTTTCATGTCTTCCGTCTGTTATCTTCACGTTTGTTATCTTCGTCTGTTTATCTTCACGTCGTTATCTTCACGTTTGTTTACTCTTCGTCTGTATCTTTCACGTTTGTTATCCCTCACGTTTGTTATCATCACGTTTGTTATTTCAACGTCGTTACTCACGTTTGTTATCATCACGTGTTGTTATCTTCCACGTCTGTTATTCTTCACGTCTTTATCTCCGTCTGTTCTATCTCACGTCTGTTATCTTCACGTCTCTTATCTTCTGTCTCATATCTTCACGTCTAGTTATCTTCACCGTTGGTATCTTCGTCTGTTATCGTTCACGATTGTTATCCTCACGTTTGTTATCCTTCACGTTTGTATCTTCACGTCTGTTATCTTCACGTTTGTTATCATCACGTTTGTTATCTTCACGTCTGTTATCTTCACGTCTGTTATCTCCGTCTGTTATCTTCACGTCTCTTATCTTCGTCTGTTATCTTCACGTCTGTTATCTTCGTCTGTTATCTCACGTCTCTTATCTTCGCTGTTATCTTCACGTCGTTATCTCGTCTGTGTATCTTCACGTCTGTTAACTTCGTCTTTCTTACTATACTCGAAAAAAATAAAATTCGCAGTCACGAAGACAAAAACAAAAAAAAAAAATTCCTGGAAGAAATTGTAAGGATCAGTTTTGAAGGACTCGACGTCCCCATGACTAAAAATAATTTCAACTGTTGAAGCCACAACCTGGCTTTGCTGGAACTCTCTGTTATTGTTTTCTGATTCTCTTATTATGTATTAGAATGTTGCTCCACTTGCCCGTATATTACTGTAATATTCTGTAGGGTACTTGTGCGGTACTTTATATTGGTAAACAGGTCCTGTTGCTCGTTATTGTAACGTTTCTTAAATTTCTTGTGTGTTACTGTACTGGTATTTTATGTGTAAACTGCACTTGTGTGTTACAATAATTGTTGTACTCTTGTGTGTTACTACTATGCTAATGATAGTGATTTTTTTGTGCTTAATGTAACTATTCTTTTTCTATTACATACCCTGTTCTTGTATGTTTCTGTACCTTTACATGATATTGTACTAATTGTATTCTGTTTGGCTGCTGTTTCAGGTTTTTGCGTGTAATACATTTCCGTTTCCTCTAGTTTACGTGCTTGTTGTATTGTTGACGTGCTTGTTGTATTGTTGACCGTGCTTGGTTGTATTGGGTTTGACAGTGCTTGTTGTATTGTTGACGGCTTAGTTGAATTGTTGACGTGCTAGTTGTAGTTGTTGACAGTGCTTGTTGCGTACATTGTTGACGTGCTCTGTCTTGAAGTGTTACGTGCTTGTTGAATGTTACCGTGCTTGTTGTATTGTTGACGTGCTGATGTATTTTTACGAGCTTGTTGTATTTTTGACTTGCTGTGTTGTATTGTTGACTTTGCTTGTTGTATTGAGTTGACGTGCTTGTTGTAATTGATTGACTTGCTTGTTGTAATTTGTTGTCGGTGCTTGTTGTATTGTTGACGTGCTTGTTGTAAATTGTGACGTGCTTGAGTGTATTGTTGACGTGCTTGTTGTATTGTTGACGCTTACTTGTTGTATTTTGACAGAGTTGCTTGTTGTAATTGTTGACGTTGCTTGTTGTATTGTTGGACGTGCTTGTTGTATTGTTGTCGTGCTGGTTGTATTGTTGACGGCTTGTTGTAGTTGTTACGTGCTTGTTGATATTGTTCGACTTGCCTTGTTGTATTGTTGTCGGCTTGTTGTATTGTTGACTTGCTTGTTGTATTGTTAGACGTAGCTTGTTTGTATTGTTGACTTGCCTTGTTGTATTGTTGACGTTCGTGTTGTATTGTTGACGTTGCTTGTTGTATTGTTGACGTCTTGTTGTATTTGTTGACGTCTTGTTTGTTTTTGACTAGCTTGTTGTATTGTTGACCTTGCGCTTGTTTTTGTTTGACTTTGCTTGTGTGGGGTAATTGTTGACGTGCTTGTTTTATTGTTTACTTGCTTCTTGTATTGTTTGACGTGCTTGTTGTTTTGTTTTGACTGCTTCGTTGTATTCTGTTTACGTGCCCTTGTTTGTATTGTTGACGTGCTTGTGTATTGTTTGACGTGCTTGGTTGTATAGTTTGACGTTGCCTTGTTTGTATTGATGACGTGCTGTGTTGTATTGTTGCGTGCTTGTTGTAAGTGACGTGCTTGTTGTATTGAGTTTGACGATGCCTTGTTGTATAGGTGACGTGCTTGTTGTATTGTGTTGACTTCCTTTGTTGGATCGTTGACTGTGCTTGTTGTATTGTTGACGGTGCTTGTATGTATTGTTGACGTGCTTGTTGTATTGTTGACGTCTTGTTGTATTGAAACACTGTGTATGTTTGATTGTTTTGTAGTGGAACATCTGTGGGATGTTGTGGATGTTTGTAGTGAACACTGTGATGTTGTGATTTTGTAGTGGAACACTGAGGATGTGTGTGGATTGTTTGTAGTGAACACTGCTGTGGATTGTTGTGGATGTTTGTAGTGGAACACTGTGAGATGTTGTCAGCGGATGTTTGTAGTGGAACACTGTGGAACTGTTGTGGATTGTTTGTATGGAACACTGTGGGATGTTTGTGGATGTTTTTAGTTAAACAACGTGGAACTTGCGCACATCGCAATAATTCACAAAATTTTGTCCTGGGTTACCGTATCACGAGTCGTTGAAACATTGAAATCCGTTGAAATTCTCAAAAACTTGAAATAGAAAAAGGACCAGGAGACCCACTCAAAGGTCCCCGATAGGTTCCAGATAGGGAAATTAATATAAAAAACAATTACGTAAATGGAAAAACAAACAGATTCACATATCTGGTAGGTCCCCAAAAGAGACAGACCATCTCCAGAGATAATTAAGGGCAGAAGGGCACTTAAGAAATAAGTAATTCCAATTAAAAAGAGAAATTTAAAAAAACGGAATAAGATAAAGTCAAAAGACATTATGAAGTTAAAGTCGCCAATGAACTCGAGGGAAAATAACTAAACGGATTTCTTCACTGTTAAATAAGAGAAAGATTATGGAGCAAGCAGATCCACTTAACAAGTTGCTCAGGTTTAACTGACTGCAGTAAAGTAAAAGGATCAAAACACTATCCACCTACAATATATAACTATTACTGACTATTACTACTACCACCTACAATATATATTATAATACTTACTAACCACCTACAATATTAAGTTACTACTACATACTACCAACCTACCCAATATTAATATTACTACAACCTAACTACCACCACCTACAATATTATTATACGTACACTACTACTACAACTACAATCACACCTCACTCTAAGTCTGTATATACATCTGTGTCCATGTACTGTTTGTAACAGGCTATAAAAAGCTCCTGGAGAGCGAAACAATAAAATGTCACAATAAAATTTCACAAAAGTGCCACAATAAAAATGTCAAATTAGTTGCATTTGTGTCCATGTTACTTTCATAATTGTCGGTAATTCTATCAAATATATACTCCCTGACTGAGAGTTTTAGAAACAGATGCGCTCAGTCTTCAACACTTGTCCACAGTAAGAGTAACACAAGATAAGTACAGTAACTTACAAGAACAGTACAGCACAGTAACACACATTCAGTAAGCAGTAACACAAAAGATCAGTGACAGTAACCAAAAGATCAGTAAAGTAACACAACAAGATCAGTACAGTACAGTACCACAGAAGATCAGTACAGTAGTAACACCAGAAGATCAGGGACAGTAACACAGAAAACCATACAGTAACATAGAAGATCATACAGTACAGTAACACAGAAGATCATACAGTAACACAAAAAAACCAGTACAGTAACATAGAAATCAGTACAGTACAGTAACACAGAAGATCAGTACAGAGTAAACAGAAGAGTCAGTACTAGTAACACAAAAGACCAGTTACAGACAGTAACACAGATCATACAGTACAGTAACATGGAAGATCAGAACACGTACAGAGAAAGCACAGAAGATCAGTTACAGTAGTAACACGAGTAAGATCAGTACAGTAACACAGAAGATCATACAGTTACAGTAACACAGAAATTACAATAACAAAAGAGTAAGCAAAGAACACACAAGAGTACAGTAGCAGTACAACACAGAAGAGTACAACTCATTAACACACCGTGGCTAGACTTCAGGGAGGCTGGAGTGTGGAATAACATCACCATGGCTACGTCAGGAGACTGGAATGGGAATAACATCAACCGTGGCTAACTGTCATGGAGAGGGGGAGGAGTGTGGAATAACACACCGTGGTACTGTCAGGAAACTGGAGTGGGATTAACACCACCGTAGAGCGCTACTGTCAGGGAGGGAGGAGTGGGAAATAACATCAGACAACCGTGGCACTGTCAGGAAACTGTGAAGGTGGGAATAACACCACCAAAGGATACTTGAGTCCAGGAGGTTGGAGTGGGAGTAACATCCCCCGTGGCCTACTGTCAGGGAGGCTGGAGTGGGAATAACATCACGTGGCTAACTGTCATGGAAAGGTCTGAGTGGGAAGTAACATCACACGTGGCTACTGTCAGGGAGGCTGAGTGGGAATCTACGCCCACCCGTAGGCTGCTGTCCGGGACGCTGGGGTGGGCGAATAACATCACCGTGGCTACTGTCAGGGAGGCTGGAGTGGGAATAACGCCACCGTGGCTACTGTCAGGGACGCTGGAGTGGGAATAACATCACCGTGGCTACTGTCAGGGAGGCTGGAGTGGGAATAAGACCACAATAGCTACTGTTGAGGTCGACGCTTTTGAATCCAAATCATGAATAGTAATTAATAATAATAACAATAAAATTATTTGCGACCACTGTCAGCCTCAGAGTTATCTCTGAGTTACCAGACCTTGCCACGTGGAGGCCAGTGGTTCGTCTTTAAGGTCCCCCCCCCTCGCCTTCCCCAGGTTCATGTGTCCAGGAATCCATCCGTGGGCCCCCGGATGTCTCCCCTTTCTCAGTTCCCTAAGGTCAGCCTCGCCCTCTCTCTCTCTCTCTCTCTGCCTTCCAGCCTCAGCCTTCCCCAGGTTCATGTGTCCAGGAATCCATCCGTTCGCTCCCGGATGTCTTCCCTTCCCCACTTACCCAAGGTCAGCCTCAACCACAACCTTCCAATTAGAATCCAGGAATCCCCGTTCGCTCCGATGTCTTCCTTCCCCATACCTAGTCGTGCCTCCCCGAGCAGTGTCTCCAGAGCTTGTGTCACCTGAGTGGACTCCCTTCCCCACTTCCTCAGAGTCAGCGGTATTCTTGCTTTCCTTAGGATCATGTATCCAGGAATCCATCCGTCTACCGCCGGATGTCTCCCCTTCCCCACTTACCCAAGGTCAGCCTCAACTTCATGTATTCATGCCTTCCCCAGGTTCATGTATCCAGGAATCCATCCGCTCGCTCCGGATGTCTCCCCTTCCCCACTTACACAAGGTCAGCCTCAACTGCATGTATTCATGCCTTCCCCAGGTTCATGTATCCAGGAATCCATCCGCTCGCTCCGGATGTCTCCCCTTCCCCACTTACACAGGTACTCACCACCTCCCCAGTTAGATCCAGGAATCCTCCGCTCGCTCCGATGTCTCCTTCCCACTTCCTAGTGCCCTTCCTCCAGTAGTTCATGCCTCCATCCAGGAATCCATCCGATCTCGCTCCCGGATGTCTCCCCTTCCCCACTTACACAAGGTCAGCCTCAACTGCATGTATTCATGCCTTCCCCAGGTTCATGTATCCAGGAATCCATCCGATCGCTCCCGGATGTCTCCCCTTCCCCACTTACACAAGGTCAGCCTCAACCACAACCTTCCCAAGTTATGATCCAGGAATCCATCCGCTCGCTCCGGAGTTCTCCTTCCCCACTTACCTAAGGTCAGCGGTGCCTCCCCAGGATCATGTTCCCAGGAGTCCACTGTATGTCACCCTCAGTGGACTCCCGTCACCTCACCGTATTCCGCCTTCCCCAGGTCATGTTCCGGAAATTTTCCCTCCCCGGTTCCCCCTTCCCCACTTCCCAAGGGTC
>NC_069420.1:57504610-57534155 GCF_026875155.1 Cherax quadricarinatus
CCCAAAATCATAACCTATCAATCAAAATCACGATCCTGTAACTTTAAATTCATATACACTTTAACATATAAGGCCAAAATAAATACTTTACTTTAACTTTATACTAGTCCCCTTTTTAAAACATCATTCCCCCCTATAAATTAGTAAACCATAATACATTAATCACACTGTTATACATAGTAACACCATGAATACAATCACACTGCTATACATAGTAACGCCATAAATACATACATCACACTGTTATACATAGTAACGCCATAAATACATACATCACACTGTTATACATAGTAACGCCATAAATACATACATCACACTGTTATACATAGTAACACCATAAATACATTCATCACACTGTTATACATAGTAACACCATAAATACATTCATCACACTGTTATACATAGTAACACCATAAATACATTCATCACACTGTAACATTTAACAAGAATACAAGACAAACGATGATATATACAGAAACATGCATAAAATTAATTTTAACAGATTACATACTACGACATATAAAATAGAAAATAAAATTTAAAATAACTGGCCTCACCGTGGTGGTGTAACCGGACGGGAAGTTCTTCTCTTCTGGCTGGACTACGGTACGAGTCTACCCGGGTGGATGTATTTACTCAGCACAGACTTCTGTGTGTCCCTCTCTGTAATTACATCTGTCTGTATATAATGATATTAAAACATTTGTTCTAATATCATATATGGGTAATACTCCATGGTGAGGCTACATTTGAAGAGTTAAGTTCCTCTTTGAGGAAATGCTGTGTTTGGGGTTTCACAGCTCTCAACGTCCCCCTCAAATGCTTGTTTGGGTTCACAGCTTAGTAACCCCAGTGTTATTAAAACCTATTATTCCTTCTTAAAGGTTTTGAAAGGTGTTTGGAGTGTAACTACATTAACACATTTTTAAAGTTTAAGGGAATTGGGGAAATGGACTACATTAATAACATTTTTAAAAATTAAGTGGGTTGGAGTTAAAAGTACATTAAACAAATTTTTAAAATACGAGTGGGGTATGGAACATAACAACATATGCTCAGAAATGTCCAGAAAGAACGTCCCGGAAAAAACTCCTTTTCGAGAATTTTAAAAGGACAAAAACACCCTTTTCTTTTTTAAAAAAATCTTTTTCGGCCCCTTTTAAAGGGCAACAAAGCACACCTATGCAAAACATCTTTATATAAAGACAGAAAACGCTATGCCCACGAATATGACAGGGAAACCTCAAGGGCGAAGAAATGAACAGGAAACCCCTCCGGAGAAATTGACAGGGAAATCGGGCTAAAAAAGCCCCACGAAGATACAGGGGGAAACCCTCCCCGGGCGAAAAAACCGGGAACCCACCAGGAGACGAAATATGACAGGAAACCCTACCTGGGAGACGAAACATGTCAAAAGAAACCCGTTCAGAGCCAAAAGAAATATAAGAGGGGAAAAAATAGAGGGCGACAAAAATGACAGGGAAACCCCTCAAAGGGGATCGAAACTGGCAAGGAAAAACCCTAGGGGAAGGAATATACTTGGAAACCCTTCGGGGGGGTAAAATATACGGGGGAAACCATCAAGGGACGACAAGCCCGGAAATCCAGGGGGATGAAAAATGCAAGGAAATCCGTCCTAGACGACGAAATGACAGCAAAAAAATAAGAGACACAACCTAGCGACGACATATGACAGGAGACTGTCCAGGCAAGATATTGACAAGGGAAAAAATCCTGTTTAAGGGGGAGGAATAGACAAGAAAACCGCCAGGCGAAAAAAATATTACGTAAACCCCGACAGGGACGAAATAGACAGGGAAAACCCCCCAGATGACGAAAATGAAAATCAGACCCCCAGGCGACGAAAAAATCAGGAAAGCGTACCAAGGCAAAATAGACAGGAAACCGTCGATGGAGATGAAAAAATTTTAGGGGAAACCCTTCAAGGGGGAAAATATGAGAGAGAAACCCTTCCAAAAACCCACGAAATTTGTTAAGGAAACCCTTCGGGCGATGAAAATAAAGGAAACCTTACAGGGCGGAAATATGACAGTAAACCGTCCAGGAAGAAGTATGACAGGAAAACCCTCCGGACGACGAAATAGACAGCATAACCCTTTCAGGGCGATGGAATATACCCAGAAACACTCCAAGGCGACATAAATTACAGGGAAATTCGTGGAGTTCAATGAAATATATCCAGAAGACACAATAATAACATAAGAACATAAGAACGGAGGAACACCAGCAGGAGGCCTGCTGGCCCATAACTAAGGCAAGGTCTTAACAATTCATCCCACTAACAAAAATTTGCCCAACCCAAATATTCAATGCTGACCCAAGCGAGAAATAAAGCTCTGAATGTGAAAGTCCCCCATCACAAATCCAACCCCCTCCCACTCAAAGTACTTATTCCAACGCAAATTTGAAACTACCCAAAGTCCCAGCCTTCATAACCCAACTAGGTAGAGCAGATCCACTCATCAACTACCCTATTTTCCAAACCATACTTTTTCTATGTTCCTTTCTAAATCTAAACTTATTCAAATTTAAATCCATTACTGCGGTTCTCTCTTGGAGAGACATCCTCAAGACCTAATTAATATCCCATTATTAATACCTATCTTCCACTATACACTTCGATCAGGGTCTCTCCTCATTCTTCGTCTAACAAGTGGAAAGTAACTTAAGCGGAGTCTTCAATCTTCTTTCTCATAAGAAAGATTTCTAAGGCTATTGTATTAATTTTTAGTCATCCTATCGCTGAATGTTTTCTAAGAAGTCTTTATAGTCCCATTTTGTAATACGGAGACGGCAGAACTGAGCCTGCATAATCTAGGTGAGGGCCTTACTAATGATGTATAAAGCTGTCAGTTATGACCTCTGGACTTCTGTTGCTTACACTTCTTGATATAAAGTCCCAGTAATCTATTTGCCATTATATTACGTACGCTTAGGAATTGCTGGTCTTGGTTAAGGTTAGCTGCTCACCATAACGCCCAAGGTCCTGTATCCGCAATCTGTATGGCTAAGTTCACAGGAAAATCATTCCCGGCGACGTAATGTGACAGGAAAAACTCGTCGAGGGCCGATGAAGATGTTAGAGGGGAATCCCGTCCAGGGCGAGACTGAATATGACACTGAAATCCGTCGAAGAAGGCGACAAAATATGAGAGGGAAGAAACCTGTCCAGGAGATCGAAATAATGAGAGGGAAACTATTTTCCAGGCGTAAATGAAAAATGTCGAGGGAAACAACTCCAGGCGACGATATATTACAGGAAAACCCATCCACTGTAACGAAATAATGACAAGGATAAACGCGCGACTTTGAGCAAGTTATATATACATAGACACATGAGTCGAAGGAGATGAATATCAACCAGGAAAAACCGTCCAGGACGATACAAAATGACAGGGATCTCTCCGTTCCAGGCGTATGGGAATATGAAAAGTTGAAATACGGTCCAGAGAGCGAAAGAAATATGACAGGGAACCCGTCTGTGGGTGACTAAATATGAGAGGAAAAAGCCGTCCAGGGCGACGCTTATTGACAGAGAGACCCCGTCAGGGACGACATAATAAGACAGGGAAAAATATCCATAGGCGATAAACATATTGACAAGATGAATCAAATCAATGAGGCGAATGAATAGACAGGAAAAGCCATCCAGGGCGACTGTAATATGACGGAGGAAACTTCCACCAGGCGGCGTATTTGATAGGGAACCTTCCAGTGTGAAGTAAAGTGAGAGGTAAACCAGGCTAAAAAACTAAGGGCGACGAAATATGATCAGGCAACCCGTACATGGCCACGAAAAATTTGAGAAGAAACCCGTTTTTCTGGGCGACGATATGTGACAGAGAAACCCGTTCTGGGCGAAAAAAAATGACAGGGAGAAACCCGCCTAAAAGCGACGAAGAATGACAGGGAAACCCCTCCAGGCGACGAAATATATAACAAACCCGAAACAGTGAGACGACATGTGCAGTGAAACCAGTCCTGACACGAAACATGACGCATGAGCTCATCCAGGTCGAAAAAACAAATAAGTGAAATCCAATTAAGAGAGACGAAATATTACAAGGAAACCCGTCTGGAGACGAAAATATGTCCAGAAACCTTGCAAATCCCGACGAAATATATAAAGGAAACCCGTAAAGGGAAACATATATGGATAGGGAAACCCATCCAGGGAAAACAAACTATTACAGGGAACCCATCCAGGGCGATGAAATATGACAGGGGGAAACCGGGTTGAAAGCGAGAGAAAATATAGACAGGGGAATCCCGTCCAGGCGATGAAATATATCAGGGTAGACAGAGAAAATTGATAGGAAATCAATCCAGGCGCCGAATATGGCAAAGGAAAATCCGTCCCCATGAAGACGAAATATGTACAAGAGAAATACCCGTCCAGGCGACGAATATGACACTGAAACTCGTACAATACAATGAAATATGTAGAGGAAAACTCGTCCAGGGCTACGAAATGTAACAGGAAAACCCTACTTGGGCGACGGTATTTGACAAGTAAACCAGTCCAGGACGACGAAATATATCATGGAAACCCCCTTTACAAGGCGATGAATATGAGAGGGAAATCCTATGGGGCGAAGAAAATAACGGGAAACCGACTAGGAGGACATTTTGTTACAGCGAAACCCGTCTAGGGCAAAGAAATATACATGGAAACCCGTTAAGGCGACGAAATATGACAAAAAAACACGCCATGGCGATGGAGCATGATTGGGAAATCTGTCCAGGAAGACGAAATAACAGGGAAACGAAACTAGGGAAACAATATAAGGGGGAAAAACGAAACTAGGGGGACAATATGGCAGGAAAACCTGCATAGGGCGACGAAATATGACAGGGAACCCTATTGGGCAACGATGCATGACGGAAACCCGTCCTTGGCGACGAAATATGAAAAGGGAAACCTGTAAAGCGACGAAATATGACAGGGAAACCCTTCCAGGAAGACGAAATATGACAAGGAAGCCCTTAAAGGGCAACAAAATATTACAGGAAAACCAGTCGAGGGCGCCGAAATATGACAGGGAAACACGTCCAGGGAACAGAATATGAAAAGGGGAAGTCCGTCGAAGACGACGAAAATATGACAAACATCTGTCCAGGGCGACGAAATATGACGGGAAAACCCATCCAGGGCAGGGAGACTGCCCAGGAAATAAAATAGACAGGCAAATCAGTCAAAGGCGACGATATTTGATAGGAAAACCCGCCCAGGGGGAAGAAATATGACAGGGAAACACGTTCAGGGCGACGAAATTTGAAAAGGGAAACCCTCCAGTTCGAAGATATATGACAGGGAAACCCGTCAAAAGCGACTGAATATTAGATGGAAATCCGTACAGGGCGACACAATATAAGAGAGAAACCCATTCATGGCGACGAAATATGACAGGGAAACAGTATCAGGGCGATGGAATATGACACTTGAGAGCGACGATATATGACAGGGAAATCCGTCAAGGGCGACGGAATATGACATGAAAATGCGTCATGGGAGACGAAATATAACAGAGAAACCCGTCCAGGGCAACGAAATATGACAAGGAAATCTGTCCAGGACGATGAAATATCAAGAGAAAGCAGTCCAGGACAATGAAGTATGAGAAAGAAACCCGTCAAGGGAGATGAAAAATGACAGGGAAACCCGTTCAAGTCGATAGAATATGACTGGGAAATCAGTCCAGGACGATGGAATGTGACGGGAAAACCCGTCCTAGGCGACGAAATATGGCAAGAAAAACTGTTCAGGGAGACGAAATATGACAGGGAAACCCGTCCATGGCGACAGAATATGAGAGGAAGCCCATCTAGGGAGACGGAAAATGTAAGGGAAACCCGCCTAGGGCATTGGAATATGACTGGGAAATCCATCCAGGGCGATGGAATATGAGAGAAACCCGACTTGTGAACCAAGGAATTTCGAAGTTATCTGAGTTATTCTATGTGCTGGGAGAGGGTTAAGTGACTTTGGTCATATAGTTCGTAAACATACCAATTTGAAGCCAATTAGATGAAGAGTTCTCGACTTAAGAACGAAAAAAATCGAAAAGTTTGAGGAATAACAAAAATCGAGCAATTTTTTAAAAAGGGTTTACGCCTTCAGGATACATAATTACTCGAAAAAAATTAAAAAAATTATTTGTTAAAAATAGAGAGGATAATAATTAAAAAAGAAAAGAGCAGTGTCTTCAGTGAAGATGGAAAATGAACTATCCTGCAGTGTCTGACAGGATTCTCCTCCTGTTCTTCAAGTTCTCCTGTGTATTGACTGATGAAAACCACTTTTGTGCGAAACGTTCCTTAAAAAAGATACCCAAGGTTGCACATGTGTCTAATTTATCAACGTGTCGGTTCTGTGAACCATTCTCCTACAACTCTGAGGCTGACAGTGGTCACAAACTTTTCGCGTAATTAATAGTTAATATTTTTTCCGTAGGGATGTAAGAAAGCATATTTTTTTTTATCTCAGGTTGAGTAATGGAATGATTTGGAGAAGTCACAGCTTCAAAAGTAGATATAATAAGGTCTAACAGGCCAAAAATCAGTAATGCCTATCTCAGTAATCTAGGAGGCAAGGCCAGGAGCTAAGTCTCGACCCCTGTAAATACAATTCGGTTCATTGGTGATGGAGAGAACATGATTATTGAGTAGTTAACAGGGTGAGAGAGACGACAGCAGAGTGACATGACAACTATTTTAGGTAAATTAGAGGTAGTTAAGAGCAGCCAGTGAGATGATGGCAGAGTGAAGGTAAACGTAGCTTTTAGGTGTCTCCAGAGATGGTAAATTTTATTTTCTAGCAGAAGAGATGAAGATATTTTTTGAGATAAACGAAGATGTGGAAAAGATACTAAGAAACAGAAATCTGTTTAATCATTAAATAAATAATCATTAAATAAACGATTATTTCTGGTTTCTCTTTAGCATTCTTTAGCCACTGTTATATCACTTGTTTCCACATCATAGATCTTGCACTACTGTAGCCAAGTGGCTCCAGCTAATAAACCTATTATACCATTATAACTTTCAGTGATGAAAGGAAAATTTTGAAACTGCCGTAGCTACTGAAGAATTTTACAGAAATTACGACAGTAATTATTTCCGTGTTTTTTTATCACCTTTTTGTTAGTGAAGAGAAGCTTGAGTGTCAACATTCGTCTCTGATACAGTTCACAACAGTCAGACATTGTATCAGAAAGAATTGCAAAATATTTTTCAAGTAAATTAAACAGGTGCAGGCATGTGTATGATAGAATTGTGACTGAAAGAGATTGAGTTTTGAAAAACGAGACGAGCTTTTTCCAATGTTTGCTTTAATAATTTGGTAGGTCGCGAAGAAGAATGGGTGTTTGTGAAATTTAACCACCAAAGCAACAGAGAGTGGCCTGGAGTTTCAGGATATACACGCGCCCATGACAGAGTGAGGTTTTCCTCATTGCATGTTCGTGTAGGTAACTACATCTATGATGACGTTATCTAAGAAAACTTTGAAAAACTCACCGAGTCTCCCCGTAGGGAAGGAAACAAGGGTGTAAACGCTGGGCGTGTTTTCCCTTTCACCCCTTTTTTCCCTGGTCACGCATCAATAAAAAAGGGTACCTGGGTGTTAGTCGGCTGGTGTGGGTCGCATCCTGGAGACAAAATTTAACAAAGGACTTTCCATATAGTAGTATGTCACTGATGTCAGCTAGGCCTGTAAACCTTGTACATGTACTTGTAGAAATAAAGATATTAGATGAGGTCGGTAATACGCTTGACGCCTCAGTGGCGAGCCAAGCGACGAATAGAAGGCTAAGTGATGCCCTGGATGTTGTCACGAAGCACCTTGTGATGACGTCTGGCGCCACCTTATTTTATTATGGCGAAACGTCGCCATAATAAAATGTCACAATAGTTGCACTTGTGTTCTTTTACTTTACACATTGTCGGTAATTCTACCAACAGAAACCGTTGGTAGAATTCTACCAACAGAAACAGTGCCATAAATGGTACTGAAAATCTGTTCTCCTAATTATAAATATGTTGTTTACTCTCATTTAGTTGCTAAGTTAAATAACTTCAGTTTTATACTGTACATTTTCAACCTCTTAAGTCTAATATACATTATACAGTGAAGTTTATTAAAAATCAACTGTAAAATTAGAACAAATGATTGGCCGGTAAAAACGAGTTCTTGATGGTCCGCGTGGCTACGTACTGAACCTTGATGGTCCGTGTGGCTACGTACCGAACCTTGATGGTCCGTGTGGCTACGTACTGAACCTTGATGGTCCGTGTGGCTACGTACTGAGTTCCCCACTTCCCCAAGGTGCTCTCGCCTTTCCCAGGTCCACGTGTCCGGGAGTCCATCCGTGTCCCCTCAGATGTTCTCCCTTCCCCACTTTCCCAGGGTCTGCCTTAGCAACCAGCATCTCCTTCTTTCCCAGGAGTCCGCCTCAGATATTCCCCCCCCTTCCCTTCCCCACTTCCCCAAGGTGCTCACGCCTTTCCCAGGTCCATGTGTCGAGGAGTCCATCCGTGTCCCCTCAGATGTTCTCCCTTCCCCACTTTCCCAGGGTCTGCCTTAGCAACCAGCATCTCCTTCTTTCCCAGGAGTCCGCCTCAGATATTCCCGTATGGCTACGTACCGAACCTTGATGGTCCGTGTGGCTACGTACTGAACCTTGAT
Source organism: Cherax quadricarinatus (assembly GCF_026875155.1). Classification (NCBI taxonomy): domain Eukaryota; kingdom Metazoa; phylum Arthropoda; class Malacostraca; order Decapoda; family Parastacidae; genus Cherax; species Cherax quadricarinatus. The sequence continues at coordinate 57,513,318 of NC_069420.1, forward strand.
GGTCCGTGTGGCTACGTACTGAGTTCCCCACTTCCCCAAGGTGCTCTCCTTTCCCAGGAGTCCGCCTCACATATTCCCCCCTCCCCCGTCCCCACTTTCCCAAGGTGCTCTCGCCTTTCCCAGGTCCATGTGTCCGGGAGTCCATCCGTGTCCCCTCAGATGTTCTCCCTTCCCCACTTTCCCAGGGTCTGCCTTAGCAACCAGTATCTCCTTCTTTCCCAGGAGTCCGCCTCAGATATTGCCCCCTCCCCCTCCCCACTTTCCCAAGGTGTTCTCGCCTTTCCCAGGTCCATGTGTCCGGGAGTCCATCCGTGTCCCCTCAGATGTTTTCCCTTCCCCACTTTCCCAGGGTCTGCCTTAGCAACCAGTATCTCCTTCTTTCCCAGGAGTCCGCCTCAGATATTCCCCCTCCCCTTCCTCACTTCCCCAAGGTGCTCTCGCCTTTCCCAGGTCCATGTGTCGAGGAGTCCATCCGTGTCCCATCAGATGTTCTCCCTTCCCCACTTTCCCAGGGTCTGCCTTAGCAACCAGTATCTCCTTTCCCAGGAGTCCGCCTCAGATATTCCCCCTCCCCCTTCCCCACTTCCCCAAGGTGCTCTCGCCTTTCCCAGGTCCATGTGTCCAGGAGTCCATCCGTGTCCCCTCAGATGTTCTCCCTTCCCCACTTTCCCAGGGTCTGCCTTAGCAACCAGTATCTCCTTCTTTCCCAGGAGTCCGCCTCAGATATTCCCCCCTTCCCTTCCCCACTTCCCCAAGGTGCTCTCGCCTTTCCCAGGTCCATGTGTCGAGGAGTCCATCCGTGTCCCCTCAGATGTTCTCCCTTCCCCACTTTCCCAGGGTCTGCCTTAGCAACCAGTATCTCCTTTCCCAGGAGTCCGCCTCACATATTCCCCCCTCCCTTCCCCACTTTCCCAAGGTGCTCTCGCCTTTCCCAGGTCCATGTGTCCGGGAGTCCATCCGTGTCCCCTCAGATGTTCTCCCTTCCCCACTTTCCCAGGGTCTGCCTTAGCAACCAGTATCTCCTTCTTTCCCAGGAGTCCGCCTCAGATATTGCCCCCTCCCCCCTCCCCACTTTCCCAAGGTGTTCTCGCCTTTCCCAGGTCCATGTGTCCGGGAGTCCATCCGTGTCCCCTCAGATGTTTTCCCTTCCCCACTTTCCCAGGGTCTGCCTTAGCAACCAGTATCTCCTTCTTTCCCAGGAGTCCGCCTCAGATATTCCCCCTCCCTTCCCCACTTCCCCAAGGTGCTCTCGCCTTTCCCAGGTCCATGTGTCCAGGAGTCCATCCGTGTCCCATCAGATGTTCTCCCTTCCCCACTTTCCCAGGGTCTGCCTTAGCAACCAGTATCTCCTTTCCCAGGAGTCCGCCTCAGATATTCCCCCCCCCCCCTTCCCCACTTCCCCAAGGTGCTCTCGCCTTTCCCAGGTCCATGTGTCCAGGAGTCCATCCGTGTCCCCTAAGATGTTCTCCCTTCCCCACTTTCCCAGGGTCTGCCTTAGCAACCAGTATCTCCTTCTTTCCCAGGAGTCCGCCTCAGATATTCCCCCCTCCCCTTCCCCCCTTCCCCAAGGTGCTCTCGCCTTTCCCATGTCCATGTGTCGAGGAGTCCATCCGTGTCCCCTCAGATGTTCTCCCTTCCCCACTTTCCCAGGGTCTGCCTTAACAACCAGTATCTCCTTTCCCAGGAGTCCGCCTCAGATATTCCCCCCTCCCCCTTTCCCACTCCCCCAAGGTGCTCTAGCCTTTCCCAGGTCCATGTGTCCAGGAGTCCATCCGTGTCCCCTCAGATGTTCTCCCTTCCCCACTTTCCCAGGGTTTGCCTTAGCAACCAGTATCTCCTTCTTTCCCAGGAGTCCGCCTCAGATATTCCCCCTCCCCCCTTCCCCACTTCTCCAAGGTGCTCTCGCCTTTCCCAGGTCCATGTGTCCGGGAGTCCATCCGTGTCCCCTCAGATGTTCTCCCTTCCCCACTTTCCCAGGGTCTGCCTTAGCAACCAGTATCTCCTTCTTTCCCAGGAGTCCGCCTCAGATATTCCCCCCTCCCCTTCCCCACTTCCCCAAGGTGCTCTCGCCTTTCCCAGGTCCATGTGTCGAGGAGTCCATCCGTGTCCCCTCAGATGTTCTCCCTTCCCCACTTCCCCAGGGTCTGCCTTAGCAACCAGTATCTCCTTCTTTCCCAGGAGTCCGCCTCAGATATTCCCCCCTCCCCACTTCCCCACTTCCCCAAGGTGCTCTCGCCTTTCCCAGGTCCATGTGTCCAGGAGTCCATCCGTGTCCCCTCAGATGTTCTCCCTTCCCCACTTTCCCAGGGTCTGCCTTAGCAACCAGTATCTCCTTCTTTCCAGGAGTCCGCCTCAGATATTCCCCCTCCCCCCCCCCACTTTCCAAGGTGCTCTCGCCTTTCCCAGGTCCACGTGTCCGGGAGTCCATCCGTGTCCCCTCAGCGTGTCCCATCAGATGTTCTTATTTTTTTTTTCCCTTCCCCCACTTTCCAGGGGTCTGCCTTAGCAACCAGTATCTCCTTTTCCTCAGTGGTCCGCCTCAGATATTCCCCCCTCCCCTTCCCCACTTCCCCAAGGTGCTCTGCCTTTCCCAGGTTCATGTGTCCGGGAGTCCATCCGTGTCCCCTCAGATGTTCTCCCTTCCCCACTTTCCCAGTGTCTGCCTATAGCAACCAGTATCTCCTTCTTTCCCAGAGTCCGCCCTCAGATATTGCCCCCCTCCCACTTCCCCACTCCAGGTGACTCTGCCTTTCCCAGGTCCATGTGTCCAGGAGTCCATCCGTGTCCCTCAGATGTTCTCCCTTCCCCACTTTCCCCCCCCCCCCCCGGGTCTTGCCTAGCAAACAGTATCTCCTCTTTCCCAGGAGTCCGCCTCAGATATTCCTCCCCCCTTCCCAGCGTGCTTCGCCTTCCAGGTCCATGTGTCCAGGAAGTGCCATCCGTGTCCCTCTCAGATGTTCTCCCTTCCCCACTTTCCAGGGTTGCCTTAGCAACCAGTATCTCCTTCTTTCCAGGTCCGGAGTCCAGAAGTCCATCTTGTCCGCCTTCAGGATATTCCCCCCTTCCTCACTTCCCCAAGGTATCCTTGCCTTTCCCAGGTCCATGTGTCCAGGTATCCATCGTGGCCCCCGGATGTCTCCCTTCCTCACTTCCTTAGGTATCTTCCAGCTCAGCCCTTCCCCAGGTTATGTAATCCCGAGTCAGCTCAGCCGCCCTCCGTGATCTAGCCAGATGAGAACGGCCTTGTTTAGCTGGGTCTACGGTTGAGGGACTGTCCCCCCACCCCCCCCCCCCCCCCGCCCCCCCCCCCCCCCCCCCCCCCCCCCCCCCCCCCCCCCCCCCCCCCTCCCCCCCCCCCCCCCCCCCCCCCCCCCCCCCCCCAGGTTGGGTGAATACAGGAGGGGACACACACAAATCTGCGTCCTGTAAATACACCACCAAGACAGTCTAGACGTAGGTCAGCCAGACGCAGCCAAGCTACCGTCCAATTTCGGCCACCAAGGCCTGGCCACTCAGTGAAATTTGGGAGTTCTATTTATATTATACAATTTTTCTACTTTAAATATAAGGAATATTTTTTACTTAATAGCAGTTCAAGTGTGTATGTGGAATGTTTTTGTGTATGTTTTATGAGTGCTCGTTTGTTAATGTGTTTGTCCACCTCCACGAGAACTGGAATAAGTGTGAATTTCTTTATTTTCATTTGGTTATTTATCCTGTTATTCTGCAAGGAGGCGCAGTGTGTTTACAAACAATGGAAATATATCACTTTGTCTGAACTTTTTAGGTTATCCTGGGTAATTTACGCATATGTTACTTGGCATGATCATTTGGTGTAACTATTTATGTTATATCTTGTACCTAAAAACTTACACACACTCTTATTTTCAATCTCTTTGCACATTTGTGCACGGCAGGCCTGCGTGGTCACCATCCATTCATACACACACAAAAACAACGCAAACTGCACGCACACCCACAAAACATATATAATAACACTCATCAACCTCTTACACTAATATGAATGCAATCACAAAGCGCGCGCACACCACACACCACACACACACAACCACACACCACACCACACACACCACACACACCACACACACAAACACACACACACACACACACCCACACACACACACAAACACACACACAACACCACACACACACACACACACACACACACACACACACACACACACACACCACACACCACACACACACCCACACACAATTCTCTGGTTCCACTCTGGATAATATACATGGAGAGAATTTCGGGGTCAACGCCCGAGGCCCCGTCCTGAGACAGACCTCTAGAATATATATAACAATTTGCCAGCACACGTTATAATCATTGTTAAGTCACATCCTGTGATCCTCTCAATATCGAGAACAGTGTGACTCCGTTACATTGCATTGCCTTTTAACTCAGAGCTAATGGTAACGTGTCTCCCAAGACATCATGAGTACCACACTCTCTCTTATAGAAAGTGTGTCAGCCCCCATGCTCATGGTATGTGTCCGCTGATATAAGATTCGAGAGTGTCGGTATGCGCCCACTGAGAGCGACCCCTCGACCCGAGGTCACCAGGATATTAAATAATTTCGCACGTATCACTCATTCACACCTCCCCTCCAACTCCTCGATCAACCAACTTCAGTTCGCTCCGCCATCTCTCCCGGTTCTCTTGCCACGGCTGTCCCTGTTCTTGTGGATTTGCAGTATAACTGATTTGTATGTTAGGTATGTATCGTATGTGATGAGACTGTGATTTCAATGCATTCATCAACAGAGCGCATGGATAGCTAGTTCTACGGTCTTGGAAAGCTCGACCATACGCTGATATGCCGCGTAAGATTTCCAGTTTGTAATTTCCCTCCCGCGCACTTCGCTATAATCCCAATTATCACTCGATTATCTGAATAATCGGGATGTACGCCCCACTCGTCGCACTGCGTTACATAGTATTTTCTAGTTATCTTACATCGCTAAATATGAAGATATAGGAAGTAACAGTTGCAGAGAGTTCGCGTACTGGATATTACCAAGAAACCATTTCTTGGGGACATTATTACTTAATTTTTTATTTTTCCAGTCTTCACTTCTCAACTTCACTATATTGAGGAAAAATATTCACAAACAACAATAAAAATAGAAAGAAAATACGATGTACAACTGGGAGAGTCAACCTCTCGACAAAAAGTGATTGTGATGTTGATGTTAAACCTGGCCAGTACAACTCTGTCTTAATGATCTTCAATATTGCTGTTTTATGTTTTACTGTTATCTTGCTCTACTCTTCCCTTATTATATTGTATTGTTCTTGTATTTTCTTGTGTGATATTTATGTTACTGCTGTAACTGTTCTGCTTTTTGTATGTTACGTATTTTTCTTATGTGTACAGTTTTGTTCTTGTGTGTTACTTACTGTACAGTTTTGTGTTGTTCTATTGTTCTTATGAGAGACTTTTCTACACAGTTCTTCATTATTTATTTTTGTGTTTTCCGTCACTCGATCAATCACACTCTTGACATATTCCATTCCTTGGTATAATCAACAGGCAATACACAAACACTAATATTTATGTGTTAGTATGCAGTCCTTTGCATGTTACAGTTAGTAATTTTACCTGTGTATTTAAGTTACTCCATGTTAACATAAGAACATAGAAAGGAGGAACACTGCAGGAGGGCCTGTTGGCCCATACTAGGCAGGTCCTTTACAAATCATACCCCAACTAACAAAACATTGCCCAACCAATTTTTCAATGCCACCAAGAAATAAGCTTGATGTGAAAAGTCCCTCTCAAATACAAACCCCCTCCCACTCATGTACTTATCCAACAAATTTGAAAATACCCAAAGTCCCAGCCTCAATAACCCAAACTAGGTAGACTGTTCCACTTCATTCTACTACTATTTCCAACCAATACTTTCCTTTGTCCTTTCTAAAATCTAAACTTATCTAATTTAAATCCAATACTGCGGGTTCTCTCTTGGAGAGACATCCTCAAGGACCTATTAATATCCCCTTTATTAATACCTTCTTCCACTTATACACTTACGTATCAGGTTCTCCCCTCATTCTTCGTCTAACAAGTGAATGTAACTTAAGAGTCTTCAATCGTTGTTACTACATAAGGAAGATTTCTAATGCTATGTATTAATTTAGTCATCCTACGTGAATGTTTTCTAACGACTTTATGTTCCATTCTGTAATATGGAGACCAGAACTGAGCTGCATAATCTAGGTGAGGCCTTACTAATGATGTAAAAAGCTGCAGTATGACTCTGGACTTTCTGTTGCTTACACTTCTTGATATAAATCCCGTAATCTATTTGCTTATTACGTATGCTTAGGCATGCTGTCTTGGTTTAAGGTTGCTGCTCACCAAACCCTCCAAGTCCTTTTCGCAATCTGTATGGCTAAGTTCTACAATCATTTAACTTGTAAGTATGGGTTATGGGCACTCCTAAGCTTTCAGAACTTGCATTTATCTACATTGCCATGCCTAAGCACTTTTCTGACCAAGAATAGAGGTTTGTTTAAATCCTCCTGAAGTTCCATAACATCTACGTTTTGAATCAATTTATCCATATCTTTGTGTCATCGGCGAATTTGCTCATTTCACTAGTAATTCCTTCATCAAGATCATTGATATATATTATAAAACAACAACGGGCCCAAGACCTGATCCCTGTGGAACGCCACTAGGTTACAGATCCCCACTCGGATTTAACCCCATTTATGGACACTCTGTGCTTCCTGTCAATGATGCCATGACTCGATCACGAGAGCACTTTCCCAATGCCATGGAGCTGCCACTTTCTTTTAACCAGTCTTGGTGCGGAAACTCTATCAAAAAGCCATTACTAAAATCTAAGTAAATAATATCAAATTCTTTATCGAGGTCAACAGCCTCAAAAGCTTTACTGAAGAAAGTTAATATAATTAGTTAGGACAAGACCGGCCTTTGTGAATCCATGCTGAGTATCATTAATCAAGCTATGCTTATCGGAGATGGGCTTCTTATAATCTCAGCTATAATTGACTTTAGTACAATTTTTGCCTACAATTGAGGTCTGGCTTATTGTGGCGGAATTTGACGGTAACGACTTGTCCCCTGTTTTAAAAATAGGAATTACATTAGCCATCTTCCACATATCAGACACTACACCTGTTTGAAGAGATAAATTAAAAATATTAGTTAATGGTTCACAGAGTTCCATTTTGCATTCCTTGCGTGTTGCCGTACCGTTTTTCTGCATTACTTTACTGTTCTTGTATACTGACATGCTTGCTGTGTTGCTGAGGTGAGGTAAAGCTTCCACATTATTATTTACATCAAACACTTCAAACTTTCCCACTGTAACCTTCCACAACAGTGTTCCCACACTAATTATCATATCACCCCAAGCAATAATTTTCCCCGACTCAACATTCTAACACATTCACTTAACATCTAGCATCCCCCCATTTGCTTCAGGATTCAATTTCCAGTGTTATTACTTTAGCGCATTTCGTGAGTCTTACTTACAATAAACAAAGTACTGGTCCATGCACATACAGTGAAAAAGTAGTGGTTTAGCGTATAGCGAGCTAATTTTTTAGTTAAGATTATTAGCGGTTAGCGAACTAACTTTTTGGTAGCTTGCCCACCGCTGTTTTAAAGTTTAACGAAGGGAGACTCAAGATCGTAACATTCACACATTTAAATTACTTTTTTCAAATTTTTTCGTTATTGCTTGAGAACACCATATTCGTCTGGCCTTCAAATATTCAGTGCTGATGTGTTGATCCCGTGCAAATATTCTTGGGACTATTTCCGCGCCCTATAAGCAATAATACAAATCCCTTCCAAATTTTCTTTCTGTGTGACAACTGAAAATGGCTCCCTCCTCTCATCGACATTGAAATTTTACTGTGTATCCTACAAAAAGTATATTTTTGGGGGGGGTTTGTGTTGTGAAACAGTTGGTATATTTAATGGAATGGATAGCTGCTGTACCACAACTATGCTTCTCAAAATGGGTTTGAATTACTTTACATAATAACATTATTTTCCCATGACACTACCATAATATTTAAAGCGGTTGGACCGTAAAGCCAGCGGAAGGCCTCGTCAGATACCACAAGCTCAACGCGGGTCATCATCGGAAGACCGCGTCAGGAAACACTTGTCCTGTTTCCTGACGAAAACCTTACCTTAACCTAACCTTGATACTGTGAGGGGTTCTAAACCCAAACTGTACTCGTCTTAACTTTGTTCTTGATTGAATTTAAACGCCTACTAATTTCCAGAGGCGCGTTAGAGCATTGTTCTTGACTACATGTAGAAATTAAAAGGCATCACAAATCTCAGTGGCGAACTTTAAACTTTTAGTCCTGATGTGTTTCCTCAGAGGAAGCAATCTGTTGAGGTAGGTTAGTAGAACTGAGGTTAAGGTTAGTAGAACTGAGGTTAAGGTTAGTAGAACTGAGGTTAAGGTTAGTAGAAGGTTCAGAATTTTAATTAATAAAATTAGTTTGTGAGATAATTTTCTTTTCGGTTCCCCTCATTTAAATTAATATTATGTACTTTTATATATGGCTATAACAGCCGTGTGACGAAGATGTCGTCAAAAATACCGTAAACTAGCGTATAAATGTACGTAAAAATACATATATATGTGTATGTTTGTGCGCTTGTTAGCCTTTCAATGTCATATGAAAATGACCAATAAATAAATAAAAATGAAAACAGTGTAAAATTAATACAGTTTTGATGGAGGTGAAAATTCTCATCACTTGGACATTATCTACGTAAAATAAAACACTTACAAATACTTTTAAACTGATAAAAAAAGCACACACACAAATCTCGTACTTAGACTAAATTCATACGTAATCTAAAAGGATTTCCAAAATTTACGGTTAATTACCCTCTTGGAGGGGGCGGAACTGTGAGGCCGCTTTGGTGGCGTCTAGCTTGACCCTACGTTCGCGGCTGTCTTGGTGGATGTAAATACTGACACAGTTTTCGTGGGTCCCCTCCAGTAATTCCACCCCCTGGACAGTCCCTCTACCGTAGACCAGCTAGACAAGACCAATTTCCATGCAGCGAGGGTCTCTGAAGTGCAACCCGCTGACTCTGGGGAAGTGGGGAAGGGAGTCCATCTGAGGTGACATAAGGACTCCTGGAGACAATGAATCCGGGAAGGCACCGCTGACTATCTGGGAAGTGGGGAAGGAGTCCACTCAGAGGTGATACAAGTAACTCCTGAGACACTGGATCCGGGGTAAGGCAACCGCGACCTTAGGTAAGTGGGGAACGAAGACATCCGGAGCGAGCGGATGGACCTGGATCATTAACTTGGGGAAGGTTGTGGTGAGGCTAACCTTGTGTAAGTGGGGAGGGGAACAATCCGGACGAGCGGATTGGATTCCTGGATACATGAACCTGGGAAGGCATGAATACATGCAGTTTGAGTCTGACCTTGGTAAGTGGGAAGGTGAGACATCCGGAGCGTGCGGATGGATTCCTGGTACATGAACCTGACAAGGCAAGAATACATGCAGTTGAGGCCGGACCTGGGTAAGTGGGGAAGGGAGACATCCGGCGGTAGAGAACGGAAGGATCCTTGATACTTGAATCCAGGGAAGGCATGATACATGCAGTTGAGGCTGACCTTGGGTAAGTGGACAGGGGAGACATCCGAGCGAGCGGATGGATTCATGAATACATGAAACCTGGGAAGGCAAGAAATACATGAAGTTGAGCTGACACTTGGGAACGTGGAGAAAGGGGAGACTCCGCGGTAGAACGGATGGATTCCTGGATACCTGATCCTAAGGTAAGCAAGAATACCGCTGACGAGAGCAGTGGGGAAAGGGAGTCCACTCAAGGACACAAGTGACTCCTGGCGACACTGATCGGGGAAGGCACCCGCCGACCTAGGTAAGTGGGGAAGTTAAATAACATCCGGAGCGAGCGGATGGATTCCTGGATTCATAAACTTACTTGGGAAGGTTGTGGTTGAGCTGACCTTATTGTAAGTGGGGAAATGGGAACATCCGGAGCCGAGCGGATGGATTCCTGGAACATGAACCTGGGGAAGGCATGCATACATGCAGTTGAGGCTGACCTTGTGTAAGTGGGGGATGGGGAGACATTATCCGGAGCGAGCGATGGATTTCCCAGATACATGATCCTAAGGAACAGAATACGCTGACTCAGAGGAAGTGGAAGGGAGTTCCACGTCATTGCTACAAGTGGACTCCCGTAGACACTGAATTCCCGGGGAAGGCACCGCCGACCTTAGTAAGTGGGAAGGAAGACATCCGGGAGCGAACGGATGATCCTGGATTTCATGAACTTGGGGAGGTTGTGGTTGAGGGACCCTTGTGTAAGTGGGGAAGGGGAGACATCGGGATGGATTCCTGGACACTAACCTGGGGAAGGCTAGGCTGGAAGGCTGAGAGCAAGAGAGAGAGAGAGAGGCGAAGCTGACCCTAGAGGGAACCCGAGAAAGGGAGACTCCGGGGGGCCCACGATGATTCCTGCACATAACCTGGGGAAGGCGAGGGGGGGGGACCTTAAGACGAACCACTGGCCTCCACGTGGCAAGGTCTGGAACTTCAGAGATAACTCTGAGCTGACTAAGTGTCGCAAATAATTTTATTGTATATATATGTATTACACTGATTCATAATCCAAGAGTTTGTAATTCATGATTTGCTTCAAAAGCGTCGACCTCAACAGTAGCTATTGTGTCTTATCCCACTCCAACCTCCTGACAGTAGCCACGGTGATGTTATCCACTTCCAGCCTCCCGGACATAGTCACGGGTGGCGTTGTTCCCACTCCTAGGCCTCCTTGACAGTAGCCACGGTGATGTTTCTCCCACTCCATACCTCCGTGACAGTAGCCACGTGGTGTTATTTCCCTCACTCCAGTTTCGCCTGACATAGCCCACGGTGATGTATTCCCCACTCCTCCTCCCTGACAGTACCCACGGTGGGTTATTCCCACTCCATTTCCCTCGACAGTAACTAAGGTGATGTTATTCCCACTCCTCCACCCTGACCGTAGCCACTGTGAGTTTTTTCCATTCCCATCCCTCCCTGACAGAGCCCACGTGATGTTTTCCACTCCCGCCTCCCTGACTTAGCCACAGGATGTTTATTTCCATTCCAGTCTCCCTGACAGACCACGGTGATGTTATTTCCCACGTTCCCCCTCCCTGACAGTAGGCCCTGTGATGTTATTTCCATTCCAGTCTCCCTACAGAAGCCACGGTGGCGTTATTCCCTACTGCAGCCTCCCTGACAGTAGCCATGGTGGTGTTACTGAGTTGTACTCTTCTGTGTTAACTGTAACTGATCTTCTTCTGGTTTTCTTTGCTACTCGTCCTGTGATTGTACTCCTTCTGTGTCACTGTACTGTACAGATCTTCTTGTTACGGTACTGATCGTCTGTGTTACTAGTGACTGATCTTCTGTGCTACTGTTCGGTACTGGATCTTCTAGTTACTGTACTGGTCATTAGTGTTACAGTACTGACTTCGTGTTACTACTGTACTGATCTTCTGTGGGTACTGTACTGTACTGATCTTTTGGTTTTACTTTACGATCCTTTGTGTTACTGTACCTGATGTGTGTTACTGTGCTGTTAGCTGTCTTGTATGTTACTGTACTGATCGTGTTTACTTTACTGTGACAAGTTTGAAAGACTGACACATCTGTTTCTAACTCTCTAGTCTAGTTTAGTATAAATTTTGATAGAATTATACCGAAATATGTTAAATAAAAGGACACAAATGCAACTAATGTGACATTTTATGTGCAATTTGTGAAATATTATTGTAGACATTTATTGTTTCGCCTCCTCCAGGAGCGTTTTAAGCCGTTACAAAACCAGTACATGGACACAGATTGGTATATATAGACTTAGAGTGAGGTTGATTGTAGGTGTAGTAGTAGTAGTAATATAATATTGTAGGTGGTAGTAAATAGTAGTAATATAATGTGTAGTGTGTAGTAGTAGATAGTAATATAATTTGAAGTGGAAGTAGGAGTAGTAGTAAGTAATATAATATTTAGGTGGTAGTAGTATTAAGTAGTAATATAATATTGTAGGTGGTAGGATAGTAGTTAATAAATATTATAGGAGGTAGTAGTAGAAGTTAATATCAATTTGGTAGGAGGGTAGTAGTAGTAGTAGTAAAAATAATATTTAGGTGGTAGTAGTAGTAGTAAAATAATATATAGGTGTAAAGTAGTAGTAGTAAATATAAATATTGAAGGTGGTAGTAGTAGTAATATAATATTGTAGTGGTAGTAGTAGTAGTAAATATAATATTGTAGGTGTAGTAGTATAGTAATATAATATTGCAGGGGTATAGTGTAGTAATAAAAATATTTTAGTGGTAAGTAGTAGTAGTAAAAAATATAATATTGTAGCTGGTAGTAGTAGTAGTAAAATAATATGCAGTGGTAGTATAGTAGTAAATAATATTGCAGGTGTAGTAGTAGTAGTAATATAATATTGCAGTGAATAGTAATAGTAATAGAATATTGCAGTGGTAGTAGTAGTAGAAATATAATATTGTGTGGTAGTAGTAGTAGTAAAATAATATAGCAAGTGTAGTAGTAGTAGAAATATAATATTGCAGGTGGTCGTAGTAGAAGTAATAATAAGTAGGTGGTAGTAAGTAAGTAGTAAAATAATATTGCAGGTGGTAGTAGTAGTAGGTAATATAATATTGCAGGTGGTAGTAGTAGTAGTCAATATAAATTGTAGTGTAGTATAGTAGTAATATAATATGGTAGAACAATTAACTTGCAATTAGCTTTTATATCCATTTACTCATGTGCAATTTAATTGTTCTAACCACTATAAAATTGCACCTCACTCTAAGCCTATATATATCCCCTCTGTGTCTATGTACTGTTGTAACGGCTTGACAAAGCTCCTGGTGAGTCGACAACATTGCCGACAATAAAATGTCACATTAGTTGCACACTGTGTCCTTTTATTATACTTTATTCGTCAGTTAACCGGAGCAACTTTTAAGTGATCTGTCTGTCCATAATCTTTCTCTTATTTAACAGAAAGAATCTTAGTTATTTCCTCGAGTTTCATTGCGTCTTTAACCTTCAAATGTCTTTGACTTTTCTTATTCGTTTTTTTAAATTTCTCTTTTAAATTAATATACTTATTCTTAAGTCCCTACCTGCCTTAATTCTTCTCCTGTAGGATTCTCTCTTTGACTACCAGATATGTTAATCTGTTGTTTTTTCCATATACTTAATTGTTTTTTATCTAATTTCCCCTATTGGAACCTTCGGGACCTTTGAGTTGGTCTCTGGTCCTTTTTCTATTTCAAGCTTTTTGAATTTCAACGGATTTCAATTTCAACGCTCGTGTACGGTAACCAGGACAAAATTTTGTGAATTATTGCCATGTGCAAGTTCCACAGTGTTCCACTAAAAACATCCACAACATCCACAGTGTTCCACTACAAACATCCACAACATCCACAGTGTTCCACTACAAACATCCACAACATCCACAGTGTTCCACTACAACATCCACAAGCATCCACAGTGTTCCACTACAAACATCCACAGTGTTCCAATACAACAAGCACGTCAACAATACAACAAGCACGTCAACAATACAACAAGCACGTCAACAATACAACAAGCACGTCAACAATACAACAAGCACGTCAACAATACAACAAGCAAGTCAACAATACAACAAGCACGTCAACAATACAACAAGCACGTCAACAATACAACAAGCAAGTCAACAATACAACAAGCACGTCAACTAGAGGAACGGAAAGTATAACGCAAAAACGAAACAGCACACACAAGAATAACAATAAGTACAATATCTTAAAGGCAGAAACATGCCAGAACAGGGTAGTAAATAGAAAAAATAGTACTTAACGCACAAAAAAAAAAAAACACTCTCAGTAGCATAGTATCTACACTCAAGAGTACACAATATAGTAAAACACACAGGAAAAGTGCTGTTACACATAAAAAAATTACAGAAAACACAGAAAAGTGCGTTACACATAAAAAACAGTACAGTAACACACCAAGAAATTTTAAAAACGTACATAACGATCAACAGATCTTACCAATATACAAATACCGCACAAGAACTACAAGAATAATACAGTAATATACGGTACAGTGGGGAGTCAACATTCATCATACATAATAAGAGAATCAGAAACAATAACAGAGAGTTTCTAGCAGCCATGTTTGTGGCATCACCAGTTGAAATTAAATTTGTCAAGACGTCCAGTCTTCCAAAAACTGTCCTTAATTTTCTTCCGAATTTTTTTTTTTTTTTTTTGTCTTCGTGACTGCGAATATTTTTTTCGAGAATAGTAAAGAAAGACGAAGATAACAGACGTGAAGATAACAGACGAAGATAACAGACGGAGATAACAGACGTGAAGATAACAGACGTGAAGATAACAAACGTGATGATAACAAACGTGAAGATAACAGACGTGAAGATAACAAACGTGAAGATAACAAACGTGAGGATAACAAACGTGAAGATAACAGACGAAGATAACAAACGTGAAGATAACTAGACGGAATATAAAGATCGGGAAGATAACAAACCTTGAAGATTAACAGACTGAATATAACAGACGAAAGATAACAAACGTGAAGATAACAGAACGAAGATAACAAACGTGGATAACAGACGGAAGACCATGAAACCTAATAATGTTGGTAGAATACCGACAATAGTAAAGTAAAAGGACACAGTGCAACTAATGTGACATTTTATTGTGGTAACGTTTCGCTCTCCAGGAGCTTTGTCAAGATAACGGGCTTGACCAAAGCTCCTGGAGAGCGAACGTTGCACAATAAATGTCACATTAGTTGCAATTGTGCCTTTTACTTTACACATAAATAACTACAAAGTGCGACTTTCCAATAATTAATTCTGATTCATTCTTTATCTTCCATAAGATAATTCATAAGTGTATTTCTTGCTGTATCTACAATCAGTTTTAGTCAATTGCACTTTTTATAAATTCCATTTATAATTAAGTATATCTATATATACTTTACTAAATCCCTACATACATACAAACCTATACTAAAGAATATGCTTACTATACCAATAATATTCGATGTAATATACATTTGCACTCTCAGTCACATTTTTCAGAATTCAATTACTATCTATACTTAACAATTTCCGTATCTGCCCATCATTGTCTGTGTAATATAATTTAGTTCTAACATCCGAGTGAGACAGTGTAGATATGTGCATGGTAATGTGTCACCCTGATTGCCATAAAGAGTTAGAAAATAAAAAATGAACGGAAACGTGGGAATTTGAGTATACATGCATCGTAGACTGTGATGAAAGTATAATGTATCTTCAAGTTTGTGTATGTGCATGTGTGTGTGTATGTAAGTTTGTGTGTGTGGTGTGTGTGTGTGTGTGTGTGTGTGTGTGTGTGTGTGTGTGTGTGTGTGTGTGTGTGGTTTGTGTGTGTGTATGTGTGAGTATGTGTGTGTAAGTGTGTGTGTGGTTGTGTGTGTGTGCCCTGTGTTGTTATATTCCTACAACTCTGCCTTTCACAAGATAACTTAAACAAATATCTTCTTTTGCTTTATCTATACCGGTTGTTCATCGAACTGCAAGTCTTTACAACTCACATCTCTAAAAAATAACTTGAAAATATTCTATAATAACAATTTTCTTACGTTTTTATTGCCTATGCAATGCAATTTAATTTTAAGAGAAGTGAGAGAAAAAGCAGATATGCGTATGGGAATGTCGTGTGTGTAAGTGTGTGTGTATGTGTTGTGTGTGTGGTGTGTGTGTTGTTGTGTGTGTGTGTGTGTGTGTGTGTGTGTGTGTGTTGTGTGTGTTTGTGTGTGTTCATGCAAAGTTTTACATAAATTCTTATTGGTAGACATATGCACAAATAATATCCCATATACAGCTAATTAAGTAAAAAAACCAAAAGAAAAAAATTAAATACAACACCGACATGAAACATAAATAGAAACCGAGATTTTATATCATTAACCTCACTTGGTGTACGAGTTGGAGCACGCAGCTCCGTCTGGCTGGTCTACTGTTTCCAGCTGTTCTTGTGGGTGTAATTACAGACGCAGATTTCTGTGTGTCCTCTCCTGTAATTCCACCCTTACCTGGACAGTCTTCGCAGTAGAATCAGGTAGACAAGACCAAGTTAACCATCCAGCAAGTCAACTGGGGAGGGCCAACACCTTGCTAACCTGGGAAGTGAGAAGAAGTTTCATCTGAGGGCCCGCAGATGGACTTCTGGAGACTGGAACTAGGGAAAAGCAAACACACACACACACACATACACCACCACCAGTCCACCTTCACCACCAGTCCATCACCCTCACCACAAGTCCATCACCCTCACCACCAGTCCATTACCGTCACCACCAGTCCATAACCATCACCACCAGCCCATCACTCACAAGTAAAGTGTTGAAGGGAGTTCACCTGAGGCCCTCAGAGGGACTTCTGGATACATGGAACTAGGGAAAGGAAACACACACACACATACACCACCACCACCACCACCAGTCCATCTCCCTCACCAGCAGTCCATCACCCTCACTATCAGTCCATCACCACCAGTCCATCACCTTCACCACTAGTCCACCACCTTCACCACTAGTCCATCACCCTCAGCAATCCCAGTCGATCACCCCTCACTACAATCCATCACCATCACAACCAGTCCATCAAACCCTCACCACCAGTCCATCACCCTCACCACCAGTCCATCACCCTCACCACCAGACCATCACCCACACCACAACACCATCACCAACAAGTGAAGTGTGGAAGGGAGTTCATCTGAGGGCCCGCAGATGGACTTCTGGAGACATGGAACTAGGGAAAGCAAACACACACACACACACATACAACACATCACACACACAGCACACACACACACACACACCACCACCACACCAGTCCATCACCCTCACCACCATCTCACCACCACCTTCACCACAGTCCATCACCCGTTCAACACCCTTCACTACCAGTCCATCACCATCATCCATCACCCTCACCACCAGTCCACACCCTCACCACCAGTCCATCCACCCTCACCACAGACCATCACCCTCACCCACCAGACAATCACCACCAATCACCCTCACCACAAAATCTCACCAACAAACGAAGTGTGGAAGGGAGTTCTCAGAGGGCCGGCCTATGGACTCTTGAGACATGAACAGGGAAACAAGCACACACAACCCACAACCAGTCCATCTCCCTCACCACCAGTCCATCACCCCACGACCACAAGTCACACCCCACGCACCCAGACCATCAACCCACACACAACACCAGCACCATCAAGTGAATGTGGAAGGGAGTTCATCTGAGGGCCCGCAGATGGAATTCTGGAGACATGGAAACTAGGAAAGCAAACACACACACACACACATACACACACACACACATACACACACACCCACACACACACACACACACATCACACACACACACACACCACCACCACCACCACCAGTCCATCACCCTCACCATGCCATTTCATCACCCTCACCACCAGTCCATCACAGTCCACCACCAGTCCATATCCACCAGCCCATCACCACCAGTGAAGTGTTGAAGGAAGTTCATCTGAGGCCCGAGATGGACTTCTGGAGACAAGGATCTAGGGAAAGCAAACACACACACACACACACCACCGCCACCACCACCAGTTCATCTCCCTCACCACCAGTCCATCTCCATCACCACCAGACCATCACCCACACCACAACACCATCACCAACAATGAAAGTGGAAGGAGTTCATCTGAGGGCCCGCAGAGGACTTCTGGAGACATGGAACTAGGGAACGCAAACACACACACACACATCCATACACACACACACACACATTACACACACACACACACACAACACACACACACACACAACACACACACACACACACACCCACACACACACACACACACCACCAACACCAGGTCCATCACCCTCAAACCACCAGATCATCACCCACACCGACCCAGTCCATCACAGAGTCACCACCAGTCCATAACCACCCAGCCCATACCAACAAGTGGAAGTGTGGCAGGAAGTTCATCTGCGGCCCGCAGATGGACTTCTGATACATGGATTCTAGGGAAAGCAAACACACACACACACACACCACCGCCACCACCAGTTCACACCCTCACCACCATCCACATCCTCACTACCCGTCCACCATCACCACCAGTCCATCACCCTCACCACCAGTCCATCCACCTTCACCACTAGTCCATCACCCGTTCACATCACCCTCACTACCAGTCCCATCACCATCACCCTCAGTCCTCACCCGCACCACCAAGTCACCACCCTCACCACCCATCCATCACCCTCACCACCAGACCATCACCCTCTCCAACCAGACAATCACCCTCACCAAAAACCCCTCAGCAACAAACAAGTGTGGAAGGGAGTTCATCAGCGGGCCGCATATGGACTTCTGGAGAGACATGGAACTATGGAAACACCACACACAACCACCACCAGTCCATCTCCCTCACCACCAGTCCATCACCCTCACCACAAGTCCATCACCCTCACCACCAGTCCATAACCAGGCAAGGTAAGTTGGAAGGGAGTTCCTCTGAGGGGACACAGAAGGTCACTTTCTCAGGAACATAGTCCTGACCCTCACCACCAGTCGTCACCCTCAGCAACAGTCCATCACCCTCACCACCAGTCCATCACCCTCACCACCAGTCCATCACCCTCACCACCATCCATCACCCTCACCACCAGTCCATCACCCCTCCCTACCAGTCCATCACACTGCACCACCAGTCCCATCAACCCACACCACCAGACCATCACCCCCCCACCAGTCCATCGCCCCTCACGCCCCATTCCATCACCCTCACCGCCAGTCCATCAACCTATACCACTAGTCCATCACCCTCACCACCAGTCCATCACCCGACACCACCCCCATTCCATCACCCTCACCACACCCAGTCCATCACCCACACCACCAGACCATCATCCTCGCCACCAGTCCATCACCCGCACCACAAGTCCCGTCACCCTCACCACCAGTCTCATCACCTTCACTCACAATCCATCACCAGCAAGGGAAGTGTGGAAGGAGTTCATTCTAGACACAGATGGACT
This sequence comes from Cherax quadricarinatus, assembly GCF_026875155.1. Taxonomy (NCBI): domain Eukaryota; kingdom Metazoa; phylum Arthropoda; class Malacostraca; order Decapoda; family Parastacidae; genus Cherax; species Cherax quadricarinatus. The sequence continues at coordinate 57,532,523 of NC_069420.1, forward strand.
TCTAGAAACACAGTCTCCCCTCCCCACCAGTCCACACCCCCCTCACCACCAGACCATCACCCACCCCACCAGACCATCACCCTCCTCACCAGTCCATCACCCTCACACACCAGTCCGTCCAGCCACACCACCAGTCATCACACTCCCCACCAAGTCCATCACCCTCACCACCAGTCCATCACCATCAGTCCATCACCCTCACCACCAGTCCACCCACACCCCACCAACTAGTCCATCACCTCACCACGCAGACCATCACCCCCACCACCATCCATCACCCTCAACACCAGACCAATCAACCCTCACAACCCGTCCATCACGCCACCACTCATCTATCACCCTCAGAACTCAGTCATCCCCCTCACCACCAGACCATCAACCGTCATCACCAGACCATCAACCCATCACCACTCAGCCCAATCATCCTCACCACCAGTCCATCACCAACAAGGGAAGTGTTTAAGGGAGTTTCATCTGAGGGCCCACAGATGGACTTCTGAGACATGAAACTAGGAGAAGAAACACACACACACACACACACACACACACACACACACACACACCCACAGGAGCCAGGACCAGGGGCCATGAGCTCAGACTCGACCCCCCGCAACCTCATCTAGGTGAGTAACACACACACACACACACACACACACACACACAACACACCCTCACCACCATCATCACCCTCACCACCAGTCCATCACAGTCACCACCAGTCCCCGCCACTTTCCCCACCATCCATCACCCTCCCCACCACCCATCACCCTCCCCACCACATCCTTCACCCTCACCACCAGATCCAATCACAGTCACCACCATTCCGCCACCTTCACCCACCAGTCCCATCACCCTCCCCACCAGCCCATCACCCTCACCCACCACTCCATCACCCTCACCAGCCAGTCCTACCTGCTTCCACCATCCCTTCCCCCTCACCACAGCAATCACCCTCATAATAGTCCATCACCCTCAATAAAAGTCATTCACCCTCAATAATAGTCCCACATCACCTTCACCACCGGTCCTTTTTTCCCTCAACCACAACACCATCACCAGCAAGGGAAGTGGGAAGGGAAGCTCAATATGAGGGGACACAGATGGACTTCTGAAAACATAGTCCTTCATCCTCCCCACCAGTCCATCCACCCTCCCACAAGTCACCACCCTCACCCACCAGTCCATCACCCACCCCACCAGTCCATCACCCTCACCACCAGTCCCACCACCCTCACCACCAGTCCATCACCCTCACCACCATCCATCACCCTCCCCACCATTCCACCACCCCACACCACCAGTCCATCACCCTCACCACCAGTATCATTACTCTCCCCACCTAGTCCACCACCCTCATCACCAGTCCATCTCCCACACACCAATCCATCACCCACACCACCTGCCCATACACTCCCCACCACCCAGTTTTATCACCCTCACCACAATCCATCACTCTCCACCAGTCCATCACCCTCACCACTAATCCTCACCCACACCACCATCCATCACCCCTCACCACCATCTACCACCCTCACCACCATCCATCACTCTCACCACAAATCCATCACTCTCACCACCAGTCCATCACCCTCACACCACCACCTCATCACCCTCCCCGCCAGTTCTAATCCAT
>NC_069420.1:57534655-57554364 GCF_026875155.1 Cherax quadricarinatus
CAGCCAGTTGGCCCGGGGACCATCCGGTCCCCTCAGATGTTCCCTTCCCCCCTTTCCCCCGGGCGCCTTAGCAACCCTATCCTTTTTTCCCAGGAGTCCGCCTCAGATTTCCCCCCCCTTCCCCCTTCCCCCCTTCCCCCGGGCCCCGCCTTTCCCCCGCCATGTGTCCCGGGGGTCCCTCCGTGTCCATCGATGTTCTCCCTTCCCCCTTTCCCGGGTCTGCCCCTTTGCAACCGCATCTCTTCTTTCCCAGGGGCCCGCTTTGGATATTCCCCCCTTAACTTCCCCCCTTCCCCAAGGTGCCTGCCTTTCCCAGGTCCCCTGTGTCCGGGAGTCCATCCGTGTCCATCAAGTTTCCCTTCCCCCCTTTCCCAAAGGGTCTGCCTTAGCAACCATTATCTCCTCTTTCCCGGGGGGGCGATTCGGGTTTCCCCCCCCCATCTCCACTTCAACAACGTGCTCTCTCCTTTTCCCCGGTCCATGTGTCCGGGGGGGCCATCCCTGTCCCCTCAGATGTTCCCCTTCCCCACTTTCCCAGGGCCTGCCTTAGCAACCATATCTCCTTCTTTCCCAGGAGTCCGCCCCAGATATTCCCCCCCCTTTCCCCTTTCCCCACTTCCCCAAAGGGGCTCTCGCCTTTCCCAGGTCCATGTGTCCGGGGGTCCTCCCTGTCCCGTCAGATGTTCTCCCTTCCCCACTTTTCCAGGGGGCTGCCTTAGCAACCAGTATCTCCTTCTTTCCCCGGAGCCGCATCAATTTCCCCCCTTCTCTTCCCCACTTCCCCCGGGTCTGCCTTTTTCCCCGGGCCCTTGTGAGGGAGTCCATCCGTGTCCAGTCAGATGTTCTCCCTTCCCCCTTTCCCGGGTCTGCCTTAGCAAACCAGTATCTCCTTTTTTCCCAGGAGTCCGCCCCAGTATTCCCCCCTTCCCTTCCCACTTCCCCCAAAGGGGCTTCGCCTTCCCCGGGATGTGTCCCGGGGGTTCCCCTCCGTGTCCCCCCCAGTACTCCCTTCCCCATTTCCCGGGGGTTTCCTTAGCAACCATATCCCTTTTTTCCCCGGACCCCCCCAGATATTCCCCCCCTTCCCTTCCCCACTTCCCAAGGGCCTCGGCTTCCCAGGTCCCCTGTGTCCAGGGGTACATCCTGTCCCCCCAGATATTCTCCCTTCCCCACTTTCCCAGGTCTGCCTTAGCAACACTATTCCTTCTTTCCCCCGAGTCTGCCTCAGATATTCCCCCCCCCCACTTCCCCACTTCCCCCAAAATGCTTTCGCCTTTTCCCGGTCCATGTGTCCGGAGTCCATCCGTGCCTCTCAGATGTTTTCCCCCCCAACTTTCCCAGGGGCTGCCCCTTTGCAAACCCGTATCCTTTTCCCCGGAGTCCGCCTCGGATATTCCCCCCCCCCCTTTCCCTCCCCACTTTCCCCCAAATGCTCTCCCCTTTCCCAGGTTTTATGTTCCGGGATCCTTTCCGTTCCCTCGATTTCCCCCCCCCCTTTTTCCCCCCGGGGCTCCTCAAACCAGAAATTCCCTTCTTTCCCCCAAAAGTCCCCTCGGGTATTCCCCCCTTTTTCCCCATTCCCCAAAATGCTCTGCCTTTCCCAGGTCCCTGTGTCCCCGATCCATCCGTGTCCCCCCAGATGTTCTCCCTTCCCCCCTTTGCAGGGTCTGCCCTTTCAAAACCCGCATCCCTTCTTTCCCCGGAGCCCGCCTCGGATATTCCGCCCCTTCCCTTCCCCCTTCCCCCAAAGGGGTCTCGCCTTTCCCAGGCCATGTGTCCCGGGGGTCCCCGTGCCCCTCATATGTTCTCCCTTCCCCCACTTTCCCTAGGTCTGCCTTACAACCAGTATTCCTTCTTTCCCCCGGAGTCCGCCTCGGATATCCCCCCCCCCCTTTCCCCCCTTCCCCAAAGGTTCTCTGCCTTTCCAGGTCCATGTTCCCGGGGGTCCTCTGTGTCCCCCCAGAGTTCTCCCCTTTCCCCCTTTCCCCAGGGTCTGCCTTAGCAACCAGTATCTCCTTCTTTCCCAGGAGTTGCCTCGGAAATTTCCCCCCCCCTTTCCCCCCTTCCCAAGGTGCTCTCGCCTTTCCCCCTCCGTGTGTCCGGGGGTCCCTCTGTTTTCCCCCCAGATGTTCTCCCTTTCCCCACTTTCCCAGGGGAGCCCCTTTGCAACCAGTATTCCTTATTTTCCCAGGAGTCCGCCTGGATATTCCCCCCCCCCTTTCCCCCCTTCCCCAAGGTGGCCCCCCCGCCTTTCGCAGGGCAGTTGTCCGGAGTCCATCTGTGTCCCCCCGATGTTCTCCCCTTTCCCCCCTTTCCCCGGGTCTGCCTTAGCAACCCTATATCCTTCTTTCCCAGGATCCGCCCCGATTTTCCCCCCCCCCTTCCCCCCTTCCCCAAGGTGCTCTCGTCTTTTTCCCCGGTCCCTGGTCCCATAGTCATCCGTGCCCCTCAGTGTTCTCCCTTTTCCCCCCTTTTCCCGGGTCTGCCTTGGGAACCATATCTCGTTTCTTTCCCAGGAGTCCGCCTCGGATATTCCATTTCCCCCCTCCCTTTCCCCACTTCCCAAGAGGTGTCCTCGCTTTCCCAGGTCCATGTGTCCAGAGTCCATCTCCTGTCCCCCTCAAATTTTCTTCCCTCCCCAAACTTTCCAGGGTCTGCCTTAGCAACCATATCTCCTTCTTTCCCGGAGTCCCGCCTCAGATATTCCCCCCTCCCCCCCTCCCCCTTCCCACTTCCCAAGTGCCCTCGCCCTTTTCCCAGGTCCAATGTGTCCAGGAGTCCCTCCGTGTCCCACTTCCCCCTCAATGTTCTCCTCCTTCTCCACTTTCCCAGGGTCGCCTTAGCAACCAGTATCTCCTTCTTTCCCAGGAGGTGCGCCTCAGAATATTCCCCCCCCCCTCCGTTCCCAAGGTTCTTATCCGCGCCTTTCCCAGGTCCATGTGATCCAGAGGGTCCATCTCGTGACCCCTCAGATGTTCTCCCCTTCCACCACTTTCTCAGAGGGTCTGCCTAGCAACCATATCTCCTTGTTTTCTCCCAGGTCCATGAGTCCAGAAGTCCATCATGTCCGCCCTCAGATATTCCCCCTATCCTCACTTCCCCCAAGGTATCCTTGCCTTTCCCAGGTCCATGTGTCCAGGAGTCCATCCGTGTCCCTCAGATGTCTTCCCTTCCCCACTTTCCCAGGGTCTGCCTTAGCAAGCAACCAGTAATCTCCTTCTTTACCAGAAGTCCGCCTCAGATATTCCCCCCTCCCCCTTCCCCACTTCCCAAGGTGCTTTTCCGCCTTTCCCAGGTCCAAGTGTCCAGGATCCATCCTGTCCCCTCAAGATGGTTCTCAACCCCCTTCCCCACTTTCCCAGGGCTGCCTTAGCAACCAGTGCTCCCTTCTTTCCCTAGGAGTCCGCCTCAATATTCCCCCCCCCACCCCACTTCCCCAAGGTGGCTCTCGCCTTTCCCAGGTCCATGTGTCTACAGGACCCATCTGTGTCCCCTCAATGTTCTCCCTTCCCCACTTTCCCAGGTTCCTGCCTTAGCAACCAGTATCTCCTTTCCCAGAAGTCCCGCCTCAATATTCCCCCCCTCCCCCTTCCCCACTTCCCCAAGGTGCTCTCGCCTTTCCCAGTCCATGTGTCCAGGAGTCCATTCCGTGTCCCCCAGATATTCTCCCTTCCCCACTTTCCCAGGGTCGCCTTAGCAACCAGTAAATTCCACCCCCCCCACCCTTTCTAGGAGTCGCCTCAAATTCCCCCGACTCCCCCTGTCCCTCTCCCCACTTCCTCCCCAAGGTGCTTCTCCGCCTTTCCCAGGTCCCATGGTCCAGGAGTCCATCCGTGTCCCCCTCAGTGTTCTCCCATCTTCCCCACTTTCCAGGGTCTGCCTTAGCAACCAGTATCTCACTCTTTTCCCAGGTCCATGAGTCCAGAAGTCCATCTGTCGCCTCAGATATTCCCCCCTTTCCTCACTTCCCAAGGTATCCCTTCATTGATCTCACTCTCCCAGGTCCATCTGTGTCCCTCAAGGCGCGAACACATACCATTCGTGACATATCCCCCGTGTGCATGTCTCCCCTTCCTCACTTCCCGTATGATGACTCCATCTCTTCCAGCAGCCTCAGCCTCTCTCCCAGGTTATCCTCCCCTCCCGTGATCCTCTCTGCCCGATATAGAACGAGGCGCGCGCGAGCCTCCACCTGTTATATCTACCGAGCCTGGTCCTACGTCTCAGAACACTGTCAGGTGATGTGGACCATCTAACAGGAGGGTGACACGGCGCAGACAAAAAACACACGCGAGCGTCCTGTAAATACAATCCACCAAGACAGTCTAGACCGTAATCAGCCAGAACGCAGCCAAGCTACCTTCTTCCGTTCGGGCCACGCAAGGCTGGTCACCCAGTGAAATTTTTATTGAAGTTCTATTTATATTATACAATTTTTCTACATTAAATATATGATTTTTTACTTAATTAGCGAGGTTCAAGTGTGTTTGTGAATGTTTTTGTGTGTGTTTAGTGATTGTTTGTTATTGTTAGTGTTTTGTCCACCTCCACGAGAACTGTAATAAGTTTTGAACTCTTATTTTCATTTGGTTATTATCCTGTTATATGCGCAAACGCGCAGTGAGTTACAAGCGCCGCGCACATGGAAATTATCAATTTTGTCTGACTTTTTAGGTTATCCCTGGGTAATTTACACATAATGTTACTTGCATGATCATATGTGGTAACTATTTATGTATTATCTGTACCTAAAAAAACTTACACACACTCTTATTTTCACTCTCCATTTGGCACATTTGTGCAACGGCAGCTGCGTTGGTCACCATCATTCATACACGCACAAAACAACGCAACTGCACACGCACACAAACAATATATAAAAAACACTCTGTCAACCTCTAACCAACTAATATGAATGCAATCACAAGCGCGCGCGCACACACAACACATAAACACAGAATTCATATACACACACACACACAATATATATATATATATAATAATAAATATTTTAATAAAAATTTATATATATATATATCTATATATATATATATATATATTATATATATATAAATATTTGTGGTGTGTGTGTGGATAAGTTTCTTTATTGAATCCTGTACGTTCACTACATCTTCCACAACAGTGTCTCCCACTTAAACAATATTTTGCAGTTGTATATAAGACTGTGTCCAGCAGTTGTAAACTGTAACCAGAAACAAACACTGGGACAAAAGCTGTTCATTATTTTTGTTTTGTTTACAATTATTGTTTATATTTTGTCCGTATGTGACTCTTGTCTTCCACCAAGAAATCTGCTACAAAAATGGTCACCAGTTTCCTTTTTTGTGGCAGTTCGTCTTTTTATATATATGCAAGTCACTCGAAATGTCCACACGTATACACTCAAGTACACAAATACACACACACACACCACACCCACACACACCACACACACACACACACACACACCAACATCGACACACACACACACACACACACACCACTTCTCTCGTTCCACTGTGGATAATATACATGGAGAGAATTTCGGGGTCAAGCCCCCGAGGCCCCGACTGAGACCAGACCTCTAGAATTTATATAAACACACAATTTCCTCCAGCACACGTATAATACTTAAATAATCCAACCCCAGTGGTCCACTCACATGTGTGCAAACATTTCTCATGCACATATGTGTACTTTCTCACACAGACATCATCAGACCACACCTCTCTTATAATGTATCTGCTCTATAGTATATTATGAGTGTAAGTCTAGGACCTGCTGGTTCACCACTCTATTAAAAATTCGTAGATTAAATTACCTCATACCTCAAACACTAGTTATGATCTCTGGTTTGCGGTGTTTTGTGATTATGCAGTAATGATTTGTGATTTAAGTAATGACTGTGATTTTTTGCAGTGTTTTTAGTGATGAGTAGTGATATTTATTTCAGTTTGTATTAAATTAATAAATATTTTAATAGAATTCGAATAATCGGGATGTAGAATGCTGTTACATAGTATTTTGTTAGATATCCTTAATGATAAATATGACAGATATAAGGAAGTAACAGTTGAGAGAGTCTTGTACTGGATATACCAAAAAACAATCTGTAATTATTACATAATTTTTATTTTTTTACCCCGTCTCACTTCCTCAACTCACTATATTGAGAAAAAATATTCACAAACACAATAAAAAAAAAATAAATGTACAAACTTGGAGAGTCAACCTCGTCGACAAAAGTGATTTTGATGTTGATGTTACAACCTGCCAGTACAACTCAGTCTTTAATGTCTTCAATATTGCTGTTTTATGTAATACTGGTTATCGTGCTCTACTCTTCCCTTATTTTATTGTATTGTTCTTGTATTTTCTTGTGTGATATTTATGTACTGCTGTACTGTTCTGCGTATGTTACTGTATTTTTCTTATTTGTTAGCAGTTTTGTTCTTGTGTGCTACTGTACTGTACATTTTTGTGTTGGTTCTATGTTATTATGAGTACTTTTTCTAGACAGTTTCTTCATTATTTATTTTTTGTGTTTTCCGCCCTCGATCAATCACAATCTTTGACATTAATTCATTGCTTGGTATAAATCACAGGCAATACACTACACCTAATATTTATGTGTTAGTATCAGTCCTTGCATTTACAGTAGTAATTTTCCTGTGTATTTAAGTTATCTCCACTGTTTCTTGCGTGTATGCCGTAACCGTTTTTCCTGCATTACTTTAACTGTTTTCTTGTATACTGACATGCTTGCTGTGTTGCTGAGGTGAGGTAAAGCTTTCCACCATTATTATTACATCAAGCACTTCCAAACTTTCCCATTCTTGTACTTCCACAACAGTGTCTCCCACACTAATTATCATATCACCACCAAGCAATAATTTTCCACGACTCAACATTCCTAACACATTTCACTTAACATCTACATCCCACCATTTGCTCAGGATTCAATTTCCAGTGTTATTAACTTTACTGCATTTCACAGGTGAGTGTTTACTTTACACTAAACAAAGTTACTGTCATTGCACATACAGTGAAAAAGTTAGCGGATTAGCGTTAGTGAGCTAATTTTTAGTTAGAGGATTAGCGGTTAGCGAATCTAACTTTTTGGTTAGCCTGTGTCCCCCACCGCTGCTTTTAAGTTTAACGAAGGGAGACTCAAGATCGGAACATTCTCAAACATTTTAAATTTACTTTTTTCAAAATTTTTACGTTTATTGCTTGAAAAACCATATTGGTTTGGCTCAAATTTCAGTGCTGATGTGTTGTATCCCGGGCAAGATTTCTTGGTGCACTATTTGCATGCCATATATGCAATAAATACAAATCCCATTCCAAATTTGCTTTTCTGTGTGACAACTGTTAAAAGGCTCCTCTCAATGACATTGAAATTTGACTGTGTATCCACTAAAACAGTTGTATATTTAATGAATGGATACTGCTGTACCACAACTATTCTTCTCAAAGGTTTAAGAATTACTTACATTATTACATTATTTTCACCATGACACTACCATAATATTTTAAAGGGGGTGGACCGGTAAAGCCAGCGGAATGCCCTGGTCAGATGAACCAAAAGCTCCAACAGCGGGTCATCAATCGTGAAGACCCGCGTCAGGAAACACATGTCCTGTTTCCTGAACGAAACCTTACCTAACTAACCCTTGACACACTGGGTGAGGGGTTCTTAACCCAAACTGGACTCGTCCATACTTTTTCTTGATTGGAAATTTAAATAGCCCACTATCCAGAGGCGCGTTATAAACATTGTTCTATGACTTCATGTAGAAATTAAGGAAAGCTCATTCAAATCTTCAGTGGCGACTTTAAACTTTTTAGTCCTGATTGTGTTTTCCTCAGAGGAAGCAATCTGTTGAGGTAGGTTAGTTAAAACAGAGGTTAAGGTTAGTAGAACTGAGGTATTAAGGTTAGTAGAACTAGAGGTAAAGTGTTAGTAGAACTGAGTTACGGTTATTAGAACTGGAGCTAAGTTAGTACGAACTGAGGCTTATAGGTTAGTCAAACTGAGGTTAAGGTTTAGTAGAACTGAGGTTAAGGGTTAGTCAGAACTGAGGTTAAGGTTACAGTAGAACTGAGGGTTAAGGTTAGTAAAGGTTCGATTGTTATTAATAAAATATAGTTTGTGAGATAAATTACTTTTTCGGTTCCCCTCATTAAATTAATATTATGTACTTTTTATATATGGCTATAACACCGTGTGACGAAGAATGTCGTCAAAATACCGTAAACTACGTATAAAATGTACGTAAAAATACATATATATGTGTATGTTGTGCGCTTGTTAGTCTTTCAATTGTCATAAGAAAATGACCATAAATAAATAAAAATGAAAACAGTGTAAATTTAATACAGTTTTTTTGATGGAGGTGAAAAGTTCTTCAAACTACTTGGACATTTCATTCTACATAAAATAAAACACTCCAAATACTTTTAAAACTGAAAAATAAAGCAAGAACATCTCGTACTTAGACGAAATTTCATACTGTAATATAAAAGGATTTCCCAAATTTTACGTTTAATTAGCCTCTCGGAGGTGGCGAACTGTGAGGCAGCTTGGTGGCGTCTAGCTGACCCTACGGTCGCGGCTGTCTTGGTGATGTATTACTGGACGCATTTTTCTGTGTGTGTCACCGTCCAGTATCCACCCCCACCTGGCAGTCCTCTAACCGAGACCACTATACAAGAACCAAGTTTCCATGCAGCGAGGTCACTGAAAGGTGGCAACCGCAGACTCTGGTGAAGTGGGGAAGGGAGTCCACCTGAGAGTGACATAATGGACTCCCTGGAGACACGAACCGTGGAAGGCACCGCTGATTCTGGGGAAGTGGGGAAGGGAGTCCACTCAGGTGACACAAGTAGACTCCTGGACACACTAGAACCGGGTAAGGCACCGCCGGACCGTAGGTAAGTGGGAAACGGAAGACATCCGGAGCGAAGCGGATGGATTCCTGGATACATGAACTGGGGAAGGCAATGAATACATGCATTGGGGCTGACCTTTGGTAAGTGGGGAAGGGAAGATATCCGGCGGTAACGGAAGGGTTCCTGGATACATGATTCCGGGAAGGCATGAATACATGCAGTTGAGGCAGACCTTGGGTAAGTGGGGGGGAAAGGGAGACATTCGGAGCGAGCCGGATGGATTCCTGGATACCTGAAATCCTGGGAAAGGCAAGATACATGAAGTTGAGGCTGACCTTGGGAAAGTGGGGAAGGGGAGACATCCGGATCCGGCGGTAGACGGATGGATTCCTGGATCAGATCCTAAGGAAAGCAAGAATACCGCTGACTCAGAGAAAGTGGGGAAGGGAGTCCACACAGGTGACACAGTGGTCTCCCTGGAGACACTGATCCGGGGAAGGGCACCGCCGACCTTAGGTTAAGTGGGGAAGGAAGACGATCCGGGAGCGAGCGATGGGATTTCTTGATTCATAAACTTTGGTGAAGGTTGTGTTGAGGCTGACCTTAGTAAGTGGGGAAGAGGGAGATATCCGAGCGAGCGGATGGATTCTGATACATGAAACCTGGGGAAGGCTTGAAATAGTGAAGTTGAGGCTGACCTTGGGTAGTGGGGAAGGGAGACATCCGGGGAGCGAGCGGGGTTGGTACCGGATTCATAAACTTGGGGAAGGTTGGGTTGAGGCGTGACCTTGTGTAAGTGGGAATGGGAGACATCCGGAGCGAAGCGGGATGGATTCTGGATACATGAAACCTGGGAAGGCATGAATACATGCAGTGAGGCTGACCTGGTAAATGGGGAAGGGGAGACATCCCGGTATGACGGATGGATTCGCTGATACATGATCCTAAGAAAGCAAGATACCGCTGACTCAGAGGAAAGGGGGAGGAAGTCCACTCAGGTGACTAAGCAGACTCCTGGAGACACTGATCCGGGAAGGCAACCGCCCGACCTTAGTAGTAAGTGGGGAAGGGGAAGACATCCGGGAGCGACGGATGGATTCCTATTCATGAACTTTGGGGAAGGTTGTGGTTGAGGCTGACCTTGGTAATTGGGAAAGGAGGGAGACATCCGGGAGCGAACGATGGATTCCTGGACACATGAAGCCAGGGGAAGGCTGAGGCTGGAAGGGCAGAGAGAGAGGGGCGAGGCTACCTTAGGGGAACTGAGAAAGGGAGACAATCCGGGGGCCCACGGATGGATTCCTGGACACATGAACCTGGGGAAGGCGAGGGGGGGGGACCTTAAAGACGAACCAACTGGCCTCCACGTGGCAAGGTCCTGGGTAACTCAGAGATTAACTCTGAAGGCTGACAGTGGTCGCAAATTAATATTATTGTTATTATTTATTATTACTATTCATTATTCAAATTTGGATTCAATGATTTGGATTCAAAAGCGTCGACCTCAACAGTAGCTCTTGTGGTCTTATTCCCACTCCAGCCTCCCTGACAGTAGCCACGTGATGTTATTTTCCCACTTTCCCAGAGTCCCTGACAGTACCACGGTGATGTTATTTCCCACTCCAGAGTCCCTGACAGTAGCCACGGTGATGTTATTCCCACTACCAGCCTCCATGACAGTAGCCACGGTGATGTTATGTTTTATTCCCACTCCAGAGTCCCCTGGACAGTACCACGTGGCCTATCCCCACTTCCAGCCTCCCCAGACAGTAAGCCACGGAGATGTGTTAAATCCCACCCAGAGACCCTGACAGTAGCCACGGTGGCGTTTATTCCCACTCCAGCCTCCCTGACAGTAGCACGTGGATGTTATTCCCACTCCAGCCTCCCTGACAGTAGCACACGGTAATGTTATTCCCACTCCAGAGTCACCTGACAGTAGCCACGGTGGCTGTTATTCCTCCACTCCAGCCTCCTTGACATGTAGCCACGGTGATGTTACTCTCCCCCCTGAACTTCCGTGACAGTAGCCATGGTGGTGTACATTCCCACTCCAGTTGTCCCCTGACAGTAGCCACGGTGATTTTATTCCCACTCCTCCAACCCCCGACATAGCCCACGGTTGGTGTTTTCCCACTTCCTCCCTCCCTGACAGTAGCCACGGTGGGTGTTATCCCACTCCAGTTTCCCTGAACAGTAACCACGGTGATGTATTCCCACTCCTCCTCCCTGACAGTAAAGCCACTGTGATGTTATTTCCCAATCCATCTCCCTGACAGTAACCAAGGTGATGTTATTCCCACTCCACCAGCCTCCTGACAAATAGCCCACGGTGATGTTATCCCACAAAAGCCTCCCTGACGTAACCACGGTGATGTTTATTCCCACTCCTCCTCCCTGACAGTAGCCACTGTGATGTTATTCCATCCAGTCTCCCTGACAGTAGCCACTGTGATGTTATTTTCCCATTTCAGTCTCCCTGACAGTAGCCACCGTGATGTTTATTCTTCCCATTTCCATCTCCCTGACAGTACCCTGTTGGGTGATTTATTCCCATTCCTCTCCCTGACAGTAGCCACTGTGATGTTATTCATTATTCCCCATTCCCAGTCTCCTGACAGTAGCCCTGTGATGTTATTTCCCATTTCAGTCTCCCTGACAGTAGCCACGGTGGTGTTTTTTAACCCACTCCAGCTTCCGCTGACAGTTTGCCACGGTGATGTTATTCCCACTCTCCAGGCCTCCCTGACAGTAGCCACGGTGTGGTAGTTACTGAGTTGTACTCTTCTGTGTTACTGTACTGTACTGATCTTACTGTGTTACTGTACTGATCTTCTGTGTTACTAGTGTACTGACTTCTGTGCTACTGTACTGTACTCTGATCTTCTATGTTACTGAGTTAACTGTCTTTTGTGTTACTGTACTGATCTTCTGTGTTACTACTGTACTGATCTTCTGTGGAACTGTACTTGTACTGATCTTTTTGTGTTACTTTTACTGATCTTATTGTGTTACTGTACTGATTTATGTACTGTGCTGTACTGTTCTTGTATGTTACTGTAATGAATCTTGTTACTTTACTGTGAACGAGTGTTGAGACTGACACATCTGTTTCTAACTCTCAGTCAGTTAGTATATATTTTGATAGAATTACCGAGAATATGTAAAGTAAAAGGACACAAATGAAACTAATTTGACATTTTATTGTGGCAATTTTATTGTGACATTTTATTGTGACATTTTATTGTTTCGCCTCCAGGAGCTTGTAAGCCGTTTACAAACAGTACATGGACCAAGATGGTATATATAGGCTTAGAGTGAGGTGTGATTGTAGGTGATAGTAGTAGTAGTAATATAATATTGCAGGTGGTAGTAGTAGTAGTAGTAGTAGTAATATAATATTGCAGGTGGTAGTAGTAGTAGTAGTAATATATTATTCGCAGGAGGTAGTATAGTAGTAATATAAATTGCAAGGAGGTAGTAGTAGTAGTAGTAATATAATATGTATTGGTGGAAGTAGTAGTAGTAGTAATATAATATTGTAGGTGGTAGTAGTAGTAGTAATATAATATTGCAGGTGGTAAGTAGTAGTAGTAATATAATATTGCAGGTGGTATAATAGTAGTAATATAATATTGCAGGTGGTAGTAGTAAATAATAATGGTAGGTGGTAGTATAGTAAGTAATATAATATAGCAGGTGGTAGTAGTAGTAATATAAAATTTGCAGGTGGTGGTAGTAGTTAGTATAAATAATGATGGTAGGTGGGTAGTAGTAGTAGTAAAATAATATTGCAGGTGGTAAGTTAGTAGTAGAGTAATATAATATTGCAGTGGTAGTAAGTAGTAGTAGTAAATAATATTGCAGGTGGTAGTAGTAGTAGTAGTATTATAATATTGCAGGTGGTAGTAGTAGTAGTAGTAATAAAATATTGCAGGGTGTGTAGTAGTAGTAAGTAGTAATATAAATAATGTCAGGTGGTAGTATAGTAGTAATAAATAATGCAGGGGAGTAGTAGAATATAATAATGGCAGGTGGTATAGTAGTAGTAATATAATAATGCAGGTGGTAGTAGTAGTAGTAATATAATATTGCAGGTGGTGGTAGTAGTAGTAGTAATATAATATTGCAGGTGGTAGTAGTAATATAAAATAATGGGTAGGTGGTAGTAGTAGTATGTAATATAATATTGCCTAGGTGGTAAGTAGTATTTAATATAATATTGCAGGTGGTAGTAGTAGTAGTAATATAATTATTGCAGGTGGTAGTATAGTAGTAATATAATATTGCAGTGGAGTAGTAGTAGTAATATAATATGCAGTGGTAGTAGTAGTAAAGTAATATAATATTCGCAGGTGGAGTAGTAGTATAATATATATGCAGGTGGTAGTAGTAAGTAGTAATAATATTGCAGGTGGCAGTAGTAGAAGTAAATGATATGCAGGTGGTAGTAGTATATATTAGATAGTAATTAAATTATTGCAGTGGAAGTAGTAGTAGTAATACAATATTTGGGGTGGTAATTGGTAGTAGTAGTAGTAGTAATATAATATTGTAGGTGGTAGTAGTATTAGTAAAATTTGCAAGGTGGTAGTAGTAGTAAATATACTATTGCAGGTTGTAGTAGTAGTAGTAATATAATATTGCAGGTGGTAGTAGTATAGTAATATAATATTGTAATGGTGGAATATTAGTAATAAAATCATTGTCAGGTGGTAGAGTAAGTTGTAATATAATATGCAGGTGGTAGTAGTAGTATTAAATATAGAGCAGGATGGTAGTAGTAGTAGTAATATAATATTGCAGGTGTAGTAGTAGTAGTAATATAATATAGCAGGTGGTAGTAGTAGTAGTAATATAATATTCAGGTGGTAGTAGTAGTAGTAATATAATATTGCCAAGGTGGTAGTAGTAGTAGTAATATAATATTGCAGGTGGTAATAGTAATAAATATTGCAGGTGGTAGTAGTTAATATAATATTTGATGAGGTAGTAGTAATATAATATTGCAGTGGTAAGTAGAAGTAATATAATATTTGCAGGTGTAGTATATAGTAATATAATATTGCAGGTGGTAAGTAGTGTATAATATAATAATGCAGGTGGTAGTAGTAGTAGATAATATAATATTGCAGGATGGTAGTAGTAGTAGTAATCATATATTGCAGGTTGTAGTAGTAAGTAGTAAAATAATATTGCAGTGGTATTAAACGGTATAGTAATATAATAATGCAGGTGGTAGTAGTAGTATTAATATAATATTGCAGGTGGTATTATTGCGTAGAGTAATATAATATTGCAGGTGGTAAGTAGTAGTAGTAATATATATGTAGAACAATTAATTGTCAATTAGCTTTTATATACATTTACCATGTGCAATTTAATTGTTCTAACCACTAGTATTTGCAACTCACTCTAAAGCCTATATATATCCTCTGTGTCTATGTAACTGTTTGAAACCGGCTTGACAAGCTCCCTGGTGAGCGAAACGCGTTAGCCACAATAAAATGTCCCATTATTGCACTTGTGCCCTTTTAACTTTACTCAGTCAGTTTAACCTGAGCAACGTTTAAGTGGATCTGTCCTGTCCATAATCTTCTCTTATACATGAAAAGAAACCTTTAGTTATCCTCGAGTTCATATTGCGACTTTAACTTCATAATGTCTTTGACTTTTTCTTTATTCCATTTTTTTTAAATTTCTCTTTTTAATTGAATATACTGATTTCTTAAGTGCCCTTCTGCCTTATTTATCTCCTTAGATGTCTCTCTTTGACCTACCAGATATGTTAATCTTTGTTTTTCATATACGTAATTGTTTTTTTATCTAATTTCCCCTATCTGGGAACCTTCGGGACACTTTGAGTGGGTCTCTGGTCCTTTTTTTTTTTCTATTTCACGCTTTTTGAATTTCAACGGATTTCAATTTCACGCTCGTGTACGGTAACCAGACAAAATTTTGTGAATTAATTGCCATGTGCAATTCCCACAGGTTCCACCTACAACATCCACAACATCCACAGTGTTCCACTACAACATCCACAACATCCACAGTGTTCCACTACAAACATCCACATGTTCCACTACAAACATCCACAACACCACAGTGTTCCAACTGCAAACATCCACATGTCCAATCAACAAGCACGTCAACAATACAACAAGCACGTCAACGAATACAACAAGCACGTCAACAATACAACAGCAGAGTCAACAATACAACAACAAGTCCAAAACAATACAACAAGCACGGTCAACAATACAACAAGCAACGTCAAACAATACAATAACAGCACGTCAACAATACAACAAGCAACGTCAACAATACAACAAGCACGTCAACAATACAACAGCAACGTCAAACTTACAACAAGCACGTCAGCAATACAAGAAGCACTCAACAATACAACAACACGTCAACAATACCAACAAGCACGTCAACAGGATACACCAAGAACGTCAACAATACAACAAGCACGTCAACAAAAATTACAACAAGCACGTCAAAATACAACAAGCACGTCAACAATACAAAAGCACGTCAGCATACAACAACATGTCCAACAATACAACAAGCAAGTCAACAATACAACAAGCAAGTCACACAACAATATACAACAACAAGTCAACAACTATACAACAAGCACGTCAACATACCACACATCAAGTCAACAATACAACAAGCACGTCAACTAGTGGATCAAACTCATCCGCGCCCAACGATGTTCTCTCGCCGAGAGACCCACAGGTCCTTGAGGACCGCTAGAGAGCGAGCCTTGTCCCCGTATCAGTGATGTCTCCACCTGTACGAGCGCGACTTATATCTACCTCACCGGCTCTCGACGCTGATCTGAGCGCAAACCCATGTCTATCTCTCTACCTCTATCTTCGACCTCTCTTCTCTTCCTACAGGTAAGCGCGACTGCGCGCCTCTGAGAGATT
Organism: Cherax quadricarinatus; assembly: GCF_026875155.1. Classification (NCBI taxonomy): domain Eukaryota; kingdom Metazoa; phylum Arthropoda; class Malacostraca; order Decapoda; family Parastacidae; genus Cherax; species Cherax quadricarinatus. The sequence goes on from NC_069420.1 coordinate 57,550,492, forward strand.
GTCCACAGCGCGCGACTCGCCTCCTCTCACGGCCCGCGACATGAGGCGCCCCAAGGGACATGCACACAGAGCGTGGGCGCAGGGGGAGGAGCCACTATATTGATCCTTGGTGTTCCGGGATCTAGTTAGGCAATGAAGTTGGGGTGAGTACTCATATATGTTGGTATGCAGGCAAAATCTAGGTAAGCAGGTGAGAAATGCATGCAGAGCGAGAGTGTGAGTGCGGAAGTCGCGTGTGTTGTTAACAATGGGGGTGTGAAGAAACACACACGACACAACAATAAATCTCTACAGAGAAATACCCAGTACACAATAGTAATAGCGCGAAGGTGGATGCGTCGTCTCTTGAGCGCCTGTGTCCATGCTGGCCAGCGGACACACACTAACACTTGACCCGGGCTAACACTCAGATGTTCTCCCTTACCACTTTCCCAGGTCCTGCTTAGCAACCAGTATCTCCTTCCCCCCCCCCTTTTTTCCCAGGATCCCCCCGCCTCGGATATTTCCCCCCCTTCCTTCCCACTTCCCCAAGGTGCCTTGCCTTTCCCAGGTCCATGTGTCCGGATCCATCCCGTGTCCCCTTCAGAGTTCTCCCTTCCCCCTTTCCCAGGGTCTCCTTTGACAACCAGCATCGCCTTCCTTCCCAGGAGCCCGCCTCGGATATACCCCCTTGCCCCTTCCCCACTTCCCCAAGGTGCTCCGCTTTCCCAGGACCATTGTGTTCCGGGAGTCAATCCGTGTCCCCTCAGATGTTCTCCTCCTCTCCCTCTCCACTTTCCCAGCACGTCAACAATACAACAAGCACGTCAACAATACAACAAGCACGTCAACAATACAACAAGCACGTCAACAATACAACAAGCACGTCAACAATACAACAAGCACGTCAGCAATACAACAAGCATGTCAACAATACAACAAGCAAGTCAACAATACAACAAGCAAGTCAACAACAATACAACAAGCAAGTCAACAACAATACAACAAGCACGTCAACAATACAACAAGCAAGTCAACAATACAACAAGCACGTCAACTAGAGGAACGGAAATGTATTACGCAAAAACGAAACAGCAGCACACAAGAATACAATAAGTATAATATCATTAAAGGTACAGAAACATGCAAGAACAGGGTAGTAATAGAAAAGAATAGTACATTAACGCACAAAAAAATCACTCTCAGTAGCATAGTAGTAACACTCAAGAGTACAACAATACAGTAACACACAAGTGCAGTTACACATAAAAACAGTACAGTAACACACAAGAAATTTAAGAAACGTACAATAACGAGCAACAGAGCAGTTTACCAATATACAAGTACCGCACAAGAACCTACAAGAATAATACAGTAATATACGGTTACAGTGGAGCAACATTCTAATACATAATAAGAGAATCAGAAACAATAACAGAGAGTTCTAGCAGCCAGGTTGTGGCATCAACACTTGAAATTATTTTTGTCAAGACGTCGAGTCTTCAAAACTGTCCTTAATTTCTTCCGAGAATTTTTTATTTTTTTTTTTTGTCTTTGTGACTGCGAATATTTTTTCGAGAATAGTAAAGAAAGACTATTACAAAAAAAGTTATTTTTAAATATAAATGGTAAGATTTACTCCTTTTGTAATAAAGAGTTCGGGATACATAAATACACACAAAAATAAATTAATCTTTAATATATAAAAATCAACTATCTTTGGTCTAGAGGTATTGGAACTAACATATGATATGTACATATTACTATAAATTATAATTAGCATTTTACTAAAATAATAAATAATTCATAACCCTACACAGGATACAACTCTCTTGACACTACTGTGTCACTATATATATATATATATCTATGCTAAAATAATAAATCAAGTAACATTTAAAATATATTACAGTCAACTGTTTCTCACGACACTTATCCGGTAGAGGCCAGTCACATGACACTATTCAGTGTACACTACAACCAGGCCATCTTCAGTGTCCCACGACACCCTTTTCATCTCAGTGTTCCACTACGGTCCTGTGCATATCTCAGTGTTCCACTCCATCATACGTTCCTAAGTGTCACACTACGGTCCTGGCCCAGTTCAGTGTAACACTCCAACCTTTTCTTCATGTAATGTCCCACTAAACAGCATCTGATGATTCCAGCCCACAGTTGATCAGCGTAGACGGTGAGTCCACAGACATCACCAGTAGTCCAGTAAATCCTCTCCAAAGCCGGTTGACACCGCTAGCCGAACACCATGCTGCAAGCTCACTGAATGCGGCCGTCAAGTAACTGAGGCCAACAGACTCAGTGAGCTGCGGTGAGCGGTTCTTCTAACGCCAGTAGATAGGTACGATTAGGTGGTCAGGTACCTACTGCGTAGATGTGTACCCTGAGGAGTTCAGGTACTTAATGTTGCTGAAGCCAGTAGACGTGTACCCTTAGGTGTTCAGGTACCTACTGCTTAGGTGCGTATCCTGAGGCGCTCAGGTACATACTGTTACTAAAGCCAGTAGACGTGTACGATTAGGTGGTCAGGTACCTACTGCTTAGATGCGCACCGTGAGGCACCCAGGTACTTACTGTTTCTAAAGCCAGTAGACGTGCACCCTTAGGTGGTCAGGTACCTACTGCTTAGGTGCGTACAGTGAGGCGCTCAGGTACATAATGTTTCTAAAGCCAGTAGACTGTACGATTAGGTGGTCAGGTACCTACTGCTTAGATGCGCACCGTGAGGCACTCAGGAACTTACTGTTCTAAGGCCGGCTCAGCAGTCCCCACATTGGGTTTGATGACGTACCCAGTGGTACTGCCGGCCGGCAGGTTAACTATTTAACCGCTAGTTTGGCAGGGGGCCGCAACAAAGACGAAGATAACAGACGTGAAATTAACAGACGAAGATAACAGACGTGAAGATAACAGACGTGAAGATAACAGACGAAGATAACAGACGAAGATAACAGACGTGAAGATAACAGACGTGAAGATAACAGACGAAGATAACAGACGAAGATAACAGACGTGAAGATAACAGACGTGAAGATAACAGACGTGAAGATAACAGACGAAGATAACAGACGTGAAGATAACAGACGTGAAGATAACAGACGTGAAGATAACAGACGAAGATAACAGACGTGAAGATAACAGACGTGAAGATAACAAACGTGAAGATAACAAACGTGAAGATAACAGACGTGACGATAACAGACGAAGATAACAAACGTGAAGATAACAGACGTGAAGTTAACAGACGAAGATAACAATCGTGAAGATAACAGACGTGAAGATAACAGACGAAGATAACAAACGTGAAGATAACAGACGTGAAGTTAACAAACGTGGAGATAACAAACGTGAAGATAACAGACGAAGATAACAAACGTGTAGATAACAGACGTGAAGATAACAGACGTGAAGATAACAAACGTGAAGATAACAGACGTGAAGACATGAAAACTAATAATGTTGGTAGAATTACCGACAATATGTAAAGTAAAAGGACACAAGTGCAACTAATGTGACATTTTATTGTGGCGACGTTTCGCTCTCCAGGAGCTTTGTCAAGGTAACGGCTTGACAAAGCTCCTGGAGAGCGAAACGTTGCCACAATAAAATGTCACATTAGTTACACTTGTGTCTTTTACTTTACACATGTAAACTACAAAGTGAGACTTCCTTAATTATTTCTGATTAATTCTTATCTTCCATAAGATAATTCATAAGTGTATTTCTTGCTGTTTCTAAAATAAGTTTTTGTCAATTGTCACTTCTTTATAAATTCCCATTTATAATTAAGGGTATCTATATATACTTTACTATATACTACATATATACTAAACTATACTAAAGCATATGCTGTACTATACCAATAATATTCGATCAATA
>NC_069420.1:57554864-57580852 GCF_026875155.1 Cherax quadricarinatus
GTAGAAGGGTGTTAAGGATTTTTTGTTTACAGTTAAATTCCCCTGTTTTTGGGTTTTTTTTTCCCCCCTTTTGTTGTTGTGGAAATTTAAAAAGTTGTTGATCACCAAGTTAAACACTGTTTTTTTCCCGTTGGTAAATACCTGATGTTAAAAGGGCGGGACTTTTCAAAAATTTGGTTGGGAAGGAAAAAAGTTTATAAACTGGAGTAATGAAAAACACGGGAAAGGGAAAATTTAAGAAGATTTTTAGTAAAGCCTCCGGTAGGTTTTTTCTTTTGGGTGTTTTGGAAAATCTTTGGTAAAAGATTTATACTTTGTTGAAACGTATAAATAAAAAACAGACTAGAAATCTTGGACGTTGAAACAAAAACCCCGGGGGGATTTGAAACCCCGGAGGAGTTCAAAGGGATTTTTTTAAGAAAATCTCTGGTTTCGTTAAAAAAGTTTTAAACACCATGGAAAAACTTAAAACGTTTTCTAACATAAAAAAAAAAAGACCAAATCTTAGAGAAAACAAAAAAAATTTGAACAAAAACGGTATTTTGAAAAAATTTTTTAAGTAAAATAAAATAAAAAGTTAAACAACAAAACATAATTAACCAAAAAATATTAAAATAAAAAGTAAATAACACAAAAATCAATTAAAGAATAAAAATAAAGTAAATTTGTAACATACCCTTTTAAATTTTGTGTGGGTTTGGTAGCAAACAAACCAGGTAAATAACCTGTGTAAGGTTGTAAAAACCACCATGGAATACTACCATTGTTTTAGGTTGGTAGAACAGCAAACACCAGGGAAAGTACTACTCCGGGGAGATTGTAGAAGAACCACCCAGGTGTAACATCGGTGGAAGTAGGTTGGTAGACAAACCACCCAGGGGTACTACCTCTGGGGTATGGGTTGGAGACAGCAACCACCAGGGTGGTACTACCACCCTGTGGTAGGGGTTTGGGTTTAACAGCAACCACCCCAGGGGGTACTACCATCCTGTGGTATAGGTTGGTAGAAGCAACCCCCGGGGGTGGTACTCCTTCCTGTGGAAATAGGTTGGAAAGACACAACCACCCAGGAGGTACTACAACCTTTGGAAAGTAGGTTGGTAGACACAACCACCCAGGGGGGTAACTACCATCTGTGGAGTAGGTTGGTGACAGCAACACCCAGGGAGTACTACCATCCTGTGGTATAGGTTGGTAGACAGCAACCACCCAGGGAGGTACACCACCCTGTGGTAGTAGGTTTGTAGACAGCAACCACCCAGGAAGTATACTACCTCCTGTGGTAGTAGGTTGGTAGCAGCAACCACCAGGGAGTACTACCATCCTGTTGGTAGTAGTGTTGGTAGACAGAAACCACCCGGGGAGGTATTTCCATCCTGTGTAGTGGGTTTTGGTAGACAGCAACCCCCCAGGGAAGTACTACCATCCTGTTGGTAGTAGGTTGGTAGACAACAACCACCCAGGAAGTTCTACCATCCTGTGGTAGTAGTTGGTAGACAGCAACCACCCAGGGTGGTACTACCATCCTGTGGTAGTAGGTTGGTAACAGCAACCACCCAGGGTGGTACTACCATCCGGTGGTAGTAGGTTGGTAGACAGCAACCACCCAGGGTGGTACTACCATCCTGGGGGTAGTAGGTTGGTGGGAACAGCAACCCCCCAGGGTGGTACTACCATCCTGTGGTAGTAGGTTGGTAGACAGAAACCCACCCAGGGTGGTACTACCATCCTGTGGTAGTAGGTTGGTAGACAGCAAAAACCCCCCGGGTGGTTTACTACCATCCTGTGGTAGTAGGTTGGTAGAAGCAACCACCCGGGGAAAAGAACTACCATCCTGTGGTAGTAGGTTGGTAGACAGCAACCACCCAGGGTGGTACTACCATCCTGTGGAAAGTAGGTTGGTAGACAGCAACCACCCAGGGAGTACAAACCATCCTGTGGTAGTAGGTTGGTAGACAACAACCACCCGGGGAAGTACTCCCGTCCTGTGGTAGTAGGTTGGTAGACAGCAACCACCAGGGAAGTACTACCGTCCTGCCAGATGACTGTGAAACAGAAACCTGTAACTGTTTTGCATGATGGTAGGATTGCTGGTTTCTTTTTCTGTCTCATAAACACGCTAGATAACAGGGATATCTTGCTACGCAACTTACACTTTGGTCACACTTCACAGACACGCCCCATGCATATATATTTTACATACATCTAGGTTTTCCCCTTTTTCTAAATAGCTCTTGTTCTTCTTTATTTCTTCTATTGTCCATGGGAAGTGGAAAAAATCTTTCCTCCGAAGGCCATGCGTGTCGTATGAGGCGACAAAAATGCCGGGAGCAATGGGCTAGTAACCCCTTCTCCTGTAGACATTTACTAAAAAGAGAAGAAGAAAAAACTTTATAAAATGGGATGCTTAAATGTGCGTGGATGTAGTGCGGATGAAAAGGGAAACAGAGATTGCTGATGTTATGAATAAAAAGAAGTTGGATGCCCTGGCCCTAAGCGAAACAAAGCTGAAGGGGTTGGGGGATTTCGGTGGGTTTAAATCTGGAGTATCGAGAGAGTTAGAGCAAAGGAAGGGGTAGCAGTAATGTAGAAGGATCAGTTATGGAAGGAGAAAAGAGAATATGAATTTGTAAATTCAAGAATTATGTGGATTAAAGTAAAGGTTGGATGCGAAAAGTGGGTCATAATAAGCGTGTTTTGCACCTGGAAAGAGAGGAATTAGGGGAAAGGGGAGAGAGAGATTTTGGGAGATGTTAAGTGAATATATAGGAGCCTTTGAACCAAGTGAGAGAGTAATTGTGGTCGGGGACCTGAATGCTAAATTAGGAGAAACTTTTAGAGAGGGTGTGGTAGGTAAGTTTGGGGGGGCCAGGTGTAAATGATAATGGGAGCCCTTTGATTAAAACTTTGTATAGAAAGGGGTTTAGTTATAGGTAAACATATTTTAAGAAAAAGAGGATAAAAAGTATACAAGATATGATGTAGGCGAAATGACAGTAGTTTTTTGGGATTATTATTGGTAGATAAATGACTGTTGAGTAATTTCCCAGGATGTTACATGTTTATAGAGGGGCCACAGATATATCAGATCACTTTCAGTTGTAGCTACACTGAGAGAAAAAAGTAGAATGGGATACAAGGAGAATAGAAGCATCAGGGAAGGAGAGGTAAAGGGTTTTATAAACTAAAAGAGGAGGCAGTTGGGGTTTAATATTAAACAGTTATTGGAGGATAGATGGCTAATGAGAGCATAGGCAATGGGGTCGAAGAGGTATGGGGTAGGTTTAAAAATGTAGTGTTAGAGTGTTCAGCAGAAGTTTGTGGTTTCAGGAAAGTGGGTGTGGGAGGGAAGAGGAGCGATTGGTGGAATATGATGTGAAAGAGTAGTAAGGGAGAAAAAGTCAGCATATGAGAAGTTTTTACAAAGTAGAAGTGATGCAAGGAGGGGAAGAGTATATGGAGAAAAAGAGAGAGGTTTTAAAACAGTGGTGAAGCAAAGTAAAAAAAGGCAAATGAGAGAGTGGGTGAGATGTTATCAACAAATTTTGTTGAAAATAAGAAAAAGTTTTGGAGTGAGATAACAAGTTTAGAAAGCCCAGAGAACAAATGGAAATTTTTCAGTTAAAAATAGGAGAGGAGAGTTATTAAATGGAGAGTTAGAGGTACTGGGAAGATGGAGGGAGTATTTTGAGGAATTGTTAAATGTTGATGAAGATAGGGAAGCTGTGATTTTGTGTATAGGGCAAGGAGGAACAAAATCTTGTAGGTGAGGAAAAGCCAGTTGTGAGTGTGGGGGAAGTTCGTGAGGCAGTAGGTAAAATGAAAGGGGGGTAAGGCAGCCGGATTGAGGAATAAAGATAGAAATGTTAAAAGCAGTGGGGATATAGTTTTTTTGGGGCGGTTGGTGCAATTATTTAATAAAAGTATGGAAGAGGTTTAAAGGGACCTAGGATTGGCAGAGAGCATGCATAGTTCCTTTGTATAAAGGCAACGGGGATAAAAGAGGGGTGCCAAAAATTATAGGGGGATAAGTCTGTTGAGTATACCTGGCAAAGTGTATGGTAGAGTTATTACTGAAAGAATTAAGAGTAAGACGGAGAATAGGATAGCAGATAGAACAAGGAGCTTTTGGAAAGGTAGGGGGTGGGGTGGACCAGTTTTTTTACAGTGAAACATATAAGTGACAGTATTTAGATAAGGCTAAAGAGGTCTTTGTGGTATTTATGGATTTGGAAAAAGGCGTATGACAGGGTGGATAGGGGGGCAATGTGGCAGATTTTTGCAGGTGTATGGTGTAGGAGGTTAGGTTACTGAAAGCAGTGAAGAGTTTTTACGAGGATGTGAGGCTCAAGTTAGAGTATTAGGAAAGAGGGAAATTATTTTCCCCGTAAAAATAGCCTTAGTCAAAGATGTGTGATGTCACCGTGGTTGTTTAATATATTTATAGAAAGGGGTTGTAAGAGAAGTAAATGCGAGGGTCTTGGCAAGAGGCGTGGAGTTTAAAAAATAAAGAATACACATAAAGGGACTTGTCACAGTTGCTCTTTGCTGAGACACTGTGCTCTTGGGAGATTCTGAAGAGAAGTTTCAGAGATTGGTGGATGAATTTGGTGGGTGTGCAAAAGAAGAAAATTGAAAGTGAATATAGGAAAGTAAGGTTATGAGGATAACAAAAAGAAATTTGGTGATGAAAGATTGGGTATCAGACTGGAGGGAGAGAGTATGGAGGAGGTGAATGTATTCAGATATTTGGGAGTGGACGTGTCAGCGGATGGGGCTATGAAAGATGAGGTGAATCATAGAATTTATGAGGGGAAAAGGGTGAGTGGTTTCACTTAGGAGTCTGTGGAGACAAAGAATTTTGTCCTTTGGGGGCAAAGAGGGGAATGTATGAGAGTATAGTTTTAACCCAAAGCTTTTTATATGGGTGTGAAGCATGGGGGGATGAATGTTGCAGCGAGGAGAAGGCTGGAGGCAGTGGAGATTTTCATGTTGAGAGCAATGTGTGGTGTGAATAAATGCAGAGAATTCGTAGTTTGGAAGTTAGGAGGAGGTGTGTGGGATTACCAAAACTGTGTCCAGAGGGTTGAGGAAGGGTTGCTGAGGTGGTTCGGAACATGTGGAGAGAATGGAGCGAAACAGAATAACTTCAAGAGTGTATCAGTCTGTAGTGGAAGAAGGCGGGGTAGGGGTCGGCCTAGGAAAGGTTGGAGGGAGGGGGTAAAGGAGGTTTTGTGTGCGAGGGGCTTGGACTTCCAGCAGGCATGCGTGGGGCGTGGGTTTATAGGAGTGAATGGGAGACAAATGGTTTTTAATACTTGACGTGCTGTTGGAGTGTGAGCAAAGTAACATTATGAAAAGGGGGTTTAGGGAAACCGGCAGGCCGGACTTGAGTCCTGGAGATGAGAAGTACAGTGTGCTGCACTCTGAAGGAGGGGGGTTAATGTTCCAGTTTAAAAACTGTAGTGTAAAACACCCTTCTGGCCAGACAGAGGGTGATGGACTGGTGGTGTGGGTGACGGATTAGTGGTGAGGGTGATGAACTTGCTGGGAGGGGGATGGCTGGTGGTGAGGGTGACGGACTGGTGGTGAGGGTGATGGACTGGTGGGGAGGGTGATGGCTGGTGGTGAGGGTGATGGACTGGTGATGAGGGTGGTGGACTTGTGGGGAGAGTAATGTACTGGTTGGTTTTAAGGGGGAGGATGGTGGGTGTGGGTGGTGGGGCTGTGGGAGGGTGATGGACTGGTGGGTGGGTTTGGATGAAGGGACTATGTTTCCAGGGGTCCATCTGTGTCCCCTCTATAGCTCCCTTCCCATTTCCTTGTGGTGATGATGTTTTGGTGAGGGGAAAGGACGGGGGTGAAGGTGATGGACTTTATTGAGGGTGATGGACGGGTGGTGAGGGGAAGGACTGGTGGGAAGGGGAAGGACTGGTGGTGAGGGTGATGAAACTGCGGTTAGGTAGATGGAAATGGTGGGGAGGGTGATGGAGTGGTGGGGAGGGTGATGGGCCGGTGGGGAGGGTGATGGACTGGTGGTGAAGGTGCGGACTGGTGGTGATGGTGATGGACTGGTGGTGAGGGTGAGGACTGGTGGTGAAGTGATGGATGGGGGAGGGTGATGGACGTGGTGAGGGTGACTGTGAGGAGGGTGATGGGCTATGGTGTGGTGATGGACTGTGTAGAGTGAGGAACTAAGGTTTACGAGTATACCTAGGAAAAGTGTACGGTTTGGAGTTTAAATTGAAAGAATTAGATGGTTAGACAGAATGTTGGATTGCGGATGAGTAGAAAGGAGTTTTAGGTGGGTAGGGTATGTGTAAATCAGGTGTTTACATTGATGCAATCTATGGAAACAGTATTTAGATAAGATAGGGAAGTTTTTATTGCATTTATGATTTAGAAATGGGCCATATGATAGAGCTGGATAGAGGAGCAATGTGGCAGATGTTGCAAGTAATATGAATAGGTGGTTAGTTGAGTGTAAGGACACTTGTGCAACATCTGGGTATCTTTTGTGTAGACGTTTCGCATCCAGTGGCTTTTATCCATACAAATTCTAGGACATAACTTGAAGACAGTAGAAACTTGTACAGAAGATGAGGTAATCAGTCCCTCAACTAGGAGTAGGTGCGACAGCACATAGTCGTTGGAGATCTGAAGAGAAGAAGAATCTGGCGCTTATTAGTAACGGTCAGGTGAAGCAGACGAGGGGCAATTCACTGGTCGGCGGGAGTCCACAGTGGAAGTAGGTCCTTCCCAAAGAGATGGGTTAGTTGAAGTAGTGTTGTCGTAGTCGTGAAGGTTTGTTCATGTCCTCAGTATTACGATTCCATGATGTTGCAGTGTCCTGACAAGTTGTGTACGAATGGTATATAATACGACTAGATGAGAGTAAGACACATGTGCAACATCTGGGTATTCTTTATTTTGACGTTTTCGCCTCCAGTGGCTTTATTCAATACAAAGTCTAGGACATAACTTGAAGACAGTAGAAATATGATACAGAAGATGAGGTAATCAGTCCCTAACTAGGAGTAGGTGCGAACAGCACATAGTCGTGGAGATTCTGAAGCAGAAGAAAGGAATTGGCGCTTATATTGTATAACGGTAGTGAAGGCAGACGAGGGCAAATTCAATGGTAGGGCGGAGTCCCAGTGGAAGTTAGGTCCTTCCCAATGAGATGGGTTAGTGAAGTAGTAGTTGTTCGTAGTCGTGAAGGTTATCGTTATGTCCTCTGATTTAACGTTTCCATGATGTTGCAGTGTCTGACAAGTTGTGTACGAATGGTAATAATACCGACAGATGAGAGTAAGACACTTGTGCAACATCTCGGGTATTTTATTGTAGACGTTTCCGCCCATCAGTGGCTTTTTTCAATACAAATTCTAGGACATAACTTGAGACAGTAGAACTATGTACAGAAGGATGAGGTAATCAGTCCCCAACCTAGGAGTAGGTGCGAACAGCACCATTAGTCGTGGAGATTCTGAAGCAGAAGAAAGAATCCTGGCGCTATATAGTAACGTCAGGTGAAGCAGACGGAGGGCAAATTCACTGGTAGGCAGGGAAGTACCCCAGTGGAAGTAGTCCTTCCAAAGAGATGGAGATAGTTGAAGTAGTAGTACGGTGTCGTAGTGTGAAATCTCAACGACTATGTGCTGTTTCGCACTCCTCCTCGGTTGAGGACAGGACTGATTACCTCATCTTCTGTACATGTTCTATGTCTTCAAGTTATGTCTAGAATTTGTAGTGATAAAGCACTGGATGGCGAAACGTCTACAATAAAGCATACCATATGTCTGAACCTGTTAGTCTTACTCTCATCTTGTCGGATATTATATACCATTCGTACACAACTTGTCAGGACACTGCAACATCATGGAATCTTAATTCTGAGGGACATGAAATAACATTCAGACTACGAAACTAATACTTCAACTAACCCATACTCTTTGGGAAGACCACTTCAATGGTGACTGGGTTCAAGGACTATGCTTCCAGAAGTCCTTCTGTGTCCCCTCAGATGAACTCCCTTCCACACTTCCCTTGCTTTTTATGGACTTGTGGTGAGGGTGATGGACTGGTGGTGAGGGTGATGGATTGGTGGTGGGGGAGATGGACTGGTGGTGGTTGTGTGTGCTTGTTTCCCTAGTACCCATGTCTCCAGATGTCCATCTGCGGTCCCTCTTGATGGACTCCCTTCCACACTTCGTTTGTTGGTGATGGTGTGGGTGATGGTCTGGTGGTGAGGGTGATGGTCTGATGGTGAGGGTGGTGGTCTGGTGGTGAGGGTGGTGGACTGGTGGTGAGGGTGATGGACTGGTGGTGAGGGTGATCGGCACTGGTTGGTGCTGGTGATGGACCTGGCTAGTGAGGGGTGATGGTCGGGTGAGGATAGTGGTGAAGGTGAGTGGACTGGTGGTGAGGGTTGATGGACTGTGGTGATGTATTGAGGGTGATGAACTGGTGGTGATGGTGATGGACTGGTGGTTGGGTTGGTACTGTGTGACTGTGTGTGTTGTTTGCTTCCCCTAGATCCATGTCTCCAGAAGGTCCTTCTGCGGGCCCTCAGATGAACTTCATTCCACACTTCACTTTTTGGTGTTGGGCTGGTGGTGGTGGTTATGGATTGGTGGTTGACTGTGATGGACTGGTGAGTGACGGGCGAAGTGACACTGGTGGTGAGGGTTGATGGACTGGTGGTGGTGGGCGTGTGTGTGTTTGTGTGTGTGTGTGTGTGTGTGTGTGTGATGTGGTGGTGTGCTGTCGTGTTTTGCTTTCCCTAGTTCCATGTCTCATGAAGTCCATCTGCGGGCCCTCAGTTTGAACTTCCTCACCTTCCCCTGGTCAGCAGGTCGTTGGCCCCTTTCAGTGACCTTGATGGATGTTAACTTGGTTCTTGTCTACCTGGTCTTACTGCGAGACTGTCATGGTAGGTGGAATTACAGGAGGGGACACACAAGAAATTCTGCGTCCTGTAGTTACACCACCAAGACAGCCTGGAACAGTTAGACCAGCCCAGACGAGACTGAGCTGCCTCCCCAACTCCGGCACCAAGCTCGAGGTTAATGATGTAAAATCTCGGACTTCTATTTATGTTTCATATCGTGTTTGTTAATTTCTTTTGTTTTTTGACTTAATTAGTGTTATGTGTTATAATTTGTCCATATGTCTACAAATAAGCCACATTTATGCAACTTTGCATGACACACTACACACCCACACACACACAACACACACACACACACACACACACACACACACCAAACACATCACACACACACACCCACATACACCACACTTACACACACACACATTCCCAAACGCATATCTGACCTTTTCTCTACTTCTCTTAAAATTAAATTGCATGTGCATAGGGGCAATAAAACGTGAGAAAAATGTAGTTATAGAATATTTTCGAGTTATTTTTAGAGATGTGAAGTGTAATTAAAAGATAGACAGTCGAGAAAACCTGTATATGATAAAGCAAAAGAAGGAATTTGTAAGTTATCTTGTGAAAGGCAGAGTTGTAGGAAATACCAAACACTGGCACACAAGACACACACACACACTACACCACCACACACACACACATCACACACCACATACACACACACACACACACACACACACACACACACACACACACACCCACCCCAAACACATACACACCACACACACACACACACACACTCACACACACACACATACCACACAACACACACACTCCACACACACACACGCACACACACACCACACACACATACACACACACACACACACACACACACACACAACACCCACACACACACACATACACACACAACACACACACACACACAACACACACAATACACACCACCACACATCACACACATACATACGCACATCACAGACATTACACACACACACAAACACACACACACACCACACACACAAACACACACACACACACCACACACAGGCACTCCACACACACACACACACACAACACACACACACACACAATACACAAAACAGCACACACACACACACACACACACACACACACTCACCACACACACACACCACACAAATACTCACACATACTACGACACACACATCCATACACACACACACCACCACACACTCCACACAACACACACACAGCACACACACACACACACACACACACACACACACACACACACACCACACACAAGGCACACACACACACATACACACACACCACACACAACACACACAACACACACACACACAGGCACACACACACACAGTGTGGTGTTTTTATATATACAACACGCAGGCACATACACACAAACAACACACACAACACAGGCACACACCACACACACTCACACACACACACCACACACACACACTCACACACAAACCCACACACTCAAACTGAAGATACAGAATATTTTCATCACAGTCTACGATGCATGCAAACTCCAAATTCCCACGTTTACCCTTCATTACTCTTAGATTGTAAACTTATGGGCACTCAGGTGCACCATTTCCATGCACATATCTAACTGTCTACACTCGGATGTTAGAAACTTAATTATATTGCACAGGGCAATGAGGGGGCAGATATGGAAATCTGTTAAGTATATATAATAATGAAATTCTGAAAAAATGTGGACTGAGTGTTGCAAATGTATATTGCATCGAATATTATTGGTATGTACAGCATATGCTTTAGTATAGTTTCAGTATATATGTAGGATATAGTAAAGTATATATAGATATATTAATTCTAAATGGGCGGAATTTATTAAAGAAGTGACCAATTGACAAACAAACTTACTTTAGATACAGCAAAAAATTCACTTATGATTTAGCTTATGGAAGATAAGAATTAATCAGAAATAATTAAGAAAGTCTCACTTGGTTAGTTTTTATCGTTTGTAAAGTAAAAGACACAAGTGTAATAATATGACATTTTATTGTGCAAACGTTTCGCTCTCCAGGAGCTTTGTACAAGCCGTTATCTTGACAAAGACCCTGGAGAGCGAAACGTCGCCACAATAAAATGTCACATTATTGCACTTGTGTCCTTTTTTACTTTACATTATTGTTGGTAATTCTACCAACATAATTAGTTTTTCATGTCTTCACGTCTGTTATCTTTCACGTTTGTTATCTTCGTCTGTTATCTTCACGTTTGTTATCTACACGTTTGTTATCTTCGTCTGTTTTCTTCACGTCTGTTATCTACACGTTTGTTATTTCGTCTGTTCTCCTTCACGCTTGTTATCTCACGTTGTTATCTTAGTCTGTTTCTTCACGTTTGTTATCTTCACGTTTGTTATCTTCGGATGTTATCTGCACGTCTGTTTTCTTCACGTTTGTTATCTTTCGTTGTTATCTTTCGTCTGTGAACTAACGTTTGTTATCTTCGTCTGTTATCTTCACGCTGTTATTACACGTTTGTTATCTTCGTCTGTTATCTTCACGTTTGTTATCTTCACGTTTGTTATCTTCGTCTGTTATCTTCACGTTTGTTATCTTCACGTTTGTTATCTTCGTCTGTTATCTTCACGTCTGTTATCTACACGTTTGTTATCTTCGTCTGTTATCTTCACGTTTGTTATCTTCACGTCTGTTATCTTCACGTCTGTTATCTACACGTTTGTTAATCTTCGTCTGTTATTCTTCACGTTTGTTATCTCCACGCTTTGTTAACTTCCGTTGTTATCTCACGTGTTATCTTCGTCTGTTTATCTTCACGTCTGTTATCTTCACGATTGTTATCTTCGTATGTTAACTTCACGTTGTTAATCTTCACGTTTGTTATCTTCGTCCGGTTATCGTCACGTCTGTTTCTTCGCGTTTTATCTTCGTTGTGTTATATTCACGTTGGTTATCTTCAACGTTTGTTATTCTTCTCGTCTTATCTTACGATTGTTTTCTTCACGTTTGTTATCTTCACGTTTGTTATCTTCTCAAGTTTGTTATCTTCACGTCTGTTATCTTCACGTCTGTTATCTTCGTCTGTTATCTTCACGTCTGTATCTTCGTTGTTATCTGCACGTCTGTTAATCTTCGTCTGTTATCTTCCGTTGGTTATCTTCACGTACTATGTTTTCTTCACGTCTGTTTCCTTCACATCTGTTTTCTTTCACGTTCTGTTATCTTACGATATGTTGTCTTATGTCTGTTATCTTACACGTCTGTTATCTTGTCTTTCTTTACTATTCTCGAAAAAATATTAGCAGTCGCAAAGACAAAAAAAAATAAAAAATTCTCGGAAGAAATTAAGGACTGTTTTGATGACCTCGACGTCTTGACAAAATTTAATTTTCAACTGCTGATCCCACAACCTGGTGCTTGAACTCTCTGTTATTGTTTCTGATTCTCTTATTATGTATTAGAATGTTGCTCCACTGTAACCGTATATTACTGTATTATCCTTGTAGGTTCTTGTACCGTACTTGTATATTGGTAAACTGCTCTGTTGCTCGTTATTGTACGTTTCTTGTGTGTTACTGTACTGTTTTTATGTGTAACTGCACTTTTCCTGTGTGTTACTATATTGTTGTACTCTTGAGTGTTATACTAAGCTACTGAGAGTGATTTTTTTTTGTGCGTTAATCTACTATTCTTCTCTATTACTACCCTGTTCTTGCATGTTTCTGTACCTTTAATGATATTGTACTTATTGTATTCTTGTGTGCTGCTGTTTCGTTTTTGCGTAATACATTTCCGTTTCTCAAGTTGACGCTGCTTGTTGTAGTGTTGACGTTGCTTGTTGTTATGTTGACGTGCTTGTTGTATTGTTGACGTTGCTTTGTTGTATTGTTGACGTGCTTGTTGTATTGTTTGACGTGCTTGTTGTATTGTTGACGTGTTGTTGTATTGTTGGACGTGTTGTTGTATTGTTTGACGTGGCTTCGTTGTATTGATTGACGTGCTTGTTTTTGTTGGAGTCAGCTCAAGATTCCACACTGTTGTTTACTACAAGAACTTCAGTTTTCCACTGCCACCTTCGACAAAACAGTGTTCTTACACTGGCGTATATACTACCTCCAAGTAGGTATTTTGCTCCACTAAAAATTTTACCAACACTTATAAACTTATGGAATCTATACTGTAGGAAAATATCGTTAACAGAATAATAGATAATTCTGAAATGATAATTTAATATTTGAAACTTAAAAAAATTTTTAAATAATATTTCCAAGGGGCAAATTAAGTTTACCCTGTTCATCATATTAAATTAAATTAACAAAACTTAAAAAATATTATTAAAAATATTTTTTATGTAAAATTAATGACAAATATCCAAGTATAATAATAAGTGAATGTTATTTTCATTCAGTATATTATGTTTTATTATGCTTAGCTATGTGAATATACTGGATAGTATCATCAGTGCAGCACCTGTCACCGAGAGTGTTCTGAACACAGGTGCAGCTCTGACAACAGTGTGCAGCTCAGCAACAGGTGTTGCTCTGACAGCAGTATTAGTTTATTATGCTATGCTATGTGAATACACTGATAGTATCCATCAGAGCAGCACCTGTCACCGACGCAGGTGTCTGAACACAGGTGAGTCTCTGGACAACAGGTGCAGCTCTGAAAACAGGTTGCTGCTTCTGACAACAGGTGCATGCTCTGAAATATCAGTGATGTTCTTGACAAACAGGTGCAGCTCTGACAACGGTGCCAGCTCTGACAAACAGGTGCAGCTCGGACAACAGGTGCGCTCTGACACAGGTGCAGCTTGACACAGGTGTGTCTTGACAACAGGGTGCTGCTCTGGACAACGGGTGCTGCTCTGACAACAGGGCTGTTGTAGACACACCGGAAGGTTAACACCCAAAAATCTTACTTCTATTCACTAGTTTAGAAGTTTGGCAAAACATGAAGGGTAATATTGACTAACAATACGACAATTTTTAAAAGGTTTATTTACAGTCTGGACGAAAAAATAATATTTCTTTAGAACATAAATGACGTTAATACCTGCCACTTCCCAAAGTTAATCAGCTTGTCTAATTCCGACCGCCAGATTAATCACATTGAAAGTTATCATCCACTTAATGTACATCAAGACTGTACATGTACCATATATTATATAATATATATTATATATATATATATTTTTATATATATATATATATATATATAATATATATAATATATTATATATATATATATATATATATATATATATATATTGATATATATTTTATATTATATATATATATATATATATATATATATTTATATATTATCTATATATATATAATATTTGATTAAAAAACTGACAAGTTGATTATTAAAAACACTTGTGTACAGCGGTTAGGACACGTTTCACAATAAACCTTCCCAAATCTTGCACAGTGTCTGAATGACACACAATATAATGCACAGATACAATTCATAGACAAGTTGCTACAACTCTAGCACAGTTCTAAATTCACGAAGCTTGGTAATAATAACTGTATTTACTTAGAATGTAGAAGAAACTCTTTTCCTGAGTCTCCTTATTATAACATGCCTATTTAAATTTCTTGCCTATTCCAACTAAATTTATTTTAGATTAAGTTTACGAGTAATTTAAATATAAACACAATGGAATATCTGTTTTTTTTGTTAGGCTCTGATGTTTTTTACGAGATACTACTGCATTCACAGATTTTTCGCTTGCAATTCGGCAAGAAACAGCATTGTTATTTAAGCCAAAATCGCAAGTTTTACCTATTCGGCAGACATAGACTATAATCTTAATGGTCTTTAAATATGTGCAAGATTTTTTGTGATTTAATTTACATTTTGTGTTTATTGAGTGCAAGGGCTACCGCATAGGTACAAGTGCACCACTTGTGATATACTACCACACACACTCACACATTTCTGCATCTCCACACTGCTCGTAAAATCACACGTTTATCCACACGAATAAAGCGTATGTACACAATACATCACAAACAAACATTACATGCGTTTAAACACCTTACGTAATTCTCTAAGGTTCATGATGATTTAACAACAAATACACACGTACACTCATACTTCATCCACCATGCCCTCGTACATACACAAGCACATTCACCATGTGCTACGTACACACAAGCACATCCACCATGCCTAGTACATACAACACGCAGACAATAACCACGTACACACAAACCTATCTACCATGCCATATACACACAAAAAATACGTCATTTATGCTCGTCACACAAAGTACATCCAACTATGTCGCGTAATCCTACAGGTACTACCTTTTGTGCGTGTACGTTATGTGATGATTTATTGTGCGGACCATCTCTGATTTGTTATATGTTATCTCTTGTTTGTTAGTGCGTTGCACACCTTGATACTTGTGCCAGCCTTGAGACTTTATGTGATGAACTTTTAGGTAATTAATCTGGCTTTAGAATTAGACAAGCTGATTAATTTAAGGGTTTGGAAGGTATTACGTCAGTTATGTTCTATGTTATTATATAATGATTATTACTCGTTGCCAGAACTTGAGTAAAAACATACTTGTGAAAAATGTCTGTACTTATAGTCTAGATTACACTCTAGTTTTGCCAATCTTCTAAATAGTGAATAGCAGTGAAGATTTTTTGGGTGTTACTCCTCCGGTGTGTGTGTCTACAGCAGCACATGATGTCGGAGCAGCACTGCTGTCAGAGCAGCACCTGGCTGGTCAGCAAGCAGCAACTGATGTTAGAGCAGCACCTGCTGTCAGAGCAGCTAACCGCTGTCAAAGCAGCTCCTGCTGTTAAGAGCAGCACTGCTGTCAAAGCAGCACCTGCTGTTCAAAGCAGCAACCGCTGTCAAAGCTGCAACCGCTGTTCAAGCAGACTGCTGTCAAAAGCAGGCACCTGCTACTCAAAGCAGCACCTGCTGTCAAAGCAGCAACCGCTGTCGAATAAGCTGCAACTGCTTTGAAAGCGCAACAGCTGTCAAAGCAGCACCTGCTGTCAAAGCAGCACCTCCTGGCTGTGGTCAATGCAGCACCTGCTGGTCGAAAGCAGCAACTGCTGTTCAAAGCAGGCAACCCTGTCAAAGCAGCACCTGCTGTCAAAGCAGCAACTGCTGTCAATGCAGCAACTGCTGTCAAAGCAGCCACCTGCTGTCATAGCTGCACCTGCTGTCCAAAGCAGCAACCCGCTGTCAAAGCAGCACTGTCTGTCAAGCAGCACCTTGGCTGTCTAAGCAGCACCTGCTGTCAAAGCAGAAAACTGCTGTCAAAGCCGCAACTGCTGTCCAAGCAGCACCATGCTGTCCAAAGCAGCACCTGTGTCAAAGAATGCACCTGCTGTCAAAGCAGCAACTGCTGTCAAAGCAGCAACTGCTGTCAAGCAGCACCTGTGTCTAAGCAGAAACTGCTGTAAAAAGCAGCACCTGCTGTCAAAGCAGCACCTGCTGTCAAAGCAGCAACTGCCTGTCCACAAGCAGCTCCTGCTGTCTAAGCAGCACCTGCTGTCAAAGCAGCAACTGCTGTACAATGCAGCACCTGCTTGTCCAATGCAGCAACTTGCTGTCAAAGCAGCCACTGCTGTTCCAAAGCAGCAACTGCTGTCACTAAGCAGCACTGCTGTCCAAAGCAGCAACTGCTGTCAAAAGCAGCAACTGCTGTCACCAGCCCGCACTGTGTCAAAGCAGCACTGTGTCAAAAGCAGCACTGCGTCACAGCAGCACCTGCTGTCACAGCAGAACCTGCTGTCCAACAGCCCAGCACCTGCTGTCACAGCAGCACCTGCTGTCAAAGCAAGCACCTGATGTCTAAGCCAGAAACTGCTTTCTTTGAATATAAGCAGCAACTGCTGGTCAAAGCCCAGCACATGCTGTCAAAGCATCACCTGCTGTCAAAGCAGCACTGCTGTCAAAGCAAGGCAAACCGTGTCAAGCAGCTATGCTGTCAAAGCTGCACCTGCTGTCACAGCAGCACTGCTGTCACAGAGCACCTGCTACGATGGCAGGGCGCTGTATTGATCTGAGAATTCAATATTTTCACCATTACTGATATTTTATAATATACTGTACATACATAATATACTCAATGTGAAATACATTAACTTATTATAGTTAATATTTTCATTAATTTTATTTGATATTTTTAATAATACTTTTATTTAACTTTATTATTTGATGAATAAAGTTAATTTGCTTGGCAAATAATATTTATATATTGTGTTTTGAAATATTTAAATAGCACTTCATAATTATCTATATTCTGTTTACACATTTAATAATTATAGTTATATTATATAACTTTTATAAAAATGTTGATAAATTTTAGTGTTGGTTGATACGTGAATATGTGGAGTTATATGTGCCAGTGTGAGAGGATATTAAGTGCCAGTGTGAGTGATAGAAGTTGCCAGTTGAGAATATATAAGTGCCAGTGTGAGAGTTATAAGTGCCAGTGTGGGATATATGTGCCAGTCAGTGAGAGATATAAGGTGACTGATGTGAGAGATATAAGTGCCAGTGTGAGAGATATAAGTGCCAGTGTGAGAGACTATAAAGTGCCAGTGTGAGAGATTATAAAGTGCAGTGTGAGAGGATATAAGTGCCAGTGTGAGAGATATATGTGACCGTGTGAGCAGTAACAAAGTGCCAGTGAGAGAGATATAAGTGCCAGTGTGTGAGAGATATAAGTGCAGTGTGGGTGAGATATAAGTACAGCTGTGAGAGATATAAGTGCAGTGTGACGATGACTGCTGGAGAATTGTGCAGTGCATAATTTTTAAGTTGTTGTAGATAAAACAACAGTGTGGAATCTTTAGCTCACCGTCAACAATACAACAAGACGTCACAATACATCTAGCACGACGTTCAACAATACAAAAGCATGTCAACATTACAACAAGCACGTCAACAATTACAAAAAGCATGTCAACATTACAACAAGAACGTCAACAATACAACAAGCACGTCAACAATACAACAAAGACGTCAAACATACAACAAGCACGTCAACAATACAACTAGCACGTCAACAATACAACAAGCAGTCAACAATACACACAAGCACGTTCAACAATACAAACAAGCACGGCAACATACAACAAGCACGTTCCAACAATACAACAAGCACGTCAACAATACATCAAGCACGTCAACAATACAACAAGCCAGTCAACTATACAACAAGCACGTCAACAATAAATACACAAGCACGTCAACAATACAACAAGCACGTCAACAATACAGCAAGCACGTCAACAATACAACAAGCACGTCAACAATACAACAAGCACGTCAACAATCACCACACAAGACGTCAACAATACAAACCAAAAGCATGTCAACAATACACAAGACGTCAACAATACAACAGCATGTCAACATACAACAAGCACGTCAACAATACAACATGCACGTCAACAATACAACAAGCACGTCAACAATACAACAAGCACGTCAACAATACAACAAGCACGTCAACAATACAACAAGCTCCGTCACAATACAAAAGCACGTCAACATACAAACAAGCCACGTCAACAATACAACAAGCACGTCAACAATACAACAAGCACGTCAACAATACAACAAGCACGTCAACAATACAACAAGCACGACAACAATACAACAAGCACGTCAACAATACAACAAGCACGTCAACAATACAGCAAGCACGTCAACAATACAACAAGCACGCCAACAATACAAACAAGCCACGCTCAACAATACAACAAGCACGTACATTACTAACAAGCACGTCAACAATAAACAAGCACGTCAACAATACAAGAAGCACGTAACTAAAGGAACGGAAAAGTAATTACGCAGAACAGAACAGCACAAATAAGAAGGATACAGAACGTAGAGATCTTTAAAACAAAGGTTAGAGTAACATACAAGAACAGTGTAGTAACACACAACACTTTAGTAACTGAAGAAGAATAGTTTGTTAACACAAAAAAGTCACTCTCAATAGTAGTGTAGTAACATTGGAGAGTAGAACCATATAGTAACACACAAAAGTGAAGTTACACTTAACATATTAGTGTAGTTAACACTGAGAGAGTAGAACCATTATTAGTAACACACAAAGTATCACTTACACATAAACAATAGGAGTTTGTAGTACACACTGGAGAGTAGAACCATATAGTAACACACAAAGTACACTTACACTCAACAATAGTAGGGTAGTAAACACTGGAGAGTAGAACCATTATAGGTAACACCACAAAGTACATTACAATAACAATTAGAAGTGTAGTAACACTAGAGAGTTAGAACATATAGTAAAACACACAAAAGTACACTAACATAATCAATAGTAGTGTAGATAACACTGGAGAGTAGAACCAATAGTAACACACAAAGTACACTTACACATAACATTAGTAGTGTAGTAACTCTGGAGAGTAGAACCATATTTAGTAAAAACACAAAGTTCACTTACACATAACAAATAGTTGTGTAGTAACACTGGAGGTAGAAAACATATAGTAACACACAAAGTACACTTAAACATAACAATAGTAGGGTAGTAACACTAGAGAGTAGAAACATTATAGTAAAACACACAAAGTACTCTTACACCATAACAATAAGGGTAAGTGGTTGGTAGTAACACTGGAGAGGTGGTAGGAACCATATAGTAACATCACAAAGTACACTTACACATTAATAGTAGTGTCGTAACACTTAGAGAGTTAGAACCTATAGTAAAACACACAAAGTACACTTACACATACAATAGTAGTTGTAGTAACACTGGAGAGTAGAACCAATATAGCTAACCACACAATGTACACTTTCAATAACAATAGTAGTTTAGTAACACTGGAGAGTAGAAACTTATAGAATAACAAACAAAGTTACACTACACATAATAACAATAGTAGTGTAGTAACACTTGGTGAGTAGGAATCCATATAGTAACACACAAAGTTACACTTACACATAAAACATAGTAGGTAGTAACCTAGAGAGTAGAACCATTATAGTACACACCAAAAGTACACCTTACACATAACAATAGAGTGTTGTTAACACTGGTGAGTAGAAACCATATTAGTAACACACTAAAGTCAATTAAACATAACAATAGTAGTGTAGTAACTCTGGATGGAGTGACCATATTAGTTACACACCTAAGTTACACGTACACTAACCAAATAGTTGTAGTAGTACACTAGAGAGTAGATCCATATAGTAACACACAAAGTTACACTTACACATAACATAGTAGTGTAGTAACTCTGAGAGTAGAACCATATAGTAACACACAAAATACACTTACAATAACAAATAGTGTGTACGTAACACTAGAGAGTTTAGAACCATATAGTAAACACAAAGTACACTTACAAATAACAATAGTAGTGTAGTAAACACTGGAAGAGTAGACCCATATAGTAACACACAAAAGTACACTTACACATATACAATAGTAGTGTAGTGGACACTGGAGTGTAGAACCATATAGTAACACACAGAAAGTAACTTACACTACAATAGTAAGTGTAGTAACACTAGAGAGTAGAAAACCATATAGTAACACATAAGTACCACTTACACATAACAATAGTAGTGTAGTAAAACACTGGAGAGTAGAACCATATAGTAACACACAAAGTACACTTACACATAACAATAGTAGTGTGATAACCACTGGAGGAGTAGAACCATATAGTAAACACAAAAAAGGTGAAGATAACATTATAATTGACTTAAGGACGTACAATAAGGAATAACAGAGCACCGTTTACCAAGATACAAGTACCGCACAAGAACCTCAAGAATAATACAGTAATGTACGGATAGTGGAGCAAACTTTCTAATACATATAGAGGAATCAGTGTAACAATAACTGAGAGTTCTAGCAGCCAGGTTGTGGGATCAGCAGATGATGGAATTAATTTTGTCAAGGAGATCGTGTCTACAAATTGTCCTTAATTCTTTCGGTGATTTTTCTTTTTTTCTTTGTGAATAATTTTTCTCAGTATACTGAGATAAAACACATGAAGTCACGAAAATTAACTAAGTGAGACTTCCTTAATTAATACTTATTTTTTAGTTTCTTCTTTACCTTCCATATGATAATTCATAAGTGTATTTCTTGCTGTATCTAAAAACATCCTTTCTCGTGAAATGTCACTTCTTTTTACAATTCCCATATATAATTAAGGATATCTTATATATAAAATATACTATATACTACTTATATACTAACTATACTAAAAAACCGAAAGAACAGTATAGTATGCTATACTACATAAAATATACTCGATGCACTACAACTTTCAATCACATTTTTTCCAGATTTCTTATTATATATACCTAACAATTCAATTTCTGCCCATCATTTGCCTGTGCAATATAATTTAGTTCGATCTATCCGTTGTGTGTCGTGTAGATATGTGCATGGAAATGTGTTGCACCTGTGTGACATAGTGTTACCAATATAAGATTAATGAAGGTACAAGTGGGAATTAGTGTTTACTTGTATCGTCAGGTGTGACGAAAGTTTATGTATCTTCAAGTTTGGTGTGTGTGTGTGTGTGTGTGTGTGTGTGTGTTGTGTTGTGTGGTGTGTGTGTGTGTGTGTGTGTGTGCGCTGTGTGTGTGTGTGTGTGTGTGGGTGTGTGTGGGTGTGTGTGTGTGTGTGCATTGAGTAATGTGTGCGTGTGTGTGTGTGATTGTGTGCCTGTGTGTGTGATCGGGGAATGTGTATGTTGTGTGTATGTGTGCCTCTGTGTGTGTGTGTGTGTGTGTGTGTGTGCTGTGTGTGTGTGTGTGTGTGTGGTGTGCCTGTTGCGGTATGTGTGTGTGTGTGTGTGAGCCTGATGGTAGGTTAGATTATATATACTATATATATATATATATATATATATATATATATTTACTATATATATTTATTATATATATATATATATATATATATATGATTGGTGGAATGATGAAGTAAAGGGTGTGATAAAAGAGAAAAAGGTAGCTTATGAGAGGTTTATACAAAGCAGAAGTGTTATAAGAAGAGCAGAGTATAAGGAGAGTAAAGAAAGTAAAGGGAGTGGTGGAGTGAGCTGCAAAAGGAGAGCAGAGATAGAGTGGGAGAGGCACTGTTCAGAAATTTTAATGGAAAATATGAAAAATTTTGGAGAGGTTTGAACAAGTTAAGAAAGCCTAGGGAAAATATGGATTTGTCCAGTTAAAAACAGAGTAGGGGAGTTTAGTAGATGGAGGAGATGGAGGTATTGGGTAGATGGCGAGATATTTTGAGGATACTTTTAAATGTTAAGGAAGAAACAGAGGCAGTAATTTCATGCACTGGTCAGGGGGAGGGTATACCATCTTTTAGGAGTGAAGAAGAGCAGGAATGTAAGTCTTGGTGGAGGTAGTGAGGGCATTAGTTAAAATGAAAGGGGTAAAGGCAGCTGAGAAAAAAACTGATGGGATCTGACAGAAAGTGTTAAAAGCAGGGGGGGATATAGTGTTGGAGTGGTGGTACTTTTGTTTAATAAATGTATGAAAGAGGGGGAAGAGTACTAGGGATTGGCAGAGAGATGTATAGTCCCTTTATATAACGGGAAAGGGGACAAAAAGAGGACTGTAAAAATCTATAGAGGAACTAAGGTTTACGAGTATACCTAGGAAAAGTGTACGGTTTGGAGTTTAAATTGAAAGAATTAGATGGTTAGACAGAATGTTGGATTGCGGATGAGTAGAAAGGAGTTTTAGGTGGGTAGGGTATGTGTAAATCAGGTGTTTACATTGATGCAATCTATGGAAACAGTATTTAGATAAGATAGGGAAGTTTTTATTGCATTTATGATTTAGAAATGGGCCATATGATAGAGCTGGATAGAGGAGCAATGTGGCAGATGTTGCAAGTAATATGAATAGGTGGTTAGTTGAGTGTAAGGACACTTGTGCAACATCTGGGTATCTTTTGTGTAGACGTTTCGCATCCAGTGGCTTTTATCCATACAAATTCTAGGACATAACTTGAAGACAGTAGAAACTTGTACAGAAGATGAGGTAATCAGTCCCTCAACTAGGAGTAGGTGCGACAGCACATAGTCGTTGGAGATCTGAAGAGAAGAAGAATCTGGCGCTTATTAGTAACGGTCAGGTGAAGCAGACGAGGGGCAATTCACTGGTCGGCGGGAGTCCACAGTGGAAGTAGGTCCTTCCCAAAGAGATGGGTTAGTTGAAGTAGTGTTGTCGTAGTCGTGAAGGTTTGTTCATGTCCTCAGTATTACGATTCCATGATGTTGCAGTGTCCTGACAAGTTGTGTACGAATGGTATATAATACGACTAGATGAGAGTAAGACACATGTGCAACATCTGGGTATTCTTTATTTTGACGTTTTCGCCTCCAGTGGCTTTATTCAATACAAAGTCTAGGACATAACTTGAAGACAGTAGAAATATGATACAGAAGATGAGGTAATCAGTCCCTAACTAGGAGTAGGTGCGAACAGCACATAGTCGTGGAGATTCTGAAGCAGAAGAAAGGAATTGGCGCTTATATTGTATAACGGTAGTGAAGGCAGACGAGGGCAAATTCAATGGTAGGGCGGAGTCCCAGTGGAAGTTAGGTCCTTCCCAATGAGATGGGTTAGTGAAGTAGTAGTTGTTCGTAGTCGTGAAGGTTATCGTTATGTCCTCTGATTTAACGTTTCCATGATTTTGCCGTGTTTTACAATTTGTGGGAATTATAAAATTTCCGACAAAGGTGGGACACTGAAAACATCTGGAATTTTTAATTTGAGGGACCAGGGGATAATCAATTCAGGACAAAACGAAACTAAACTTCAAATAAACCCCTACCTTTGGGGAAGACCATTCTGGGACTCAAAAACGGGCCTTTAAGTGAGTGGCCCGGGGCTTCCCCTGGTTCATATAAGTAGGCCTAAAGGATTTTTTTTGTTTCAGGAATCTCCACGACTATGGTGCTGTTTCGCACACTCCCTCCTAGGCTTGAGGGACTGATTACCTCATCTTCTGTAAAATAGTTCTACTGTCTTCAAGTTATGTCCTAGAATTTGTATTGATAAAGCCACTGGATGGCGAAAACGTCTACAATAAAGTACCCAGATGTTGCACCTGTGTCTTACTCTCATCTTGTCGGTATTATATACCATTCGTACACAATTTGTCAGACACTGCAACATCATGGAATTTAATTCTGAGGACATGAACATAACCTTCACGACTACGACAACTACTACTTTCAACAAACCCCATCTCTTTGGGAAGGACCTACTCCACTGGGGACTCCCGCCCCACCAGTGAATTTGCCCTCGTCTGCTTCACTGACGTTACTATATAAGCGCCAGGATTTTTTCTTCTGCTTCAGAATCTCCACGACTATGGTGCTGTTCGCACCTACTCCTAGGTTTAGGGACTGATTACCTCATCTTCTGTACATAGTTCTACTGTCTTCAAGTTAGTCTAGAATTTGTATTGATAAAAAGCCACTGGATGGCGAAACGTCTACAATAAAGATACCCAGATGTTGCACATGTGTCTTACTCTCATCTTGTCGGTATTATATACCATTCGTACACATGGTAATGAAATCATTAAAAGTTAAAGGGGTTTTAATTAGGATAGTACTCAATTAGGTGTTGGAAAGAGACTACTTCCCGGAAAGTACCAGGAAATTGTTGTCACTGGTTGTTTAATAATTTTGTGGGGTTGTAAAGGGAATTGGGGGTTGTTTGGGGGAGGGGTGGGATTAATTATGGGGAATCAATTCAAAATGGGATTGCAAGTTACCTTTGTGATGATAAGGCTATGGGAGTTCTAAGAAAGGGGGGGGGGGGGGGGGGGGGGGGGGGGGGGGGGGGGGGGGGGGGGGGGGGGGGTTAAAAAATTATTAAAGGGGGGAATTTTGGGTAAAAAATTTTTTTAAGGGGTTGCCCCTTGTTTAAAATTTAATTTGTAAAAAAAGATGGGGGGTGGGGGTTTTGGGGAAAAAAAAAGGGGGTGAAAATTAATATTGGTTTAAAATTTTTTAAAAATTGGAATTTTTAAAATTTTAAAAAGGAGAAAGTTAAAATTTTGAAATAGAAAGAGAAAAGGTGATGAGGTGTCAAATGTTTTGAAAAAGAAAAAATTGGGTATCAAAATTAGGAGGAGGAGAGAAGAAGTGAATGTTTTTTAGATACTTGGGAGTTGACGTGTCGGCGGTGGGTTTATAAAGGGTGAGGTTTAAACATGAATTGTGAGGGAAAAAAGGTGAGTGGTGCGTTGAAAAGGATATTGGAGTCAAAAAAATTACTATGGAGGGGAAAGAAGGGGAATTTTGAAAATATGTAGTACAACACCTTAATGGGGTGAAGCTTGGGGGGTAAATCACAGCGGGAGACGGTTTTGGGGGCAGTGGAATGCCTGTTTAAGGGCAATGTGGGTGTAAATATTATCAGAAAATTCGGAGTGTGGAAAATTTGGGGGGAAAAGGTGTGGAGTTTAATAAAAATAATAGTCGAGGGAAAAAGGGGTTGTTGGGTGGTTTGGTCATTTAGAGAGAATGGATCAAATAGAATAAACATGGAAAAACATATAAAATTTTAGGGGGAAAGGAAAGGGGGGGAGGGGGGTCGTCCCCCGAAAGGGTTGGAGAGGGGGGTAAAAAAGGGGGTTTTGTGGTAAGGGGCTTGGACTCCCGCAAGCGTGCGTAGCGTGTTTTTGATGGAGTGAATGGAGACGAATGGTACTTGGGGCCCGCGATCTGTTGGATGTGAGGGGTAATATTTAGTGAAGGGGTTCAGGGAAACCCGGGTTTTTTTCATATAGGACTTTGGGGCCTGGAATGGGAATACAATGCCGCACTTTTAAAAGGGGGGGTTTGGGAAAATTGGCAGTTTGGGGGGTAGTTGTGTATTTTAATGTTTATGCTTCTAGATGTTGTATTCTGACACCTCTGCAAAAACAGGATAATGTGCGAGTGGGTGAAAGTGTTGTGATGGAAATATTTTCTTTTTGGGGGTTTTTTTTCTTTTTTGGGTCCCGCCTCGGTGGGGGCGGGCCGGGTTTTTTTAAA
>NC_069420.1:57581352-57603265 GCF_026875155.1 Cherax quadricarinatus
CCCCCCCCTTGCCCCTTCTTTTTTTCCCTAGATCTGGTACCTGGTGGGAAGTTGCATTTTTTATTTCTCCATGAGTTTTTTTTTCTGTAATGCTATGATGTCGGGGGACTTCTCATTGATTCTTTCTTGCCATTCCTCATGTTTATTCTTTAATCCATTGCTTGTGTCCCAAAAACCTTTTCAACTTCTGTTCAAAATTACTGAAAATGTGTGCGGGGGGTGGAAAAGGGGATCGGTTGTGGGGGTTTGGTTTGGATTGTTCAGTTCCCTTGGGGGGGTCGGGGTGGAGTCCTTCTGCAGGTGTTTTGGGGGGGTGCGTTTGCCCTTCCATTTGATCCTGGGTTATTTCTGTCCCCTTTTTTTATTTCCTCCCATTTCCCCTTTCTTTTTTGAATTTCCTCTTTCATTGTTTCCCTTTTCGCCCCTGTGTTCTGCTCGGTCGAGGACACCCGGAAACTCCTGCTTGCCTTCAGCCGTGCTTTCCCCTGCAGGATCTGGTTCGGGTTGTTTTCCCCCTTAAAAATTACTTTGAGAGGCCGATTCCTTTTTTTGTGAACCACCCAATTCCCAAAAAATTTGCCCCCTGGGTCATGCCCCCTCGCCTACACCTCATGAGTCTTCAATCGTTTTTTTCTCCCCCTGCTTTCTTTATCAAAGTTTCCCCTTTACTTCGCTAGCCCATGACAAACCGGATCTCTCCCTTTCCCCCTCCACTGTGACCCCCAAATGCATCCTCTGAGTGTTTTAGTTCCTTCCCGTAGTGTTCCTTCCCTTCGCCCCTTCCCTTATGGCCCCTATGTTCTTGGGTTTATCCTTCCTTCCCCCTGCCCCTGGCCCCACAGGTTCTGGAAAGGCCTTGCACATGCCTATTTCCCTTCAATGTCTTCCAACCTCTCTTTCTGACCTAGAGGCTCCTGTCTTTGTTTTGGCCCCTTTGGGGGTTGAAGGACCTTGCATCAGTTTAGTTTCCTGTTTCCCTTCGGACCTGTTGTCTGTGTTCGATGAACCTTCCCGATTATTTATGTTTTGTCCCTGTGGTATGTATCGGGAATACGTGGTTGCAGGGTTCGATCATGGCCCGGGTTTCTCTTCTTCGCTAGTCGCTACTACGTCAGCTTCTCTTTGCCCCGGGGAGCCGTATCATACCTCTTCTTAAACTAGTATGTGTGGGTGGATGAATGGTTTGAAAAACCGACAAGTTGAAGATTGAGACACTTATGCAGCATATGGGAATCTTTTTTCAGGAAACGTTTCGCCACACAGTGGCTTCACAGTCCAATACAAAGAGGAAGGCGTAAGGTGAGGGGGAAAGTTTGAGGTAATCAGTCCCTCAGCCTGGAGTCGATGTGTTCGGTCCATCAATCTTGTAGAATGTCAGCATAGGGCCGTAGACATGGCTTATTACTGTAGTGAGGTGAGTTGAAGCAGGCAGAGGCCGGGGTCATAGTGGTACCATCCATAGTCGAAGTAGGGTCCTCGTCCAAAGGTTGAACAAGTTTTTGAAGAATTCTTTGTAACAAGATCCATGATGCGCAGTGTCTGACAGTTGTGATGAATGGTTTAAAAAAAAAACCCACAAGTTGAAGATTGAGACACTTATGCAGCATATGGGAATCTTTTTTCAGGAAGCGTTTCGCCACAGGCCCTAGTGGCTTCATCAGTCCATACAAGAGGAAGGCTGTAAAGGGGAGGAGGAGTATGGGGTTTAATCAGTCCCTCAGGGCCCGGGGTCGATGTGTTCAGTCCATCAATCTTGTAAATGTACAGCATAGGGCCCCGTAGAAATGGCTTATATACTGTAGTTGAAGGTGAGGTGAAGCAGGCAGAGGGCGGGGGGGGGTCATAGTGGTACCATCCACTAGGTCGAAGTAGGTCTTCGTCCAAAGGTTGAAAAAAGTGTGTGTGTTGAACTGTGTGTGTTGAACATGTGTGTGTGTGTGGTGTGTGTGTGTGTGTGTGTGTGGGTGGTGTGTGTGTGTGTGTGTGTGTGTGTGTGTGTATGTGTGTTTGTTATGTGCGTGTGTTTTGTTGTGTGTGTGTGTGTGTGTGTGTGTGTGTGTGTGTGTGTTGTGTGTGGGGTGTGTGTGTGTGTGTGTGTGTGTGTGTACTAACCTAATTGTACTCACCCCAATTTTTGGTTGCAGGGGGTCGAGACTCAGCTCATGGCCCCGCCTCTTCACTGATCGTTTCTAGGTCCTCACTTTCTCTGCTTCCTGAACTTTGTCATACCTCGTCTTAAAGCTATATATGGTCCCTGCCTCAACTACATGCATGTATGGTGTGGTGTGCGTGCGTGCTGTGTGTGTGTGTGTTGTGTGTGTTTTGTATGTGTGGTGTGTGTGTGGTGTGGTGTTTGTGTGTGTGTGGTGTGTTGTGTGTATTTTGGGGTGTGTGGTTTTGTTGTGTGTGTGTGTGTTGTGTGTGTGTGTGTGTGTGTGTGTGTGCGCGTGTTGTGTGTGTGTGTTCTGCAAGAAAGAGCACTGAGTTGTGTAATGATGACATGAAAGTGAGGAGAGAAAATTTTAAAACAAAATACCCCTATATATCATTTAAATATTTTTACAACATAAAACCCCCAAGAGAAGGGGAACTATATGATCATCAGGACAAAAATGTGCTGAAAAAAAATTAAATAAACAATTTATTTAGAAAAATATGGTGAGAAACTAATCGGATGAAATCGCTTGGTATTTTAAGAAGGTTCAGATGTGGATAACTGACGTATGTTAATAGAGGAATAGAGACAGAAAAGACGACAATGAGGAGGCTGAAGGCAGAGGATATGTCATGTCTGAGTTTAGTGTGTGGGTATTTTATTTCAGTGTAGAGTAAACGATTTTACCGAAATTAGAGGATGATGGGTAGGTACTAAAGAGGGGTTGTTAATTAAGGTAGTTTCGTTATTGAAGAAATTAGGTATCAAAATATTTTGGTTAAGCAGTGTCATAAGTCTGTAGTGGACAGGTGGTTGTAGAGAACCTGTGAAAAAAAACGCATGGGAACAATAAAATTTTGGTAGAATAGGGCCTTTCTCCTCAGCCGGAAAATCAGCCGGATAGGAGTTAGTGGATACAAGTGACTTTGGAGATACAGACTGTAATCACGGTAATATTTATGAAGAATTAAAGGAATCCAATTGCTCATGTTAGATTTTTGTATTTTGAACAACACTGCACTTCCTGGTCTGGGTGCGGATATTTCGTTGCGATGGATGACGACTCGATCATGAAAATCTGTCTGCTTTTAAAAAAAATATAATTAAGGAGTATAAATTTCTTTAATGGGGTTAATGGTGTCGTGTAATATGTATGAACACATTTTTTGCACATATGTTTATGAGTTACACTTCTGATAAGGTCATATGCCTGTATCGAGAGACGAAGGCACACGACACATCAGCTTCAGAGCCTTTATAGTGGTACTGCCACACTGACGAATTCCTTCACAATTATACCGGGTGGTTATTCGCCCCCCTGCCGGTTTTATCTACACCATAAACACTTCAAACTGACAATTTTTTTGCCACTCCTCAGTCATGTTTTAGCACTGCCACAGGTGCGCTTGTGGATTAATGGTAGACTTCTTTCTTCTTTTTGCTTCTCTCTTCGTTTGAAAGGTTATAGGAGTTCATGGTAGAATGTGTGGGTAGTTGGATTTTTTTTAAGTGTGTGCGTTGGCTCTGGGTATGTGAACGTGATTGTCGTGGGCAAGTGATTTGTTTTTGGGTTTGGGGAGATGGTGGGTGGAATGGTGGGTCATTGCCATCCCCCTCTGATAATGGGGTCTTCACTGCTGCTCAACACTAGTCAAGCCACGGGAACTTAATTTGGTCCGAGCGAGGTCTTGCGGGGGGACTGTTGATTGACTGAAAGAGAAAAGAGAGCAGAGAGATGAGAGCGAGTTGCACTCGATCCCAGAGATGAGAGAGAAGAGAGTAGATGGGAGAGAGATGAGATGAGAGAGAGAGGAGAGAGGAGAGAGAATGAGAGAAGAGAGGAATAATGAGAAATCTAAATGAAATGGAGAGACGAAGAGAGATGAAAGATGGAGGAAGAGAGTAGGATTAAAGAGGGTGGGAGGTCGGGAGGGAAGGAAGAGGGATGAGAAGGACGGTAAGATAGATAAGATAAGATTTCGTCGGTGTTTTAACCCCGGAGGGTTGCCACCCAGGATAACCCAAGAAAGGCGGTGCGTCATCGAGGGACTTGTGAACTTCATGTTTCGCCATTGGGGTTCCTTAATCTTGTCCCCCAAGGATGGACCCACACCAGTCGACTAACACCAGTACTATTTGACTGCCTAGGTGAACAGGACAACAGGTTGTAAGAAACGTGTCGGATGTTTTCCGCGACAGGTGGAAGTCGACCGGGCCCTCCGTTGTGTGAGCGGGAGCTTTTAGCACCAGGCCACGGGGCACCGGAAGGGAAGGAAGTAGGGGATGGTGGGTTAAATGGAGGGGAGAGGTGGAAAACCAAGGGAGAGAGAAAATATTGAGGAGGCAGCGGAAATGGGAATGAGACTAAGGAGTGATTTGACAGTGAATAGCACAGGGATCAAGCAGAGGGGAGGGAGAGAGGACGGGGTTAAGGAATGGTGATTATAAACAAAGACAACATACCACACACAACACACACACCACCACACACACACACACAACACACACACACACACACACAACATAACACACAACACACACACACACACACATGTACACACACAGACACGCACAGACACACACCTCCACATACACACACAGGACACACACACACACATACAGACACACATACAAACTACTGCGTGGAATAGATTGCGGTGGACTGAGACGGGATGTTCCAGAGATGGGACACAGAAACACGGGGTCACAATTGGAAGTTGAAGGCTCAGTTGAGTCAGAGAGATGTTGGGAGTATTTCTTCAGCCACAGAGTTGTTAGGACGTGGAAACAGCCCTGAAAAGTGATGTAGTGGAGGCAGAAACAATACATAGTTTCAAGACAAGGTATGATAAAGTCATGGAGCAACGGAGAAGGGAGGATCAGTAGCGGTTCAGTGAAGTAGCGGGGCCAGGAGCTAAATATTCGACCCCTGTAACCACAATTAGGTGTAGATACACACACACACACAACACACACACACACAACACAGAGCTGGAGCTTGAAATCGACCCCTGCAACCTCAACTAGGTGAGTTCACACTGACTCCACACACACACAAAAGACTCACCACCCACACACACACACACACCACACACACACACACACACACACACACCAACACACACACACACAAACACACACACACACGACACAGGCAACTGTGCAGAGTAGCAGCGGGAGATGAAGTATAAATAGTAATGTGACGAGGGGCAGGGAAGGGAAGAGAGAGAGGATGGAGAAGATTGATATGGCAATGGAAGGAACAGCGGGGCGTGGGGGAAAAGGAGACGGTAAAAAAATTGTGTATGGATAATACCGTTATCATTAAAAGGCACTGACTCTTCCAGAGTATTAGGAAGAGGTCAGTTCATTGTAAGATGGAGGTGAGTGAGAGTCCTGCGAGGAAGTGTAATGTGAGGGGGAGAGAGAGAAGAGAGAGAGGTGAGAGACGAGAGAGAGAGGAGAGAGAGAGTGATGAGAGAGGGAGTGGAGGAGAGAAGAGAGAGGACGGAGAGAGAGTGAGAAGAGATGAAACTGGAGAAAAGATTGTTATTAAGAGAGTGGACATGGGGTATACAGTAAAATACAACGAGAGAACAAGTGTAGACATTACTAAGGCTTGTCTTCTGAGGTAACTAAACTCTGTCGAATCATAATAAGGTTCCCACTCACTCTACACTTCATTCCCAGTCCTTGGAAGAACAAGTTAGCGAAGAGAATCAAAATATAGTAATCTAATCCTACCAATCATTACTATTACTACTATGTTATTACTCGCTAAGACAAATACCAGTACTGCTACTACTACTACTACAAACCTTACTATTACCGCCACTTAATCTCAAGCTATGACAACAGACGTACGTATTACTGAGAACCCAGACTCTTACCACAGTCACTTTCACTGGGTAATTATCGTGAATGTATAACTAATGTAAGTGAATTTGTATGTGCCAGCAATGAACATTTTCTTCTAACGTTTAAGTTGATTTATCAAAATTTTTAACAACTGTTTTCTTAAATTATTTATAATGTATTTTCCGGATATGGAACTGTTTTTGTCAGTGTTCTGCGTGTCTTTTGTAGAATATAAAATTGATTTCCATGTTTTGTTTTGATTATATTCTATTAATTTTGCACAAATAAAACTCGTAATGGATGGAGCTTATGAGGACGTTTAGGTCTGATTGGATCATTAACAAGTGTGAAACCCAGTTATGATCCAAGTCGGACTGAAAACGTGTCATAAGTTTTTTTTTCCATTCTATGTGGAGTTAATTGTGTATTTCAATCCCTGTGTTGTGTCTTTTTATTTTTTATATATCATTTTTTTTAATTTTCACATTGATAAAAGTTGCTTGCATTTTCAAATCACTTTTTTGTGCAGTGTATCTATAGTTTTGAAAATCTGATTTAAAATTTTAATTAAATTTCGTAATAGACTTTTGCTAACCTCAGAAAAATATCATGTGTAGTTTTTAAATGTATAATCGTATTGTTAGCTTATTCAGTGACAGTTTTAGCACTGATGCCTGTCCACTCTTTACAGTTTAGTTTGCCTTTCTCCAGTCACTATAACCCATAATTAAAGTTGTACTCAAAGTGTATTGCAGTTGGTATTAATGCTTGCTCTTAATCAATGCACTCTAGAGATGAAGTATAGTGATGGGCCGTCTTAGAGCTATGTTTAAGGCATGTTGGAGACGTGTTCGTGAAAGTACAGGGCCGGCGTTGGAGCCCTGATGGGAAAGAGCTAAAGCCTAAATTCATTTATTTGCTGAAGGTCGTGTCGAGGGAAACAAGGGGATGCGTTTAAGCCGTATAATGCCCGAAACGTATCTAGTAGAAGCCGTTGGTGGACCCACAATGGTTAAACACTTCAACCTCTACTACAATGCAATAATTTCTATCAACCTCCTCAGCGCTTCTTAATGTGTGTAGCAACAATCCAGTATCCAGTCAGGTCAGTCAGGTGAGTTAAGGGAACTCCATCAACTCTTGGCCTAACTTACAGGCGTGACCTGCTTGCGCTATGGGAATTTTCCATTGGTGATTCCACCTCCTACTTATTCATGTCATCTTGCTCGCAGTGTATATACCACTTACCCGCTCATATGCTGAAATTTTCTCAAGAATGGTGACTAACACGTACGGGACACACCGACTGAGAACTAATTACCCCAAAACTCATTCTCATCTTCACCACTGATCTCTGTTTTGACTGACGAAGCCACTTGTTGGGCGAATGATTCTCGAACGTTGACGAAGATTTTCGAACGTTAGCGAAGATCCGCAAAGATTTTCGAACTGTTGACGAAGATTTCAAACGTTGGACGTTGATTTCCATTACGTTGACGATGATTTCAAACCTTGACGATGATTTCGAAATCGTTGACGATGATTTCCCAGCGCTGACGATGATATCCAAACGTTGACGAAGATGCCAAAACGGTAGACGAAGATTTCCAAACGTTGAAGATGATTTCAAACGTTGACGAAGATTTCCAAACGTGAGGACTCGATTTCCAAACGTAGATCGAAGATTCAAACGTTGACGAAGATTTCAAAACGTTGACGAAGATTTGCAAAACGTTGACAATTGATTTTCCTAAAACGTTGACGAAGGATTTGCAAACGTTGACGAAGATTTCAAAAAACGGTTGACGAAGGATCTTCCAAACGTTGACGAGATTTACGAGCGTTGACGGTAGATTTCGCAAAACGTTTTTGACGAAGATTTCCAAACGTTGACGAGATTTCCAACGTCTGACGATGATACGATTTCCAAACGGTTGACGAAGATTCCAAACGTTGACGAAGATTCACAAACGTTGCGTGATTTCCAAACGCTTGACACCGAAGATTTCCAAACGTTGACCGAAGATTTCCAAACGTTGACGAAAGATTTCACAAAAGTTGACGAAGATTTTCCAAACGTTTGACGATAGATTTCCAATCGTTGACGAAGATTTCCAAAACGTTGACAGAAGATTTTCCAAACGTTGTCGAGGATTTCCAAACGCTTGACGAAGATTTCAACGTTGACGAAGATTTCCAAACGTTGACGAAGCATTTCCAAACGATTGACGAAGATTTCCAAACGTTGGGACGAAGATGTTCCCAAACGTGTGACGAAGTATTTCCAAACGTTGACGAGATTTCCAAACGTTGACGAAGATTTCCAAACGTTGGACGAAGAGTTCCAACTGTTGTAATGTTTCTAATTTTTTCGACATATATTGGTAAACGCTAATTGTTGCTATTTCGTCTTCATTACCCAAAATAGAAAAATCAAAAGAAAAAATTTAATATAATTCCAATGTTTTGTGTAATTAAAATTTCTTTCGTGTTTGGTTAATTCTGAATCAGAACTGAAATTAACATTCTCGATTATATAGTGAATTAGTTATGTAGTGTCTATTATTTTATTTTATGTGACTTTTTCTTATTATTGGTACTCTTCTCTTCTTCTTATTCTTATTATTATTATTGTTATTATTATTATTATTATTATTATTATTTTTATTATTATTATTATTATTATTATTATTATTATTATTATTATTATTATTATCAAGATACTGGCGGCCTCCCACAGAGGTCTCAATAGGGTCACCCGAAAAGAAACAGTTTTCATCATTCACTCGCTCCGTCAGTGTAGGGATGTAACCTGCAAGGCGACCAGCGAACCACTACAGTTCAGACATGCATTATTTCAATCTGCCCAGGATCCTATTCCCTCCTATTCTTTCTCGAAGATGTAGGTATTTGTTTCAGATCCTCGGGCTCCAGGAGACGACTAGATTGTCCCTAGGCACCCCTACGACCACCAGGCTTTTACAACGGTTGTTACTGATCTTCATTAACATATTTTGGACAATTGACTATACTACTTCCATATGACTAACTTCTTGACTGCACACAATTACCTTGGTGAGATTGCCATCATACTCCGTTGTTCACTTTCACTAATCTATATCGCAGGCACCGAATACCGAATCACTAATAATCTTGTAACCAGAAACAGGCGTAAAGTTCAGAAGGATTCGACAGCGCCGGATCTCTGCGCGGGATACCGTCGTGAAATAAGACACTCAGATGAAAGCAAATAGTGAGTTGCGGTGTATAACCAAGGGAGCTATAGAGTAAGGCAGGGTGGTGGGCCGACACTAAACGCCAGACGTATTGCTCCAGATTACCTTACGCGATTTCCTCGTCACACTTCAGTCTTTAATGTGCGCAACCGGGTTATTTTTAGCCCCCCATATCCTGGTGAAGTTCAAGGCAGATATGAATGAAGTATGAACCCGATTTCGTAGCCGACCATCCCCACTTAGCTCATGGGAGATAGCCAGGTTGTCGTCTGTGGGTCTACACTATTATGACTGATATAATTGGTCATCTCCCCCGCACGCGCCGCCCTGGACCCCGGCGCGTTGGTTGGTTGGTAGTCAAGCGTTGCCCTACCCGCGAAGGGTGAGACGATTATGACTCTGTAGTCAATTGCTTGAAGCAGTTTTCTAGGTTCTGGGGGTTCTGGGCTGGTATATGTTGTGTGGTGGCCCCCGAAAGCAAGCCGGAGGGTGGGTACTGGCGGGAATTTCGGGTCCCAGTGGGTGCCAAGCCTCTGTTTATAGTATATCTGATGCCCTTGTATCGAGCGACTGTCGGGTGACTCTTACCAGATCGTTGGGGTTATGAGCGGTTTAGGTACTTAGTTGCTTTTAGACATTGTACCTTCGGGTTTATATAGATTTTGCTTGCAGACTTTGTTTGCACCTTGCGGTCGTGTAATTTTAAAGCAGGTATTTGTCGGGGAACCCACCGGGTGACATTATTCGTGGGGGTTTTCAGCGTAGCTGTTCTTATGAACTTTGAAACTGCTTCTTATTTAGATTTGATACGCTCTACGACATAAGTTTTTCTACGGCGTTACGTTGGAGCGTTTGAACTGTTATGTGGTCTTTACGTGCCAGATGATTAGTATGAGATGAATCCCCCCTCCATTGTTATCGAATCGATCAAACCATTGAGTTTGGCCGCACTTGTTCGAGCTACTCAGCGAAACAAAGATTTCTCGAGCGTCTTCTGGAAAGGTCACGTTCGATTTAGGTGAGTGGGTTCTCTTGGCATCGAGGGTTGTACGGTACAGAGGGGATCCCATATCGTATTGTGACCGGGGTGGGCTCGTTGGTGTTTGTTCCGGTACACATTGATGGCCCAAGTCCACCCACATTCCCCACGCCCCCCGCTGATGACGACTGTTCCTCTTCCCCCGGCTGGGTCCCGTGTTTTTGTTTGTATTGGATTGGCTTTTTGTGCGCCGAGTTAAATTAAAGGTCGGCCCCACCACCCGCCGCCCACCGTCATATTACATGGCACGTGTCTATCTAATGTGTATTATTATAGAATCGTTGTAATTTAGTGTCGTTTGGGGGGGTGGTGGCGCGGGCGGGAACGCGTAGGAGGCCCGACCGGGGCTGCGGGCGGGGAGACCGATAACAGGGAGATTACGACAGGTTGCGCGAAAAGTGATGTAAGGCGTCCCCCGTGGGGGGGCGGGGCGAAAAGTTGAGGACCTCCGGGATTGTTTGCGGCCCATTTGGTAGGTAGTCTTGGTTACTCAAGGGGAAATACTTCTTGGGTTGATCACTACGCGTGGCAGTCTGGTATATTATATTTCCTGTCCCATCTGCGTCAGGTCTTTTTTTGACACTCCAACTTCTTTTAAAACTAAATATAACATGCCCTTACACTAGGCAGGTCGGTCTTTACTTTAGGAGCCAGGACTTTTATTTACGTTACGCAGTAAAAAAGGCCGTAACATGAGGCCTGAAGGGATGAATTTATTAAGTTTAGAAGGATATTCACATTTAAATGAAGCATTAAAATATTATAATATCAGTTTCAGCATGTATTATTAATAATCGTTATTTTTGCTTGATTTCTGTGTGTGCACATTTAGTGATTTAGGGAGTTATTTAATAATAATAATTTCTCTATGATAATAATTTAATGTGCCTATGTACTTTGCTTGTGTGATATACTTGTTTTATATAAGCAATTTTATGTAATAAGCGTTTTTTTTTTTTTGCTATTAATTTCTAAGATGTCTGTAAGCAGTGGAAAATTCTAGTGGTGAACAGTGTGGTCTGGTGTTTACCTGGAGTTTACCTGGAGAGAGTCGGGGGTCAACGCCCCCGCGGCCGGTTCTGTGACAGGGCCAGGTCTGGAAGGAGATCCTGGATTCAAACTCCCACTGCTAATTAAATGAGAGGTAATAAGCACAGATATTAAGACTAAATTAGCTCTAATTATGAAGAAAAAGATCTTGAGAAGAATTGAAACGTTCTAGTGAAACGAGGAAAGAGTCAGATATCTTTAGGGCTAAAGAGAGAGAGAGAGAGAGTGAGAGAGAGAGTGAGGTGCGTTTGATGCTTCACATAAATGGAAACAGGTAACAGGGTTAGACATTTTAATTTGGAACAAGGTATAAAGTACTGTCCCAAAAGTTTGGAAAAAAATCTGATCAACTTTCATTTCCTGTTGAAAAAAAATAGCAAATCCCAGACGTGGCCAGGACAGTAAAACTGGGCAACATTAGCCAGAACCCAGTTTTAATTGGTAAAGGGTTACAAACTGTTAGTTCTCTAGATGAAACATTGAATTTTCAGATTTAAGAGGAAGGTGAAGGATGCTGTGTTACTGGCTTATCAGATATTGCCAGAGAGATATAGACAGATGTTTAGAGGTTTTAAAAGTTTCCAGGAACGAAATCATTGATGTCGCTACTGGACCCTAAATGGTGTGCCGTTCCAAGTGATGTTGTTAGGTTATTTTATTAGAGGATCTTGAACAGTATGTACCTCCTGTAGTAAGGCATATCCTGAGCGTTAAAAGATTTAATGATTTAAAACGATTTCTCTAAGTTGAAAGTAGTTATCACCCAGATTATGTTAATAACTTTAATATTTCTCGCCAATTCGGAGGAGTAAGCAAATTTCCACAGGTTTAAGCCAAACTTTTTTCAGCCTCATAATCAAAGAGTTTTCAGTTTTACTGATCACAGAATCCTGGTTCCAGGGATTTAAATCTACTTCCCAGTTACAGCTCAACGAAGTCCGGTAAGTCAGTTACAGTTTCAAGTATAACTGGGAACATAAGAACATAAGAAAGAAGGAACACTGCAATAGGCTACTGACCCATACGAAGCAGGTCCATGCCAAAAACTCTGTCTTAGAACAAATGGCTCCTAGTCAGGTACTTCCACTTAAGCAAGTAGCACAGCACAGGACCTGGCGACACAAGCTAGTCAGGTCCACCCACCCACACCCACTCTTGTTATTTATTCCACACCTATTTTTAAATTACCCAACGTCTTAGTTTTATACGTACTCGGAGAGTTTGTTCCACTCATCCACAACTCTATTACCAAAACAGTGCTTCCCTTATCCTTCCTGAATCTGAATTTTTCCAACTTGAAACCATTGCAGCGAGACCTTCCTCTGTCTGTGATGTTCCCCCAGTCTGTAGATCCACAGTCTGTAATGTTCTACCAGTTTTTTAATGTTCCCCCAGTTTCTGATGTTTCCCCAGTCTTGTGAATGTTTCCCCAGTCTGTATGTTCCCCCAGTATGGTAATGTTCCCCAGTACTGTGATGTTCCCACAGTATGTAATGTTTACTGTCTGTGAGTTTCCCCAGTCTGTGATGTTCCCCCAGTCTGTGATGTTCCTCCAGTCTGTAATGTTCTACA
This sequence comes from Cherax quadricarinatus, assembly GCF_026875155.1. Taxonomy (NCBI): domain Eukaryota; kingdom Metazoa; phylum Arthropoda; class Malacostraca; order Decapoda; family Parastacidae; genus Cherax; species Cherax quadricarinatus. The sequence continues at coordinate 57,594,263 of NC_069420.1, forward strand.
GTCTGTGATGTTCCTCCAAGTACTTGATGTTCCCCCAGTCGGTGATGTTCCCAGTCTGTGATGTTCCCATAGTCTTGTGATGTTACCCCTGTCTGTGAATGTTCCTCCAGTCTCGTGATGTTTCCCCCGTCTGTGATGTTCCCCCAGTCTGTGATGTTCCCCCAGTCTGTGATGGTTCCCCCAGTCTGTGATGTTGCCCCCAGTCTGTGATGTTCCCCCAGTCTGTGATGTTCCACCAGTCTGTGCCCCCCCCCCCCAAGATTGTTCCCCAGTCTGTGATGGTTCCCCAGTCTCGTGATGTCCCCAGTCGTGATTGTTCCCCCAGTCTGTGATGTTCCACCCAGTCTGTGATGTTCCCCCAGTTGGATGTTCCATCAGTCTGTGATGTTCCCCCATATGTGATGTTCCCCAGTCTGTTGATGTTCCCCCAGTCTGTGGGATGTTCCACCAGTCTGTGGATAGTATCCACCAGTCTGTGATGTTCCATCAGTTCTGTTGCATGTTCCCAAAGTCTGTGATGCTCACCAGGTTGTGATGTTCCCTCCAGTCTGTGATGTTCCATCAGTCTGTGATGTTCCCCCAGTCTGTGATGTTCCACGCAGTCTGTGAGGTTCCATCAGTCTGTAGATGTTCCCCCAGTCTGTGCTGTTCCACCAGTCTGTGATTGTTCCATCAGTCTGTGATGTTTAACAGGTCTCCGATGCACAAGAAGTTGTTTGTGTTCTGGCAGTGGCAGCACATTAATATTGTATTTATATTGGTGACGTTGATAAACCTCATGGATCAGTTCAGTGAATTTGTATGCAACTGCAGGGAGACTTGATGTAGTTAGTGTATATGTAGTCCATAAGTCAACATATATCCTGTGAGCAGTCTCAGCTACTTTGTATGACATTATCTTCCTTTCTGTACTATTCCACATACCTTAGAACTCACCAGAAAAAGTGAGGGGTATGGCGAGGGAGTTGCTGTTTATAGGATATTATTATACTAATACTACGCTACAACTAGTAGTAGTAGTAGTTGTTTGTTGTTGTTGTTGTGTATTGTTATTAGTTGTTGGATCGTAGCAGTGTAGTCGAATTAATTGTTGTTTTATTGGTTGTATGAAATATAAGATCGTGCGGGGAGGTAGTGGTATTAATCATAGTTGTAATGGTGCCCGGAGGTTGTGGTGATAGTAGTAGTAAGTAAGAGAATAATGCAGTAGCGGTAGTAGTTATATCAGCAATACTAATAGCCTGTAGCTGTTAGGTTGTAGCAACTGTAGTAGTAACAGTAGTAGCAGTTTAAGGGGCAGCCAAAGTAGTAGTAACAGTAGTAGCAGTTGAAGGGGCAGCAGTAGTAGTACGTTAGTAGCTGTTGAAGGTACAGTAGTAGTTAAGTAGTAGTAGTTGTAGTAGCAGAAGTAACAGTAGTAGTGGGTTTAGCAGTTACTATGGAAACTCGGCTAGCCGTTAATTTACTCACTGCATTTTTCAAAACGGCAGCAGCGTGGTTAAGGGAGTGGAGGTGGGGAGAGATGGAGTGGAGATGGGGAGTGGATGGAGGGAGGTGGGGTGATAGAGGAGTGGACGGTGGAGAGAGAGCACGTGGAGGTGGGGGAGAGAGGGAGTGGGAGGCGGACAGAAACGTGAAGGTGGGGATAGAGGGAGTGGGAGGGCAGGGAGAGAAGAAGTGCTTGATGAAAAAGGAAGTGGAGGAATTGAGAGAGAGAGAGAGTAGAGTTAGGAAAGAGACTTTTTCTCTTAACATATTTTTCCTATACTTACTCTCAGGTGTATCGTGTCTCAGCCGCTCCATGGACAGATTCACAGTCTTTCTAACTTTCTTTACTCTTATGTAGTCTCTCTCTCTCTCTCTCTCTCTCTCTCTCTCTCTCTCTCTCTCTCTCTCTCTCTCTCTCTCTCCCTCTACCATCTCTCTCTCTCTATTGGACAGCCTTTCATATCTCGTCATGTATACAGTCTGAGCCAGTAATTTAACCCAAATTACATCAGCTAGCAGACCAGTCCAGCTGGGTGAAATGAAAGTTTTTGACCCGAATGTCGTAGCATAATTCTCAAAAATGACAACGATCATCTTCACTCACATTAACAAAGCTTCCCGGGTATAATTGTTCTGGGTGAATCTTGGTTTAATTGAAAAAAGTTTCATTTGAAACTTTAATAGCTTTGTCTAGATACTATTCTGTTATCCTGGGACTGGAAATTCAGAAGTCTGGTTAAGGCAGTTTAATGATCTGTATATGTTGAAATTCAAGCAGCGAGAGAAAAAATTATATATTTCTGTGTAATTATTGTCCGAAGAATGAGAACAAAGTCGCCTTTTATTGTGACGAAATTCAACTGCAATGAAAAAAAGAACCGGGAGCTAAATAGTCGGTGATATAAATTCTCCGACTCTAAATTAATTTTGTTTTAGAGGACAGGAAGCTACCAGACTTGCTAATGTCATTTAATGTAACTTTCTAACACAAGGTTGACCATGTTAGACCACTTGTGCCACAGTTAAACTAAAATTTCCTTGAATTCATGCGAGGAGGAGGGAGAAACTAGGGAAGTTGCCCACCATGCATTATTCAATGAAATAACATAATTTTGATATCAAACAATAATATCATAAACTGCTCCCAAGATAAAGAGCAGCCAAAAGTTGAGTAATATGTTGCGAAACAATCAGTAACGTAATATTGGTTGAAATCATTAAATACAGTGATAGAAGATTTGCGCTGTGGCTTTCAAATATTTTTATGTTGAAGGGAACCAATATGCCGAGGAACAGATTTTAAAAAAATGAAAATGCTCCAGAGAAAGCCGGGCTAGTCAAGAAGGTTATTTTCCCTTGTAGGTTTCTATAACAAACTGCTTTAAAAACAATCCTCGAACTACCTCTAAGAAGTCGTTAGATTCTAAATTCCAGTCAAGGAATTTTCAATCATATCACTATAGTAAAGTCACCTCGAATTACTATGTTATCATGCCCTTGTGGTCCTAACAATTTCCTGCCTCAGTAGTCTTCTTGGCTCCTTTCTAAGTTTGGGGGTCGTTTTATCACGCCAAAATTCAATATTTGCCCCCTCTGAAAATTCTATTCAGTCTTAACATCCGTTTTTATGCAACAAATCAAGCGATCTTGGATATACAATACCACCTCATCCCCCTTCCCGACATTCTGTGTACTTGAAACAATTTAAAACCCTGAGTCTAACATTCAGTAGGCATGTTCCGATTTTTCGTATTCAACCACATCTCAGTTATGACACTGATGCATTTGTCATTTTTCATTGTTCTGGATGGGTTTCCGTATCATGTTCCATCGTTCTGGACATGATTCCCTGTCATATTTCATTTTTCAAGAAGGGTTTCTCTGTCAAATTTCATCGTTCAGGAAGAGTTTCCCTGTAATATTTCATTGTTCTGAACGGGTTTCCATGTCATATTTCATCGTTCAGGACAGGATTCCCTCTCATATTTCATCGTTCAGGAAGGGTTTCCCTTTCATATTTCAGCCTTCTGGACGGGTTTTCATGCCGTATTTCAACGTTCTGGACGGGTTTCCCTGTCATATTTCATTGTTCTGGTAGGGATTCTCTCCCATATTTCACTGTTCTGGACGGGTTTCCCTGTCATATTTAATCGTTCAGGAAGGGTTTATCTGTCATATTTCATTGTTGTTGACTTGTTTTCCTCTCATATTTCATTGTTCTTGTCGGGTTTTCCTGTCATATTTCATCGTTCTGGGCGGGTTTTCCTGCCGTATTTCATTGTTCTGGACGGGTTTCATTGTCATATTTCATTGTTCTGGACGGGTTTCCCTGTCATATTTCATTGTTCTGGACGGGTTTCCCTGTCATATTTCACTGATCTGGACGGGTTTCCCTGTCATATTTCACTGTTCTGGACCGGTTTCCCTGTCATATTTCATCGTTCAGGAAGGGTTTATCTGTCATATTTCATTGTTCTTGACGGGTTTCCCTGTCATATTTCATTGTTCTGGACGGGTTTTCCTGCTGTATTTCATCGTTTGGACGGGTTTCACAGTCATATTTCATTGTTCTGGACGTGTTTCTCTGTCGTATTTCATCGTTCTGGGCGGGTTTTCCTCTCGTATTTCATCGTTCTGGACGGGTTTCACTGTCATATTTCATTGTTCTTGACGGGTTTCTCTGTCATATTTCATCGTTCTGGGCGGGTTTCCCTTTCATATTTCATTGTTCTTGACGGGTTTCTCTGTCATATTTCATCGTTCTGGGCGGGTTTCCTTTCATATTTCATTGTTCTGAACGGGTTGTCATGTCATATTCCATCGTTCAGGAAGGGTTTCCCTATCAAATTTCATCCTTCTGGACGGGTTTCCCTGTCTTATTTCATTGTTCTGGACGTGTTTCCCTGACATATTTCAATGTTCTGGACGGGTTTCCCTTTCATATTTCATTGTTCTGGACAGGTTTTCCTGTCATATTTCATTGTTCTGGACGGGTTTCCCTGTCATATTTCATCCTTCTGGACGGGTTCCCTGTCATATTTCATTGTTCTGGACAGGTTTTCCTGTCATATTTCATTGTTCTGGACGGGTTTCCCTGTCATATTTCATTGTTCTGGACGGGTTTCCCTGTCATATTTCATTGTTCTGCACTGGTTTCCCTGTCATATTTCATCGTTCAGGAAGGGTTTCCCTGTCATATTTCATTGTTCTGGACGGGTTTCCCTGTCATATTTCATCGTTCAGGAAGGGTTTATCTGTCATATTTCATTGTTCTGGACGGGTTTTCCTCTCATATTTCGTTGTTCTTGACGGGTTTCCCTGTCATATTTCATTGTTCTGGACGGGTTTTCCTGCCGTATTTCATCGTTTGGACGGGTTTCACTGTCATATTTCATTGTTCTGGACTGGTTTCTTTGTCGTATTTCATCGTTCTGGACGGGTTTCGTGGTCACATTTCATTGTTCTGGACGGGTTTCCCTGTCGTATTTCATTGTTTTGGACGGGTTTCTTTGTCATATCTCATTGTTCTGGACGGGTTTCCCTGTCATATTTCATCGTTCTGGACGGGTTTCCCTGGCATATTTCATTATTCTGGACGGGTTTCCCTGTCATATTTCATCCTTCTGGACGGGTTTCCCTGTCATATTTTATTTTTCTGGACGGGTTTCTCTCTCATATTTCATTGTTCTGGACGGGTTTCCATCTCATATTTCATTGTTCTGGACGGGTTTCCTTGTAATATTTCACTGTTCTGGACGGGTTTCCCTGTCATATTTCATCGTACTGGACGGGTTCCCCTGTCACATTTCATTGTTCTGGACGGGTTTCCCTGTAATATTTCATTGTTATGGATGTGTTTCCCTGTCATATTTCATTGTTCTTGACGGGTTTACCTCTCATATTTCTTTTTTCTGTACGGGTTTTCCTGTCATATTTCATTGTTTTGGACGGGTTTTCCTGTCGTATTTCATCGTTCGGACGGGATTCCCTGTCATGTTTCATGCTTCTGGACAGGATTCCCTGTCATATTTCATCGTTCAACAAGGGTTTCCCTGTCATATTTCATCGTTCAGGACAGGATTCCCTCTCATATTTCATCGTTCAGGAAGGGTTTCCCTGGAATATTTCATTATTCTGGACAGTTTTTCCTGTCATATTTCATTGTTCTGGACGGGTTTCCCTGTCATGTTTCATCCTTCTGGACAGGATTCCCTGTCATATTTCATCGTTCAACAAGGGTTTCCCTGTCATATTTCATCGTTCAACAAGGGTTTCCCTGTCATATTTCATCGTTCAACAAGGGTTTCCCTGTCATATTTCATCGTTCAACAAGGGTTTCCCTGTCATATTTCATCGTTCAGGACAGGATTCCCTCTCATATTTCATCGTTCAGGAAGGGTTTCCTTTTCATATTTCGTTGTTCATGAAGGGTTTCCATGTCAAATTTCATCGCTTGTGACGGGTTTTCCTCACATAGTTCATCGTTCTGGACGTGTTTTCCCGTCGTATTTCAACGTTCTGGACGTGTTTTCCTGCCGTATTTCAACGTTCTGGACGGGTTTCCCTGTCATATTTCGTTGTTCAGAACGGGTTTTCCTTTCATATTTCATAGTTCTGGACGGGTTCCCTGTCATATTTCATCTTTTTCGACGGGTTCCCCTGTCATATTTCATTGTTCTGGACGGGTTTTCCTGTCATGTTTCATTGTTCTGGTCGGGTTTCCCTGTCATATTTCATTGTTCTGGACGGGTTTCCCTGTCATATTTCATTGTTCTGGTCGGGTTTCCTTGTCATATTTCATTGTTCTGGACGGGTTTCACTGTCACATTTCATTGTTCTGGACGGGTTTCCCTGTCGTATTTCATTGTCTTGGACGGGTTTCTTTGTCACATCTCATTGTTCTGGACGGGTTTCCCTGTCATATTTCATCGTTCTGGACGGGTTTCCCTGGCATTTTTCATTATTCTGGACGGGTTTCCCTGTCATATTTCATCATTCTGGATGGGTTTCCCTGTCATATTTTGTTTTTCTGGACGGGTTTCTCTGTCATATTTCATTTTTCTGGACGGGTTTCCCTCACATATTTCATTGTTCTAGACGGGTTTCCTTGTAATATTTCGCTGTTCTGGACGGGTTTCCCTGTCATATTTCATCGTTCTGGACGGGTTTCCCTGGCATATTACATTGTTCTGGACGGGTTTCCCTGAAATATTTCATTGTTCTTGACGGGTTTCCCTCTCATATTTCACTGTTCTGGACGGGTTTTCCTGTCATATTTCATTGTTCTGGACGGGTTTTCCTGTCATATTTCATTGTTTTGGACGGGTTTTCATGTCGTATTTCATCGCTCGGGACGGGTTTCCCTGTCATATTTCATTGTTCTGGACGGGTTTCCCTGTCATATTTCATTGTTCTGAACGGGTTTTCCTGTCATATTTCATTGTTTTGGACGGGTTTTCATGTCGTATTTCATCGCTCGGGACGGGTTTCCCTGTCATATTTCATTGTTCTGGACGGGTTTCCCTGTCATATTTCATTGTTCTGAACGGGTTTTCTTTTCATATTTCATTGTTCTGGACGGATTTCCCTGTCATATTTCATCCTTCTGGACGGGTTCCCTGTCATATTTCATTGTTCTGGACAGGTTTTCCTGTCATATTTCATTGTTCTGGATGGGTTTCCCTCTCATATTTCATTGTTCTTGACGGGTTTCCCTGTCATATTTCATTGTTCTGGACGGGTTCCCCTGTCATATTTCATTGTTCTGCTCTGGTTTCCCTGTCATATTTCATCGTTCAGGAAGGGTTTCCCTGTCACATTTCATTGTTCTGGACAGGTTTCCCTGTCATATTTCATCGTTCAGGAAGGGTTTCCCTGTCATATTTCGTTGTTCTTGACGGGTTTCCCTGTCATATTTCATTGTTCTGGACGGGTTTTCCTGCCATATTTCATCGTTTGGACGGGTTTCACGGCCATATTTCATTGTTCTGGACTGGTTTCTCTGTCGTATTTCATCGTTCTGTGCGGGTTTTCCTCTCATATTTCGTTGTTCTTGACGGGTTTCCCTCTCATATTTCATTGTTCTGGACGGGTTTCCCTCTCATATTTCACTGTTCTGGACGGGTTTCCCTGTCATTTTTCGCCGTTCTGGACGGGTTTCTCTGGCATATTTCATTGTTCTGGACGGGTTTCCCTGTCATATTTTATTGTTCTGGACGGGTTTCTCTGTCATATTTCATTGTTCTGGACGGGTTTCCTTGTAATATTTCACTGTTCTGGACGGGTTTCACAGTCATATTTCATTGTTCTGGACGGGATTTCCCGTCATATTTCATCGTTCAGGAAGGGTTTCCCTGTCATATTTTATTGTTCTGGACGGGTTTCCCTGTCATATTTTATTGTTCTGGACGGGTTTCTCTGTCATATTTCATTGTTCTGGACGGCTTTTCTTGTAATATTTCACTGTTCTGGACGGGTTTCCCTGTCATATTTCATTGTTCTGGACGGGTTTCTCTCTCATATTTCGTTGTTCTGGACGAGTTTCCTAGTCATATTTCATTGTTCTGGACGGGTTTCCCAGTCATATTTCATTGTTCTGGACGGGATTTCCCGTCATATTTCATCGTTCAGGAAGGGTTTCCCTGTCATATTTCATTGTTCTGGACGGGTTTCTCTCTCATATTTCATTGTTCTGGACGAGTTTCCTTGTCATATTTCATTGCTCTCGACGGGTTTCCCTGTCATATTTCATCGTTCTGGACGTGTTTCTCTGTCGTATTTCATCGTTCTGGACGGGTTTTTTCCTTTGTCATATTTCATTGTTCTGGACGGGTTTCTTTTGTCATATTTCATTTTTCTGGACGGGTTTCCCTGTCATATTTCATCGTTTCTGGACGGGTTTTCCTTGTATATTTCATTTTTCCCTGGACGGGTTTCTCTTCATGTTTCATTGTTCTGGACGGTTTTCCCTTCATGTTCATTTTCTGGACGGGTTTCCCATCGTCATATTTCATTGATCTGGACGGGTTTCCTTGTCATATTTCATTGTTCTGGACGGGTTTCCCTTTCATATTTCACTGTTCTGGACGGGTTTCCCCTGTCATATTAAAATCGTTCGGGAAGGGTTTTCCCTGTCAATTTCATTGTTCTTGTGGGGTTTCCCCCTGTCATATTTCATTGTTCTGGACGTGTTTCCATATCATATTTCATTGTTCTGGATGGTTATTCCTGTCATATTTCATCGTACTGGACGGGTTTCCCTGTCAAATTTCATTTTTTCCAAACGGGTTTCCCTGTAATATTTCATTGTTCTGGACGGGTTTTCCCCGTCATAATTTCATCGTTCAGGAAGGGTTTTCCCTGTCATATTTCATTGTTCTGGACAGTTTTCCCTGTCATATTTCATTGTTCTGGACAGGATTCCTTGTCATATTTCATCGTTCAACAAGGGTTTCCCTGTCATATTTCATCGTTCAACAAGGGTTTCCCCCTGTCATATTTCATCGTTCAAAGGAA
>NC_069420.1:57603765-57646972 GCF_026875155.1 Cherax quadricarinatus
TTGGGAGTATATGAACTGTTCAGGTGACCTCTCTCCAAATTTAAAACCTGAATGTTAAAAAAAAAGCAGGCTTCCTTCGATTCACAGCCCTCTTTAAAAAACTTTCCCTACTGACCTGAAAAAAATTCTGAGCGGGCTCCTAAAAACCCACGCCCCTCCCTTTCCCTCTTCTAGTTTCACAATCTAGTGGAACTGTGTGTTAATTTAAATTCTTCAAGTATCAGGACAACTGTTACAAAAAATGTTTTGGGGTGGCAATGGGCAGCCCCTCAGTGCTGTGCTTGCCAACCTCTTCATGAAAAAACTTGGAGACAGGAAATTCGCACCTCATCCCAAACCCCGTTACGGGTAAGATCGTTGTGATATATGGTTTTCTATCCGAGACGTTCAAAACCCAGGCCCTATCAACAAGATCAATGCAGTTGAACCATCAATAATTTTACATTAAAATCAAAAAAAGATGGCAAACTTCCTTTCCCCTCTCGTTCTACTGTGCAGATCCCCGACAGTGACAAAATTTTTAAAGGTTTGAAAACCAAAACAACAAGGCGATTTTATACACTTTTTTCACCCCAAAACCCGATAAAGAGAGTCCTCATTGGTTTTTTGAGAGCTTTGCATCTCCACCCCTTTTTTTTAAAAGAATCACTTACATACAAAAGCCTTTCCCCGTCTTCATTCCCATCTTTTTTTCACCCGAGTTGAGCTCAAGCACAGTACCCTCAAAAAAACGCCCATGGAACCCCCCTAAACTTTATGTACTCCCATGTGGGGTGTTGCACGAATAATCGCCCCGGGACTTGATGAGAACATCAACGTTTCCACCAAAAACACATCCCTTCAAAAAACCTATACTAAACCAGCCCCCCACCTTAACTTTCAGCAGGGGTTACACATCCCCTGTGGGTTTGTCCCCCAAAAATATGAGGGGAGACAGGCAAGGGTCTTGAGTCCGCCTGAATGAGCTCGAAAAAGCCCTAACGAGACGTGTAAGGTACGCCTGTGTCCTCCACAGAGACTCCACGGGGCATTTGATGAACTGGAACGAGGCACAACTGGGTTCTCACTGAACCAGACCTCAGACGCCGACGGTGCCTAGAAGCCTCACAAATCACCGTCACCGACACTATAGAACGCAACACTGGAAACTACAAAATTTAAAAAACATTGGCATACATGATATTTAAAGCAGCCCCAACCAACAACACAGGAGTCACCATGATTTCATCGTCTACCCCGTCCTCATCACGGGCAGAGGTTGTTTTGATAAGGACCTGCCTCGCATGGGCCAGTAGGCCTTCTACAGTGTTCCTCCATTTTTTATGTTCTTATACTTTTCCCAGTTCACGTGCGTCACATTCACTCTCCCCTAATATATAATTCTTTCTAACCTTGTATGTTAGAAGTGAATCAAGGTCCCAGGACCGAAACGTTTTTCTAATAAATATGTTATAGTGTTTGCTTACGTGTCTTTCTAAACCAACTTGTCGGTATTTATTACCAAGGTTTATACCACAGTATATTATGTACAGTATATTATGTACAGTATATTATGTACAGTACATTATGTACAGTATATTATGTACAGTATATTATGTACAGTATATTATGTACAGTATATTATGTACAGTATATTATGTACAGTATATTATGTACAGTATATTATGTACAGTGTATTATGTACAGTATATTATGTACAGTATATTATGTACAGTATATTATGTACAGTATATTATGTACAGTATATTATGTACAGTATATTATGTACATTATATTATGTACAGTGTATTATGTACAGTATATTATGTACAGTATATTATGTACTGTATATTATGAGTACGTATATTAGAAACAGTATATTATGTACAGTTATATTATGTACAGTTATTATGTACAGTATATTATGTACAGTATATTATGATAATATCAGTATATGTGAATATATTGATATTATCTATCAAAACAGCGCCTGCCATCGTAGCAGGTGCTGCTTTGACAGCAGGTGCTGCTTTGACAGCAGGTGCTGCTTTGACAGCAGGTGCTGCTCTGACAGCAGTTGCTGCTCCGACAGCAGGTGCTGCTCTGACAGCAGGTGCTGCTCTGACAGCAGGTGCTGCTTTGACAGCAGTTGCTGCTCCGACAGCAGGTGCTGCTCTGACAGCAGGTGCTGCTTTGACAGCGGTTGCTGCTCTGACAGCAGGTGCTGCTTTGACAGCAGGTGCTGCTTTGACAGCGGTTGCTGCTCTGACAGCAGGTGCTGCTTTGACAGCAGTTGCTGCTTTGACAGCAGGTGCTGCTTTGACAGCAGGTGCTGCTTTGACAGCAGTTTGCTGTTTTGACAGCAGGTTTTGCTTTGACAGCAGTTGCTGATCTGACAGCAGGTGCTGCTTTGACAGCGGGTTGCTGTTTGACAGCAGTTGTTTGCTTTGACAGCAGGTGCTGCTCTGACAGAGGTGCTGCTCTGACAGCAGGTGCTGCTTTGACAGCAGTGCTGCTTTGACAGCATTGCGCTTTGACAGCAGTTGCTGCTTTGACAGCAGTTGCTGCTTTGACAGCAGGTGCTGCTCTGACAGCAGGTGCTGCTTTGACAACAGGTGCTGCTTTGACAGCAGTTGCTGTTTTACAGCAGATGCTGCTTTGACAGCATTTGGGCTGTTCTGACAGCAGGTGCTGCTTTGACAGCAGATGCTGCTTTGACAGCAGGTGCTGCTCTGACAGCAGGTGCTGATCTGACAGCAGGTGCTGCTCTGACAGCAGGTGCTGCTCTGACAGCAGGTGCTGCTCTGACAGCAGGTGCTGCTTTGACAGCAGTTGCTGCTCCGACAGCAGGTGCTGCTCTGACAGCAGGTGCTGCTTTGACAGCGGTTGCTGCTCTGACAGCAGGTGCTGCTCTGACAGCAGGTGCTGCTTTGACAGCGGTTGCTGCTCTGACAGCAGGTGCTGCTCTGACAGCAGGTGCTGCTTTGACAGCAGGTGCTGCTCTGACAGCAGGTGCTGCTTTGACAGCGGTTGCTGCTCTGACAGCAGGTGCTGCTCTGACAGCAGGTGCTGCTCTGACAGCAGGTGCTGCTGTAGACACACACACCGGAGGATTAACTCCCAAAAATCTTACTTCTATTCACTAGTTTAGAAGTTTGGCAAAACATGAAGTGTAACATAGACTAGAACACAGACATTTTTCACAAGTATGTTTACAGTCTGGACGAGTAATAATCATTACATAATGACATAGAACATAACTGACGTAATACCTGCCAAACCATTAAATTAATCAGCTTGTCTAATTCCGACGCCAGATTAACCACCTAAAAGTTACATCACATAAAGTACTCAAGACTCGCACAAGTATCAAGGTGTACAACGCACTAATAAACAAGAGATAACAGATAACTTATCAGAGATGGTCCACACAATAGTACATTCACATAACGTACACTCACAAAAGGTAGTACCTGAGTACGTGACATAGTGGATGTACTTGTGTGAACGTAGCATAATGGATGTATTTTTGTGTGTACATGGCATGGTAGATAGGTTTGTGTGTGTACGTGGTATGGTGCGTGTGTATGTACGTGGCATGGTGGATGTGCTTGTGTGTACGTAGCATGGTGAATGTGCTTGTGTATGTACGTGGCATGGTGGATGTGCTTGTGTATGTACGTGGCATGGTGGATGTGCTTGTGTATGTACGTGGCATGGTGGATGTGCTTGTGATGTACGTGGCATGGTGGATGTGCTTGTGTATGTACGTTGCATGGTGGATGTGCTTGTGTATGTACGTGGCATGGTGGATGTGCTTGTGTTTGTACGTGGCATGGTGGATGTGCTTGTGTGTACGTAGCATGGTGAATGTGCTTGTGTATGTACGTGGCATGGTGAATGTGCTTGTGTATGTACGTGGCATGGTGGATGAAGTATGAGTGTACGTGTGTATTTGTTGTTAAATCATCATGAAGACCTTAGAGAATTACGTAAGGTGTTATACGCATGTATGTTTGTGTGTGATGATTGTGTACATGACGCTTTTATTCGTGTGGATAAACGTGTGATTTGTACGGACAGTGTGGAGATGCAGAAATGTGTGAGTGTGTGTGTAGGTATACACAAGTGTCCACTTGTGTACCTATGCGTCCCTTGCACTCATATAAACACAAAATGTTAATAAATACACAAATAACTCGCACATATTTAAAACCAGTTAAGATTACATATATGTCGTGCCGAACAGGTAAAACTTGCGATTTTGGCTTAAATAACAATGCTGTTCTTACCGAATTAGAACAACGAAAATCTGTGTATGCAATATTCGTAAAAAACATTCTGGGGCCTAACAAAAAAAAAACATATTTCATTGTGTTTATATTAAACTACTGTAAACTTATCTAAAATATATTTAGTTGGATTAGGCTTAATTAAATTAGGCATGTTATAACAAGGAGACTCATTAAAAGGGTTTCTTCTACATTCTAAGTGAATACAGTTTTATTTACCAAGCTTCGTGAATTTAGATCTGTGCCAGAGTTGTAGCAACTTTGTCTATGATTGTATCTGTGCATTATATTGTGTGTAAACCAGACCCCTTGGGGCAACATTTGGGAAGGTTTATTGTGGGGAAAAAGTGTCCTAAACGCTGTACAAGTGTTTTAATTATCAACTTGTCAGTTTTTTAAACCATTTATTAATATATATATATTTTATAATATAATATATATATATATATATATATATATATATATATAATATAAAATATAATATATTTTTATATAATATATATAATATATATAAAGGCACATGTGATTAATCTGGGGTCGGAATTAGACAAGCTGGGTTAACTTTTAAAGGGAAGGCAGGTATTACGTCAGTTATGTTCTAAGTCATGATTATTTTTTGTCCAGACTGTAAATATACTTGTGAAAAATGTCTGTATTGTAGTCAATATTACACTTCATGTTTTGCCAAACTTCTAAACTAGTGAATAGAAGTAAGACTTTTGGGTGTTAACCCTCCGGTGTTTATCTGGAGTTTATCTGGAGAGAGTTCCGGGGGTCAACGCCCCCGCGGCCCGGTCTGTGACCAGGCCTCCTTAGGTCAGTGTCCCAGGATGCGACCCACACCAGTCGACTAACACCCAGGTACCCATTTTACTGATGGGGAACATAGACAACAGGTGGAAAGAAACACGTCCAATGTTTCTACTCTGGCTGGGAATCGAACCCAGGCCCTCACCGTGTGAAGCGAGAGCGTTAACCACCAGGCCAGGCCACCAACAGCACCTGTTGTCAGAGCAGCACCTGCTGTCAGAGCTGCACCTGTTGTCAGAACACCTGCTTCGGTGACAGGTGCTGCTCTGATAGATACTCTCAGTATATTCACATAACATAGCATAATAAACATAATATACTGAATGAAAACACATTCACTTATTATTGTACTTGATATTTTCATTAATTTTACTTAATAAATATTTTTAATAATATTTTTAAGTTTTGTTATTTATTCTATGATAAATAGGGTAAACTTAATTTCCTTCAAATATTTAATTAGCATTTCATAATTATCTACATTCTGTTAACGATATTTTCCTACAGTTAGATTCCATAAGTTTATAAGTGTTGGTAAATTTTAGTGGAGCAAGATACCTGCTTGAGGGAGATATAAACGCCAGTGTGAGAGAGAGTGTTGTCGAAGGTGCAGTGGGAAACATTGAAGTTCTTGTAGTAAACAACGGTGTGGAATCTTGAGCTGACGTCAGCAATACAACAAGCACGTCAACAACAATACAACAAGCACGTCAACAATACAACAAGCACGTCAACAATACAACAAGCAAGTCAACAATACAACAAGCACGTCAACTAGAGGAACGGAAATGTATTACGCAAAAACGAAACAGCAGCACACAAGAATACAATAAGTATAATATCATTAAAGGTACAGAAACATGCAAGAACAGGGTAGTAATAGAAAAGAATAGTACATTAACGCACAAAAAAATCACTCTCAGTAGCATAGTAGTAACACTCAAGAATACAACAATATAGTAACACACAGGAAAAGTGCAGTTACACATAAAAACAGTACAGTAACACACAAGAAATTTAAGAAACGTACAATAACGAGCAACAGAACAGTTTACCAATATACAAGTACCGCACAAGAACATACAAGAATAATACAGTAATATACGGTTACAGTGGAGCAACATTATAATACATAATAAGAAAATCAGAAACAGTAAGAGAGAGTTCTAGCAGCCAGGTTGTGGGATCAACAGTTGAAATTATTTTTGTCAAGACGTCGAGTCTTCAAAACTGTCCTTAATTTCTTCCGAGAATTTTTTATTTTTTTTTTTCTTCGTGACTGCGAATATTTTTTCGAGAATAGTAAAGAAAGACGAAGGTAACAGACGTGAAGATAACAGACGAAGATAACAGACGTGAAGATAACAGACGTGAAGATAACAGACGAAGATAAGAGACGTGAAGATAACAGACGTGAAGATAACAGACGGAGATAACAGACGTGAGGATAACAGACGTGAAGATAACAAACGTGAGGATAACAAACGTGAAGATAACAGACGAAGATAAGAGACGTGAAGATAACAGACGTGAAGATAACAGACGGAGATAACAGACGTGAAGATAACAGACGTGAAGATAACAAACGTGAGAATAACAAACGTGAAGATAACAGACGTGAAGATAACAAACGTGAAGATAACAAACGTGAAGATAACAAACGTGAAGATAACAGACGAAGATAACAAACGTGAAGATAACAGACGTGAAGATAACAAACGTGAAGATAACAAACGTGAAGCTAACAAACGTGAAGCTAACAAACGTGAAGATAACAGACGAAGATAACAAACGTGAAGATAACAGACGTGAAGATAACAGACGTGAAGACATGAAAACTAATAAAGTTGGTAGAATTACCGACAATATGTAAAGTAAAAGGACACAAGTGCAACTAATGTGACATTTTATTGTGGCAACGTTTCGCTCTCCAGGAGCTTTGTCAAGGTAACGGCTTGACAAAGCTCCTGGAGAGCGAAACGTTGCCACAATAAAATGTCACATTAGTTGCACTTGTGTCATTTTGCTTTACGATAAATTATGCAATATCATAGTCACTAGCGAAATGGTTATCAAACAGATAGACAGACTGAATCAAAATAAATCCCCGGGCTCTGATGAACTTTTTTCTAGGGTTCTTAATGAGTGTAAAATGGAACTTTGTGAACCATTGACTAATATTTTTAATATTTCTCTTGAAACAGGTGAAGTGTCTGATATGTGGAAGATGGCTATGTAATTCCTATCTTTAAAGCAGGGGACAAGTCGTTACAGTCAAATTACCGCCCAATAAGCCTAACCTCATTTGTGAGCAAGTTGCTAGAGTCAATTATAGCTGATAATATAAGATGCCATCTGGATAAGCATAGCCTGATTAATGATACTCAGCATGGATTCACTAGAGGCCGTTCCTGCCTAACTAATTTGTTGACGTTCTTCAGTAAAGCTTTTGAGGCCGTTGATCATGACAAAGATGTCGATATTGTTTACTTGGATTTTAGTAAGGCTTTTGATAGAGTACCGCACCAGAGACTGTTAAAAAAAAGTGGCACCTCATGGCATTGGGGGAAAATGCTGTCATGGATCGAGTCATGGCTCACTAACAGGAAGCAGAGAGTATGCTTAAATGGGGTTATATCCGAGTGGGGATCTGCAACAAGTGGCGTTCCACAGGGATCAGTTTTAGGCCCGTTGTTGTTTATAATATATATCAATGACCTTGATGAGGGTATTACTAGTGATATGAGCAAATTCGCCGATGACTCAAAAATAGGTAGGATAATTGATTCAAACGTAGATGTTAGGGAACTTCAGAAGGATTTAGACAAACTCTATTCTTGGTCAGAAAATTGGCAGATGCAGTTCATTGTAGATAAATGCAAGGTTCTGTAGCTCGGGAGTGTCCATAACCCTAACACTTATAAGTTAAATGATGTAGAACTTAGCCATACAGATTGTGAGAAGGACTTTGTGGTTATGGTGAGCAGCAACCTTAAGCCAAGACAGCAATGCCTAACCGTACGTAATAAGGCAAATAGATTATTGGGATTTATATCAAGAAGTGTTAGCAACAGAAGTCCAGAGGTTATACTGCAGCTTTATACATCATTAGTAAGGCCACACCTAGTAGAATGACTAAATTAATAAATATCATTAGAAATCTTCGGAAGGTAAGACGCATACGCAGCAGTTAGGCAGCTTTATTCCGAAACGTTTCGCCTAAACAGTAGGCTTCTTCAGTCGAATAGAGAAAGTAGGCAGGAACAGTAGAGATGTGAATACGATGTAATCAGTTCATCACCCTTAAAGTCGTAGATTTGAGGTTGTCAGTCCCTCAGCCTTGAGAAGTTCAGTTCCATGGTCAGGAACTATCTTAAGATCAAGCATGTATGTATAAGAACATAAGAACATAAGAACGAAGGAACACTGCAGCAGGCCTACTGGCCCATGCGAGGCAGGTCCAAGTCTTCTACCGGCTTAAGCCAATGCACCCAACCTAGTCAGGACAGGTCACATTGACTTAAGGGGGAGGAACACGGCAACCGACCTGGTAGCACAAGCTATCAGGTCCAACTCACACCCACCCACATCCACTCATGTATTTATCCAACCTATTTTTAAAGCTAAACAAATTTCTGGCCTCTATAACTGTACTTGGGAGTTTGTTCCACTCATCCACAACTCTATTACCAAACCAGTACTTTCCTATATCCTTCCTGAATCTGAATTTTTCCAACTTAAAACCATTGCTGCGAGTCCTGTCTAGGCTAGATATTTTCAGCACACTATTTACATCCCTTTATTTATTCCTGTCTTCAATTTATACACCTCAATCATATCCCCCCTAATTCTACGTCTTTCTAGAGAGTGCAGATTCAGATCCCTTAGTCTATCCTCATAGGGAAGGTTTCTGATACATGGGATCAACTTTGTCATCCTCCTTTGTACATTTTCCAGAGCATTTGTATCCATTCTGTAATACGGTGACCAAAACTGTGCAGCGTAATCTAAATGAGGCCTAACCAAGGATGTATAGAGTTGAAGAACAACCTGAGGATTCCTATTATTTATGCTTTTTGATATGAAGCCAAGGATTCTATTAGATTTATTGCGAACACTTATGCACTGTTGTCTTGGTTTCAGATTACTGCTAACCAGAACTCCTAAATCTTTTTCGCAATCCGTAATATTAAGATCTACATTATTTAGTTTATATGTGGCATGGTTATTGTCCTGTCCAACATTTAGAACTTTGCATTTGTCTATATTGAACTGCATCTGCCACTTCTCCGACCACTGCATCAGTCTATTCAAATCTTCCTGGAGTGCTCGAATGTCCTCGTCAGAATGAATGCGACGGCCTATTTTGGTGTCATCGGCAAACTTGCCGATGTCGTTCTTTATGCCCTCATCTATGTCGTTTATGTAGATTGTGAACAGCAGGGGCCCAACACTGACCCCTGAGGAACACCGCTCGTGACGCTTCTCCACTCTGATTTCTCCCCATTTATGCAAACTCTCTGCTGCCTATTTGTCAATCATGCCTCTATCCAGGAAAAAATTTCTCCTCCTATTCCATGTGCCTTAATTTTCCTCAATAGTCTCTGATGTGGGACACTGTTAAAAGCCTTACTGAAGTCCATATACACAATATCATATTCATTGTTTTTTGAAGCAGTTTGTGACAGAACCTACAAGGGGAAATAACTTGTTTGACTTAGTTATGGCAAACAATGAATCCCTTGTTAATAATTTAGAAATTTCAGAGGAACTGGGTGCTAGCGACCACAAATCAATTACATTTAGCATTGAATAGAAGTACGATAGTAGCGATAACTCAGTAACAGTCCCAGATTTTCGCTTAGCAGATTACGATGGGCTTAGAGAACACTTATCATCTGTTGACTGGGGTAACGAAGAGAGCTATCAATATGACAGTTTTCTGAACACTATGCATGCTGCTCAAAGAACGTTTATCCCGTACAAAGAAATTAAGAACATAAGAACATAAGAAAGGAGGATCACTGCAGCAGGTCTGTTGGCCCATACTAGGCAGGTCCTTTACAATCCATCCAACTACCAAAACATTTGCCCAAATATCTACTAGGGTATAAGAAAGGAATTTATAGGCGTATCAAAAGAGGTGAGGGTCACCTTATGAATCAGTATATTGACATTAAGAGGGACATTAAAAAGGGGATAAGAAAAGCTAAAAGGGACTATGAAATTAAAGTTTCTAGGGATTCTAAAACTAACCCAAAAAGTTTTTTCCAGGTCCATAGAACAAAAGTCATTGATAAGATAGGTCCCCTTAAAAATAACTATGGGCATCTTACTGACAAAGAGAATGAAATGTGTTCGATTTTAAATAACTATTTTCTCTCGGTTTTTACACAGGAAGACACTAACAATATTCAAGTAATTAATTTTTATAGTGGGCTAGAAGAAGATAAATTATGTAACATCACAGTCACTAGTGAAATGGTTGTGAAGCAGATAGACAGACTGAAGCAAAATAAGTCGCCGGGTCCAGATGAGCGTTTTTCAAGGGTTCTTAAGAAATGCAAAATGGAACTCTGTGAACCATTAACTAATATTTTTAATTTATCTCTTCAAACAGGTGTAGTGTCTCATATGTGGAAGATGGCATATGTAATTCCTATTTTTAAAACAGGGGACAAGTCGTTACCGTCAAATTACCGCCCAATAAGCCTGACCTCAATTGTAGGCAAATTACTAGAGTCAATTATAGCTGAGATTATAAGAAGCCATCTCGATAAGCATAGCTTGATTAATGATATTCAGCATGGATTGACAAGAGGCCGGTCTTGTCTAACTAATTTATTAACTTTCTTCAGTAAAGCTTTTGAGGCTGTTGACCACGATAAAGAATTTGATATTATTTACTTAGATTTTAGTAAGGCTTTTGATAGAGTTCCGCACCAAAGACTGTTAAAGGAAGTGGCAGCTCATGGCATAGGGGGAAAAGTGCTCTCGTGGATAGAGTCATGGCTCACAGACAGGAAGCAGAGAGTGTCCATAAATGGGGTTAAATCCGAGTGGGTATCTGTAACAAGTGGCGTTCCACAGGGATCAGTCTTGGGCCCGTTGTTGATTATAATATATATCAATGATTGTTAGGTAAGACACATATGCAACAGTTAGGTATCTCTATTTCGAAACGTTTCGCCTACACAGTAGGCTTCTTCAGTCGAGTACAGAAAAGTTGATAGAAGCAGAAGAGACTTGATGAGGATGTTACTAGTGATATGAGCAAATTCGCCGATGACACAAAGATAGGTAGGATAATTGATTCAAACGTTGATGTTAGGGAACTTCAGGAGGATTTAAACAAACTCTATTCTTGGTCAGAAAAGTGGCAGATGCAGTTCATTGTAGATAAATGCAAGGTTCTGAAGCTCGGGAGTGTCAATAACACTAGCACTTATAGGTTAAATGATGTAGAACTTAGCCATACAGATTGCGAAAAGGACTTGGGGGTTATGGTGAGCAGCAACCTTAAACCAAGACAGCAATGCCTGGAAATATAAACACATATGCAGTATAATGTGATCCTTTATTGACAACGTTTCACCCACACAGTGGGCTTTTTCAAGTCACACACAGATCTGTGTGTGACTTGAAAAAGCCCACTGTGTGGGTGAAACGTTGTCAATAAAGGATCACATTATACTTCATATGTGTTTATATTTCCATTGTGTCGGTATTTCATACCATTTATTTCCACAGCAATGCCTAAGCGTATGTAATAAGGCAAATAGATTACTGGGAATTATATCAAGAAGTGTAAGCAACAGAAGTCCAGAGGTAATACTGCAGCTTTATACATCATTAGTAAGGCCTCACCTGGATTATGCAGCTCAGTTCTGGTCTCCATATTACAGAATGGACATAGATTCGTTAGAAAACATTCAGCGTAGGATGACTAAATTAATACATAACATTAGAAATCTTCCTTATGAAGAAAGATTGAAGACTCTTAAATTGCATTCACTTGTTAGACGAAGAAAGAGTGGTGACGCGTACTTCAGTGGTGACGCGCACTTAGCTTTGTGAAGACCTGTTTGTGTGCGCTCTGTGAATCTGAACCAGGATGCCCTCTCTTGAGCAACTTTACCAGCTTCTGAGAGAAGAGCTCAGAGTTGCTAAGCTGGAGATACGGCGATTAACGGAGGAGAACAAGAGGATTCGTAGTAATCTTCTTGTTGTGAGTCCCCAGGTTAAGAGGGGAGCTTGGTCAGTGGCCAGGCAACATGGAACCAAGCTGAGGATCAAGAAAACGGTTGGAGAGGCAGAAACAACGAGAAACCAGAAGACTACCGTGGAAACTTCCAACCCATTTTCCGTGCTACCTGACGAATGTGAGTGTTCTACTGGGAATGCCACAGCGAGCACCAAGGAAGCACTGGCAGACGTGAGTGAGACATCCCTAGAATACCCAACGAAGACCATCGAGAACGTCTTGAAGAATTCCACAAGTGGTGTAATGCTACCTGACGAATGTGAGTCGACTACTGGGAGCATCACGAAGGACGACGCCAAGGAAGGTAAAAACATTGTTGTTGTTGGGGATAGCCAGATTAGGTACATGGATAGGGCATTCTGCTTGAAGGATAGGAGTAGGAGGCAGAGAGTGTGTTTTCCTGGGGCTGGGATGAAGGATATTGTCAGCTGTCTGGATGACATCATGAGAGGTAATAGTAGCAATCCTATTATCTGTCTCAGTGCTGGAGGCAACGATGTTGGCAGACGAAGGAGTGAGGACCTGATTAGCAGGTATAGGTCAGCAACAGAGATAATTAGGAGGAAGGGTGGGAAACCTGTCATATGAGGCATTTTGCCTCATATGACAGAGCAATTGGTGTCAGTTGCTGGCTGGACAAATACTGTAAAGAAAATGCGGTAACATTCACTGACAACTGGGACCTCTTCTACGGCAGAAATGACATGCATTCCAGTTAGTGGTATGGGTTTTGACGGGAAAACTGTGAAGTCGCAGGGTAGTAACATGAGTTCTAGGAGAACTAGTAATAGGCAAAATGAGGTG
This sequence comes from Cherax quadricarinatus, assembly GCF_026875155.1. Taxonomy (NCBI): domain Eukaryota; kingdom Metazoa; phylum Arthropoda; class Malacostraca; order Decapoda; family Parastacidae; genus Cherax; species Cherax quadricarinatus. The sequence continues at coordinate 57,616,915 of NC_069420.1, forward strand.
GATATTCGAAAACCAGTGGCACTAATTGACAAGGACAGTAATAGGTTTAGTGGAATAACAGAAAGGAGCAGGAAAAGTAAAGAGAGAGGAGGGTCTTTAATTATTTATTACACAAATAGTCGCAGTGCTAGGAATAAGATGGACGAGTTGAGATTAGTTGCTAGTGCAGGTAACATTGATGTATTTGCCATTACTGAGACGTGGTTTAATACATAAATTCGGGACATGCCTGCAGAATGTCATATTCAGGGTTTAAAATTGTTCCAAGTAGATAGAAGTGTCGGGAAGGGGGGTGGGGTGGCATTGTATGTCCGAGATCGCTTGAACTGTTGCATAAAAACGGGTATTAAGTCTGAAGTAACACATACAGAGTCTGTTTGGAAAGAATTTTCAGAGGGGCATGAAAAATTAATTTTAGGCGTGATATACCGTCCCCCAAATTTAGATAGGGACCAAGGGAGACTACTATGGGAGGAAATTGTTAGGGCCACAAGGCACGATAATGTAGTAATTCTAGCAGACTTTAACTTTAGTCATATTGATTGGATTTTCTTGACTGGGAATTTAGAATCATACGACTTCTTAGAAGTAGTTCAGGATTGTTTTCTGAAGCAGTTTGTGACAGAACCTACAAGGGGTAATAACATGCTTGACTTAGTTCTGGCAAACAATGAATCCCTTGTTAATAATTTAGAAGTTTCAGAGGAACTGGGTGCTAGCGACCACAAATCAATTACATTTAGCATTGAATGGAAGTATGATAGTAGGGATAACTCAGTAACAGTCCCATATTTTCGCTTAGCAGATTACGATGGGCTTAGAGAACACTTATCATCTGTTGGCTGGGGTAACGAAGAGAGCCATCAATGTGACAGTTTTCTGAGCACTGTACATGCTGCTCAAAGAACGTTTATCCCTTATAAAGAAATTAGATCAAATAGAAATGACACAAAATGGATGAATAATAGGCTAAAATATCTACTAGGGCATAAGAAAGGAATTTACAGGCGTATCAAAAGAGGTGAGGATCATCTTATGAATCAGTATATCGACATTAAGAGGGACATTACAGTGGTGACCTGTACTTAACTCAGTGGTGACCTGTACTTAACTCAGTGGTGACCTGTACTTAACTCAGTGGTGACCTGTACTTAACTCAGTGGTGACCTGTACTTAACTCAGTGGTGACCTGTACTTAACTCAGTGGTGACCTGTACTTAACTCAGTGGTGACCTGTACTTAACTCAGTGGTGACCTGTACTTAACTCTGTGAAGAAGTGACTTGTGTGCTCCCGTGGACTGAACCAAGATGTCCTACATCGAGCAACTTTACCAGCAACTTAAGGAAGAATTGAGGGTAGCGAAGATGGAGATACGGCGATTGACCGAGGAAAACAAGAGGATTCGTAGTAGTCCCCCTGTTTCGAGTCCTCAGTTCAAGAAGGGATCGTGGTCAGTGGCTGGACAGCAGGGGACGACGAAGTTGACGATGAAGAAGACAAACGGAAAGCCAGAAACGATGAAGAAGAAAGAGACTGCTGTGGAAACTCCTGTGGAAGCCTCCAACGCATTTTCGGTGCTACCCGACGAATGTGAGTCGACTACTGGGATTGTCACGACGAACGACAACAAGGAAGGTAAGAATATTGTTGTTGTTGGGGAAAGCCAGGTTAGATACATGGATTGGGCATTCTGCTTGAAGGACAGGAGTAGGAGACAGAGGGTATGCTTTCCTGGGGCTGGGATGGAGGACATTGTTAGCAGGCTTGACAACATCATGAACGGTAATGGGATCAGTCCTATTATTTGCCTCAGTGCTGGAGGCAATGATGTAGGCAAGCGTAGAAGTGAGGATTTAGTTAGAAATTTCAGGACAGCTATAGACATAATTAGGAAGAAGGGGGGGCGCCCTGTTATATGTGGCATTTTGCCAAGAAGAGGTGTTGGTAATGAATGGTTGTCCAGAGCAATTTTTATTAATTGTTGGCTGGATAAACACTGTATGGATAATGCAGTACCATTCATTGACAACTGGGACAACTTCTATGGCCGAAATGACATGTATGCCAGGGATGGGGTTCACTTATCCAGGGCAGGTGTGGGTTTTCTTGCTAACTCAGTAGAGGGGGTTGTTAGGACTTTAAACTAGGATTAGTTAGAGGTATGGGTTTAGAAATGATAAATAATCAGTATGGATATATTGACTTATGCTCTGATATTAAGAATCTTAATAGTAACTGTCATAGAGTAACTCTGGGTAATGATAATTTCAGAAATTGTGTAAAAACAAAGATGAATAGGAAAAATGTGCAGAAGAAAAAACATATGATGGTATTTTATGCTAACAGTCGAAGTGCAAGAAAGAAAATTAATGAACTACGTTTAGTAGCATGTGCTGGGAACTTTGATATCATTGCATTAACTGAAACGTGGTATGATTTAAAGAGTCGGGATATGACTGCTGAGTGTAATATTCAGGGATTTAAGTTGTTCAATGTGGATAGATGTAATGGGAAGAAGGGAGGAGTTGCATTGTATGTTCGAGAAAATATTAATTGTTGCATAAAAACAGGTATAAAAATAGATGGAGCAGTAACAGAATCTGTTTGGGTAGAGTTCGTGGAGGGTGAAGAAAAACTAATTCTAGGTGTAATATACCGACCTCCAGGCTTGGATCACGATAGAGGAAGACTTCTTTGGGACGATATTGTTAGGGCTTCTGGACACAGTAACATAGTCATAGTAGGGGACTTTAACTTTAGTCAAATTGACTGGAATTCTTTGACAGGTAATCTAGAGTCCAGTGACTTTATGGAAACAGTTAAAGACTGTTTTCTGAAACAGAGCATAACTGAGCCTACAAGGGGTAATAATTTGCTAGACCTAGTCTTGTCAAATAAGGAAACACTCGTGAATAATCTGGAGATCACTGAAGAGCTTGGCGCAAGTGATCACAAAACCATCACTTTTAGCATTAATTGGGAATGCAAGAATAATGATAATACAGTAAAAATCCCTGATTTTCGTTCTGCCGATTATAATGGACTTAGGGAACATCTGTCTAATCTTGATTGGGATTATCAGCTAATGATTTATTGACGATAATCATACTTAATGAATATGAAGGGATCTGCTTTTATGATTGTTTTCTTAATAATGTACACAGTGCCCAGAGTATATACATTCCCCAGAGAGAAATTAGGTCTAATAATAACGATCCCAAATGGGTTAACAGGATGCTAAAGCATCTATTAGGGGAGAAAAGGGGAATTTATAGGCGCATCAGAAGAGGAGAGGTTAACCTTACTGACCAATATGTTCAGCTTAAAAGAGAAGTAAAAACGGCGATTAGAAAGGCTAAACGTGACTATGAAATTAGAGTTGCTAATGAATCAAAGACTAATCCAAAGGGGTTCTTTCAAGTGTATAGGACGAAGGTGAAGGAAAAAGTAGGACCTCTGAAAACTGGGAATGGACAGCTGACGGATAATGAACTGGAAATGTGCTCCTTATTTAATGACTATTTTTTGTCAGTTTTTACACAGGAAGATGTAAATGAGATTCCATTAATTAACAATTATTTAGTTACTGATGAATTTAAGCTAACTAATATTACTGTCACGAAGGACATGGTTATCTTTAACTCACCCATCTCACTCTGAAATTCGGTAACATTCACTTGCTTTAAATTACCATTAGTAATCCAGTGAGTTTAAAATCTTGAATAATTGCTGTAATTCACTTGATCTTAGGTTGCTTGATTCCTTATATATATATATATATATATATATATATATATATATATATATATATATATATATATATATATATATATATATATATATATATATATACAATACTTGAAGCTAGTGCTTAATAGCAGTGAAAAATCTATTAAACTCTTCACTGTTAATATCCTTCCTCAGTCTACTACTGAAGATATGTTCAAGGAAGATCCTGTCAATATTGAGAGTAAATTTATTGGTGGCTGTCCATATAACAATATTTACGAATGTTGCCTCATCTGCAGTCAAGACTGATTTAAGTTTCTGGGAAATGCATAGTAGGTAACTTATATAGATTAGATATAATACTAGGCCATGAACGCCACCCCGTGAGGCCCGTGTTGATGGTCAGTGTTGATAAGGAAGCGTCATCCCACAGTCACACGCTGCCTGCTGGCTGTAAGGTAGGAATTAATGAACTTAAGAGTGTGCTCTTGACTCCATAATGTTTTGGTTTTGTAGCGCTCTATTGTAGTCTACAGTGCACGACAATATGGCTTACAGTGCACGATATAGTTGGCTACAGTGCAGGATATTGTTGGTCTTCAATACGATATTGTGGTCTACAGTGCACGACAGTGTGGTTTACAGTGTCGAAAGTTTTTCTTACATTATTAAAGAACACAATGGATATTCGTTATTTTCCAGAGCTAAATAATCGAAGTGTAGCATCTTCAGGATGGTATCTTTAAATAATACTTTGTCCTGACTATAAGAGAAAATGGGAATGTTTAAATGATAATTTTTTAGTTTATAAGTTATGATTTAATGTTTGACTATGTTGGGTTGTAGAGTGCTGGAGACAACAACAATTGTAAAAGGGGTACTTAGGCTTGTAGCTGAAAATTGTGTTAAAATGTATTCGCCGTGTTGACTTCTGGTGAAAGATGAATTAATGTTCTTCACTGAGAACTCGTCAATTTTAGGATTAACTTGGTCAAGGTCAAAATAACATTAGTTCGTAACATTAGTTCCTATCATTAGTTCCTAACATTAGTTCCTAGCCTCCTCACGCTATGACATGCTGTCGATATACACAATACCTTATCCTGCTTGTAAAGAATTACTCAGGTTACGCTTTATTTACACGAAGAAAAATTATCTCTTACACATGGTTGTAAGGCTGCCATCCCCACGAGCCCCTTTGGGGCGGGGCAGATGGCAGACCAGAGGCCTAGCTTCTCCCTACGAGCCCCGTGAGGGCGGGGACTGTGGCTAGGCCTGGGGACGCTTGGTCCCAAAGATGAGGGTACCTGTACCTCCTCCCATGGGAGACTTAGGTCTCGAGATACTGCCCAGATAGGGAGCCAAGGTCGGGTCACCACTACTTGGAAAAGACCCGGGCCGGGAGAAAACCGGCGAATAAGAAAAAAAAATTAACTAGCTTTCTATCTAATTGTTTAGCAGTTTAACACCACAGGCTCAATTAAATTTGGTTATGAGTTTAACATTACACTCTGAACTGCCCACTGTTGTGGCCAGTTCAAAGCGGCATGATTTACATGGAGGCTGGAAGCAACGAGGTGGTGTGATAGTGACCATATGGGTGGCAGTGTTGGTGGCCTAGTGTGGGTGATGGTGGAGTGTGGATGATAGGTGACTGAGCAGCAAGTGTGGGCAGTAATTAGGCTGGCTGGTGTCTACATGACAAGGAGTGTAGTGTCTTAATATGTGTGCGCCGTGAAAACATGGGGAAGGTGTGGGCGTGGGGCTCTGAAGGCTAGAAGCTTTGGTGGAATGATGAACAAAAGCATGAGTGAAGTGTGGGGGCTGTGTGGGCTTGATGCTGTAGTGTAGTGGTGTGGGTGAAACGTGTGCTTGTGTGGGTGGTGACTGGATGAGGGGTGACTCGGTGGGCAATTATGCAGCTGGTGGTAATGAGCGTGGCAGGTAACTTAAGTGATTAGATATGTGGAGGGCATGTTAGAGTGAAAGATCAGGTAAGGTGTGCGGGTGAGGTCATGTGGCCGTGAGGAAATGGTGGTGGTGAGGAAGTGGTGGTTTTGGGGAATGGTGGTTTTGGGGAATGGTGGTTGTGAGGGAATGGTGGTTGTGAGGGAATGGTCATTGTGAGGGAATGGTGGTTGTGAGGGAATGGTGGTTGTGGTGGGGAATGGTGGTTGTGAATGAATGGTGATTGTGGGGGAATGGTATAGGTGTGAGCGTGTGTCCATGGGAAAAATTGTATGGGTGGATTGTGTGGAGGTAGGTTATTGGTTGGGATGATGTCGGTGAACGCACGTGCCTGTGGGGGAGTTGTGTGGGAAGAGGTTGTTGGTTGGGATGGTGAGGGTGAAGGCACGTGGCTGTGGGGAAGTTGTGTGGGTGGAGGTTGTTGGTTTGGATGGTGAGGGTGAAGGCACGTGGCTGTGGGGAAGTTGTGTGGGTGGTGGCTGCTGCTTGGGATGGTGTGTGTGTGAAGGTGAGTGGCCATGCGGAAATTATCTGTGTGGGAGGTATGGGTGGGAGAAGCAGGAATGAGTTAGAGGAATGGTATGGGAGAAGGCATGTGGCTTTAGAGATTTAAAGGGCAGGTGGTATGGGCAGGGGTTGTTGTTGGGTGTTCAGCAAGGGTATATTCATGGAGGGGGGAATGAATAGTTGGTGTGGGCAGAGGTGTGTGGCTGAGGTGGCACTGCATGTGTATCAGTCATGTACGAACTGTCTCAAGCACTATTGTCCCTCGGGTTTCCCTTGTCTGCTACAACCTCCTCCAACCATCACCCACCGTCATCACCACCATCCACCAGATGAAAATTACACTAGTAGAAGATTCGTTTGGTGTCTGTGAAGGGTTGACTCAAAATATGAATATTGATTTTGATATGTTAGAAGCAAAACTCAATCTGCTATCAAATCTTCTGAAGAACATTAATTCAGATTATGAAAATTATGCAAGTGACTTCTTTGGGTGCATTTAGTGCTCAGCAAGAAAAGTGGAGTTCAAACAACTTCATCAAATGAAATTTCCCAGACAAATAGTCAAGAGGGAAGCAAGTACACATTACATGTGTTTTGTGATCTGTCAACCAGAGGTTAGGGCACTGTACCTTACAAGAGTAATTCTGAAGGATGTACTATAATTACTTCGTAGGCCAGGGTAGCACCCTTGAAGGTCAGAACAGTACCACAATTGGAACTGACAGCACTCTGTGTTGGTACATAATTAGCTGTCAATTTTAACAAAGTGCTTGATCATCTCACTATTGAAAAAACCGTGATATGGAGTGATAATGAATCTGTTCTCCAGTGGTTATGAAATAAGAGTAAATTAGTCTATGTACAGAACCGAGTAACAGAAATAAGAGAGCTGCACAGAGATTATTTTTTTCTCCACGTCTCTACTCAAGAGAACCAACCTGATATGTTGTCATGTGGAGGGAAACAGGAAGGGTAGAGCGGGGAAGCTAAACTACAAGAGAGGGGACTACACAGGCTTCAGGAACTTCCTGCACGAGGTTCAGTATAACAGAGAACGGGCAGGGAAATCAATTAATAAAATGATGCAGTGTGTGACAACAATATGCAAGACAGCAGAGGAGAAGTTTGTACTCAAGGGCAACAGAAATAATGAAAAGGGTAGAACGAGCCTTTGGTTCACCCAGAGGTGTAGAGAGGACAAAACTAAATGGACTAGAGAATGGAAGAAGTGTAGGAGGCAAAGGACTCGGGAGAATAAGGAGAGAAGTCGATGAGCTACAAGCGAATATGCACAGGTAAGGAGGGAGGCTTAGTGTCAATACAAAAATGACATAGCAGCGAAAACCAAGTCTGAATCAAAGCTGTTGTACAGTCACATCAGAAGGAAAACAACAAAGACCAGGTAATCAGGCTGAGGAAAGAAGGTGGCGAGATCACAAGAAATGACTGAGAAGTATATGAGGAGCTCAAAATGAGGTTTAGAGAAGTATTGTCAGTTGAGACAGAGAGGGTCCTGAAACACGGAGGGGTCGGGTACACCACCAAGTGTTAGACACAGTACATGCAACCGAGGAAGAGGTGAAAAGGCTGGATAATATATCTCCGTGGGTCCTGAGAGAGGGAGCAGAGGCACTCTGTGTACTACTAACAACAATCTTCAACACATCTATCAAAACAGGGCAGCTCCCTGAGGTATGGAAGACAGTAAATGAAGTCCCAAATTTTAAAAAACAAGTCAGACACGCAGCACTGAACTACAGACCAGTATTATTGACTTACATAGTATGCAAAGCCATAGAGAAGATTATCAGGAGAAGAGTGGTGGAGCACCTAGAAAGGAATGAGCTGATCAGTGACAACAAGCATGGATGGAAGGATGGGAAATGTAGACAGCCTGTACTGTCCGCACAGACAGCCTATGCTGTCTGCCAGCTTAGTTCATATTTTGTGGCACTCAGGTGCTGCCCTCTAGGCCAGCCCAAAGTCAGTGGGACGCTGGTCACACGCACACGCACTCACACAGCGGCCTAGAAGCAAGACAGAAGTCCTTACTAGCTCTCTCCCTCATGGGATGGCCCTTTCCGGCCATGGACACAACACACAAGCCTGTGTACCCACCACAACTTTGCAATTAAAGTAAGAAGCCTCCGAAGACGTTTATCATTGAACCCCATTCTGCAAGAGCCACCAAATAATCTCTGTGGAAATTTATTTGGTCCTAAAAGTTCCACAGGGCAGATACAGTGTACAAAGATCCCAACATGGCCGTGTATGGAACGGGTGGATAAGGTGGCCCTTAAACCCACCCAAAACACACACACACCCAGGTTCGAGAAGGTGGTTGGAAGGTACTTCTTAATTGATAGATTTACCCTTCAGGGAAGAAGTAGGTAGTTTATACTGTTAGTACACTAACATTAGGATTATTGAGGCAACTGTATATAATAATAATGTACACTAGGTAAACACTAGGTAGTAAATAGGCTGATTATATAGGCAAACACTAGGTTATGTTAGCCAGGGAGAACTGGGAGCCCAAGTTTGCATGCTGTGGCACGGGGTTTTGAGATTGCGGTGCTTTCTTCTAAGACTAGACACCATCGGAGCAGCAAGTGCCGCGATCAGCAGGTGGTGCCCCAACGTGTTTTCACATACTAGACCTGGGGAAATCTGGTGGAGGCACCTTGACATACTGTAGATGACCTCCTCTGTCAGGCCCATACAGTATCTGGGGAAAATTGTGGGTGAGTTGAGCTGTGGGCCTTTGTGCAGCCGGCAGTTCATGACCAGAACGTACCGGCGTCTCTTGTCAGCCTAGAAGCTAGTGTCACTCTGCATAGTAGTCTAGGGGGTTCACACCCCCTTGGAAACAGGAATTTCTGAGGTGCAGGCAGGTCACTAATATCGACTGAATATTGCAGGAATTAAGGCTACCGGTTGCATGTGGTTCTGAGGGGAAGTCCAGAGGGGCTAAAGCTTAGGGAGGTTGAGAACAGTGACATATTCTCCAACACCAAGTAAATTAGTCCTTCATACGTGCATGCAGGCGAGATTTCTTGCAACATCAGTCATTTATGAAAATCTGTCCTGTAAGCCACTTGTGAGGCTGAGGTACTGACCTCAGAGCTCAGTGTCAACAAAGCTTGCCAGGGTAGACAACTCACATGGAGGCAGTCCAGACAAATTTTCACAATCTCATTATAAATGGTGGGAAGCGGTGGTCGCAGCAGTTGTGTTTGCCAGGAGAGAGGAAGAAAGAGGGATGAAGTCATCTTCACTTCATCACCCCATGCAAGAAATATGTCTCTCATTGAGTTATCCTGATGTCATGTGTGCACGTTTCAGCATCCAGACACAGGTACAAGCAGGATCTAGCCAAAATTTACCGAATTTCTTCGAGAATTGTAAGTGACCCCACGCCACAGCGTCCCATGCTGTTTCTCAAGTCATGTGTTCAGCGTCACTTGTATTTTCTGCTGTTGTGTTTCAGCTCAGCACAGCTATTTCAGCAAGGTGAGTTTTGTGGTGATTTCTGCGTCCAGTGTGAGTTTCTCCATGTGTTTGTGGGGAGAAGAGGAGGAAGTGGCAGTTCCTTGCCTCACCCACGCTCGCCCTGCTGTACACTCACACCTCGCCTGCCTACCACCACTATGTGCATCACTCCCTCTGCTGTGTTTTCTGCTGTTTTCCGTGTGAATTCATTACCAGAGCTGTGTATCCAAGTGCCCGAGGCCACTCAAAGTCACGTGGATCAGCAAGCCATGTGGATCAGCATGCCACGTAGATCACGACACAACATTGGATCACAATGCCACGTGGGGTGTGGACGAAGCCACATGGATCTACAAGCCACGTCATTCACCGATGCTGCTGCCCGACTTCATGACATCACGATGTCTACCTGACATCACCTCAAGATGTCTGCTGACGTCACAATGCTGCCGATGTCACTGCACGACGTCATGCCTGACATCACATGATGTCACAGCGAGTGTTTCAGTAATTATGTCAGTATTGTCGAGAAGATTGAAAGAATATGTCGTGCGTTAATTAATTCCTCTCAATCAGTGTTCTCACATGTTATTGTATGGCTTAGTGTCAATTTTGTGCACAGAAAAGCATCATTTGCTAGTTTAAGCCATGTTGTTCAGCATGTACCATGGGTGTGTGTAAAGTTTTCCATATGTCCAGTGTGGTTTGCAGCCAGACCTCTGTGTACCACTTTGTTAGTGTCACCTAGTGTGACCAGTACGTTTGACAGCTGATATTAGTCAGCCTGAGCGTATGAGCCCCTTTATACAGAAAGCTCTTGTGCTCGTCGCTCATAGATGGTCTGAAGAATCGCACCTGCTACGATTCCCATCGAGATTTGTTTCACTTCACCTCAAGACCTTTAGAGTGCAGTTATATGTAGAGAAACAACTCTGGGGACGCTTAGACTAACTTTTGCTATAACTCCAACTGCCGAGAGAATGACACTCGTCAAGCCGCAGTTAGCCCTGTCAGCAGGCGCTGTGTCAGCCTCGTGTCACAAGCTTCAGTGAGCAGCCTGCACAAAGAAGATGTCACTTTGACTGCTAGCTCGCTCACTGCAGTCTGGTGTATGATGTTACGACTCCCAGATGTTTCGCCCAGTCGTCTCTGCTAAGACTCACTCCACGACTTACTCTACGCTCGCCAGCAGTGACAGCCCAGCGACAGTACCAGTCGAGAAGTGTCCTCCTGAGTCACTTGCCAGAAGTCCTGCCCAGTTGCCGAGTTTTGACGACGCCTCACTCGAGGGCAACAGCATGTCGTGCCCCAGGTTTAGTGAAACCTGCAGTGACTCCTACGATGTCTCCTTCACCGTTCTAGAGGATACCGTACCCCATTACATCACAGCTCAGCCGCGATGTCTTCTGTGTTGCAGTATCCGTCCAGACGCAGGAAGGCATGCAGTGATGCCCTTCAACGCTCACTGCCTATTACCACGATGTTTAGCACACCCCACATGATTTTTCTTCCCTCCCTGTAGGAAGTTTTTCTCCATGTCCATATGTATATACATGTTTTTTATTTTGTGTTCTGTGCCCTGTTCCTACGAGAGAGAGACCAAGTTTTTTTTTACCACCAGTATTGTCCGAGGTAGGTGGCCGAGCATATGTAGACAGCCTGTACTGTCTGCACAGACAGCCTATGCTGTCTGCCAGCTTAGTTCATATTTTGTGGCACTCAGGTGCTGCCCTCTAGGCCAGCCCAAAGTCAGTGGGACGCTGGTCCCACACACACGCACTCACACAGCGGCCTAGAAGCAAGACAGAAGTCCTTACTTGCTCTCTCCCTCGTGGGATGGCCTTTCCCGGCCATGGACACAACACACAAGCCTGTATACCCATCACGACTTTGCAATTAAAGTAAGAAGCCCCCGAAGACGTTTATCATTGAACCCCACTCCGCTTTCAGCTTACCACATAATTCTGTTTCACAGAAATCCTGTGTCACAAAGCTACTGGAGTTCTATGACAAGGTGACAGTAGTAAGACAAAAGAGAGAGGGGGTAGGTAGACTGCATTTTCATTGACTGTAAGAAGGCTTTCGATACATTTCCACAAAAGAGATTAGTGCAAAAGCTGGAAGACCAGGCAAGTATAACAGGGATTTCACTGCAATGCATCAGAGAATACATGACAGGAAGGCAGCAGCTAGTCATGGTACATGACGAGGTGTCGGAGTGGGTGCCTGTGACGAGCGGGGTTCCACAGAGGTCAGCCCTAGGACTGGTGCTATTTCTGGTATATGTGAATGACATGACGGAAGGAACGGACTCAGAAGCCTCTCTGTTTGCAGACGATGTCAAGTTAATAATTAGAATTCAATCGGAGAAGGACCAGGCAAAACTACAAAAGGATCTGGACAGGCTACAGGTCTGGTCCAGCAAATGGCTCCTGGAGTTCGACCCCGCCAAGTGCAAAATCATGAAGGTCGGGAAGGGTAGGGAAGACCGCAGACAGAATACAGTCAATGGGGCAAAGACTACAACCTTCTCTCAACGAAAAGGATCATGGGGTAAGTATAACACCGACCACATCTCCTGAGGCGCACATCAACCAAATAACTGCTGCGACATGCGAGCGATTAGCTAACCTAAGAATAACATTCTGAAGTCTTAGTAAAGACTCTGTATACCGTGTGCATCAGGCTCATATTGTAGTATGCAGCACTAGTTTGGAACCCACACCTGGCCAAGCACCTCAAGAAATTAGACAAGGTTCAAAGGTTTGCAACGAGACTAGTCCCGGAGTTAAGGAGCTTGTCCTACGAGGAGAGGTTAAGGGAAATCGACCTGACGACACTGGAGGACAAGGGAGGACATGGTAACAGCATGTAAAATACTGAGAGGAATCGACAAGGTGGACAGGGACAGGGTTTTTGTAGGTGGAACATAGAAACAAGTGGTCACAATTGGGAGTTAAAGGCTCAGATGAGTCACAGGGATGTTAGGACGTATTTCTTCAGTCAGAGTTGTCAGGAAATGGAATAGTCTGGAAATGGAGATGGTGGAGGCAGGATCCATACATAGCACTAGAAAGGAAACAGAATGCAGATGTAGTATACACACATTTTGCGAAAGTCTTTGAGAAGTGCAACCATGGTGTAATAGCACACAAAATGCGTGCTAAAGGGATAACTGGCAAAGTAGGCAGATGGATCTTTAACTTTCTAACCAATCGCACACAGAGAGTAGTGGTAAACAGAGTTAAATCAGATGCTGCCATAGCGAAGAGCTCTGTCCCACAAGGCACAGTACTCGCACCTATCCTGTTCCTTATTCTCATATCAGACATAGACAGGGATGTAAACCATAGCACTGTATAATCCTTTGCTAACGATACTAGGATCTGCATGAGACTGTCATCCCTTGAGGACACGGCAAACCTCCAAGAAGACATAAACCAAGTTTTCCAATGGGCAACAGAGAACAACATGATGTTCAATGAAGACAAATTCCAACTATTCCATTATGGAAAACTGGAGGGAATAATAACTAGGACTGAGTATACTACAGACTCTAATCACACAATAGAGCGGAAAAGAAATGTGAAGGACCTGGGTATGATAATGTCCGAAAACCTCACATCTGCGAGGAAACTGATAGGATGGATAATGAGAACATTCGAGACAAGAGATGCTATGCCAATGATGATCCTTTTTAAATCACTTATTCTCTCTAGGCTGGAATACTGCTGTACATTAACATCCTCATTCAAGGCAGGTGAAATTGCCGAACTAGAGAATGTAGAGAGAACCTTTGCTGCACTTATAAGTTCCATCAAACGCCTTAACTACTGGAAACGCCTGGAAGCACTTGACTTGTACTCACTGGAGCGCAGGCGAGAGAGATATATCATAATTTACACATGGAAGATTCTGGAGGGACTGCTCCCTAATATGCACACAGCAATCACTCCATACGAAAGCGAAAGACTTGGCAAGCGATGCAACATACCCCCAGTGAAAAGTAGGGGTGTCACTGGTACACTAAGACAATGCAGTAAGTGTCCTGGGCCCAAGACTGCTCAGCAGCCTCCCACCAGCAATAAAGGGCATTACCGTTAGACCTCTGGTTGTCTTCAAGAAGGAGCTGGACAGATACCTAAAGACAGTGACGGATCAGTCGGGCTGTGGTTCGTACGTTGGATTGCGTGCGGCCAGCAGTAACAGCCTCGTTGATCAGGCCCAGATCCACCTGGAGGCCTGATCGTGGACCGGGCCGCGGGGGCGTTGATCCCCGGAATTCCCTCCAGGTAGATTCCAGGAGGTATGATAAAGCTCACAGAAGAGGGAGATAGTGACCTAGTAGCGACCAGTGAAGTGACGGGGCCAGGAGCTATGACTCGCCCTCTTCAACCACAAATAGGTGAGTTAGGCGAGTCCAGAGGCCGGGATTACCATCCTGGAAATTGGTAGAAGGCTCACTGCTTAAATGGGCAGGTGGGTAGTTCACAATTTCAAGAAAAAAAATGTTCAGAAAGTAACTTAACATGCATATACTACTGGAAGATGCATAAAATATTCAGTAACCATTAGTTAGGGCCTTTTACTATTTAAATCAGACTTTCTTTATACTTTCAAACACCACCAGTAATGTGCTGAAATTCTGACTTTTTCTTAAAATCAGGACTCACATCGATCGAGTAAAATTTTGTCTAGACTTTTGACTTCTTTTTTTTTTTACAACATTTAAGGCCTATTTTCTTGGGTTTGTAGATAAAATATCGTAAATTAAGCATGAAAGAAGTGAATGATACTTGAGAATCATTCACCTCTCACATCTTTAATTTACAAAGGAATCGTATAATAATGTTGGAAGAGTTATTGTCAATATATGTTAAAAACACATACAAATTATATATTTTATTGTGACAACGTTATACTCTCCAGGAGAACATAATGATGTCACAATAAAATATAACGAGAGCTGGTTATAAAATATAACGAGAGCTGGTTCATCCTCACCTCTCTCTCTCTGGTTGTGTCCCTAACATGTTAATGCATGAGGTTTTACAGTACCATATCCATCATCTTGGTTCTCCTTGTTTCGGGACTCCCATAACAAAACATTGGTACAGTGGATATATATAGGTAACAATGTGAGATGAACAACATTTGTACAAAATGCCTTGAATCATCCTTAATCATCATTTCAAACACTATTAAACAGAATAAAGGCAGCGTCGGCATCCTTGAATGTGGCCGGACAGATGACCTATGGACATTTGGCTGGCAGACATTTGACCAAAGGACAATTGGCCGAACGGACATTTCACCGAACGTACAATAGACAAAAAGGATAATCAACAGATCGGACATTTGGTGGAATGAACATATAACATTATCAATTTTGTTTGTTAGGTTATGATAGGTTATGTTAATTTCTTCGGACAGATGTCCGCTCAGTCAAATATTTATTCAGTATAATGTCCTTTGGTGAAATGTCGACTGACAAAGTGTCCAGAAACTTCTCTCAAATATTAGCGAGAGTTACTACTACTACTACTACTACTGCTACTACTTGTACAGTAGACTACTACTACTACTACTACTACTACTACTACTACTACTACTGCTACTACTTGTACAGTAGAATACTACTACTACTACTGCTACTACTACTACTACTACTACTACTGCTACTGACAAAGTGTCCAGAAACTTCTCTCAGACATTAGCGAGAGTTACTACTACTACTACTACTGCTACTATTTGTACCACTACTTAGACTACTACTACTACTACTTGTACTACTACTTAGACTACTACTACTATTTGTACTACTACTTAGACTACTACTACTACTTGTACTACTACTTAGACTACTACTACTACTTGTACTACTACTTAGACTACTGATACTTTTGCTACTACTTAGGCTGCTACTACTTTTACTACTACTACTACTACTACTACTACTACTGACAAAGTGTCCAGAAACTTCTCTCAAATATTAGCGAGAGTTACTACTACTACTACTACTACTGCTACTACTACTACTACTACTACTACTACTACTACTACTACTGCTACTACTACTACTACTACTACTACTACTACTACTACTGCTACTACTACTACTACTACTACTACTACTACTACTACTGCTACTACTACTACTACTACTACTTGTACTACTACTACTTGTATTAATACTTAGACTACTGCTACTTTTACTACTGCTACTTTTACTATTACTTATACAACTACTACTTAGATTACCACTACTTTTACTATTACTTAGATTACTACTACTACTACTTGTACTATTACTTCCACTACTACTACTGCTTGCACTACTACTACTACTACTATCCCTACTTCTACCACTGCTACTACTACTACTACTACTACTACTGCTACTTCTGCTACGGCTAACACTACTACCACTACTGTTACTTCTATTACTATTCTATTGTTACTACTACTGCTTCTACTGCTGCTGCTACTACTGTTACTACTACTACTTCTGCTACTGCTACTACCTCTGCTACTACTATTATTACTACTACTACTTCTACTACTACTACTACTACTGCTTCTACTCTTTTTACTGCTGCTGGTACTACTGCTACTACTACTACAACAACTACTAATAATAATACAACTACTGCTACTACTACTGCTGCTGCTACTACTACTGCTATTACTACTACTACTACTGCTACTACTACTACTACTACTGTTGCTACTACTGCTACTACTACTGTTACTACTGCTGCTACTACTTCTATTACTACTATTACTACTACTGCTACTACTACTGTTTCTACTACTGCTACTATTACTGCTACTACTACTGCTACTACTGCTGCTACTACCACTATTACTACTATTACTACTATTGCTACTACTACTACTTCTGTTAATATTGCTACTTCTACTGATATGTCACTTTCCAGTCCTGATTTATCATTTCGGCATTAGTGACTTATTATTATGGTCGATGGGAAGGTCAGCAGAGGCCAATATGGACCTAGAAATAGCTTCTTGGAGGGTAAACTACTATGGGAAGCCGGCTTAAAACATTCATTTTTGGGTCTATTTCAAGCCTATTTCAATAATTATATAATCAATTAGACCAAAATCTAGTCTGTTTCACAACTGAGGTTCGAGTGCTCTAAACTGATCGTAAGAAACTACTGTTTTAATACTAAACTTTCACTCATAAATTACATCTGCTTGCTGACAGAACTAATAAATCGATCTTAAATAACAGACGCTGCTAACGGGAAGCTAGAATCTTGGCTTTTGTGCCCTTCTGCTTAAAGGAAAGTGAATCTTAAGACGCTCAGTATAAGGCAGGAAAACTCTTGGTCAACAGTGATAAGAGAGGAGCATCCCACAATTTCCTTGAGGCAACGTTTCGCTCTACTGAGCTTTATCAAGTTGTTACAAAACACTGGGATACAGAGGATACATATAAGTAACAAGATGTGAAGATACACAAGCACTACAGTAGCTTAACTAGCCCATATTTAAACAGTAGTTGTAGTTGTAGCAATACTAGAAGTACTAGTAGTAGTATTAGTAGAAGTAGCAGTAATATCAGTAATACTAAAGGTAACAGTAGTCGTAGTAGTAGTAGAATTAGAAGTGAAGCGAGAGAGAGAGAGAGCGAGAGAGAGAGAGCAGGGGAAATGTTAAATATTAAATAATGTCATTATTCATTACTTTTTCTGTTGTGTTAGATACTGGTTATCAAAAGCACTTGTCGATAATGTGAGTGTGTCTGCGTACTTATGTATTTGTGATTAAAGGGGTCAAATCATAGCTTCTGGCTCCGTCTATTCGCTGGTAGCTACTAGGTACACTCCATGCTTCTGGAGCTTTATCATACCTCTTCTTAAAGGTATGCATTGATCCTGCCTCCACTACATCACTCTCCTGACTGTTGCACTTCCTGACTACTCTATGGCTAACGAAATAATTCTTAACATCCCTGTGACTCACCTGAATTTTTAACATCCAGCTGTGACCCTTTGTTGCTGTGTCCAGTCTCTGAAACATTCTGTCACTATCCACCTTGTCAGTTCTCGGTATTTTATGTCATTATCATGGCCACCCATATCTCTCCTGTCCACCAGTATTGTTGAGTTCTCTTACCTTCTCCTCGTAGAACATACCTCTCGGCTCTAGACTGGTCTTGTTGCAAACCTTTGCACTTTTTCTAACTTCTTGACGTGTTTGAATAGGTGTGAGTTCCTTACTTGTGCTACATACTCCAACATAGGACTGTTTACACGGTGTACAGTGTCATGAATGACTCCTTACTCAACTATCAAAACTCTATTCTCAGGTTTGCCAGGTGTCCATTTGCTGCAGCAGATATTTGGTTAATGTGCGCCTCAGGAGATGTGCTAAGTATGATGTTCACCCCAAGATCCTTTCTTTGATCGAGTTTTTCATCCTTTGACCTCTTAGACTGTACTCCATCTGCGGTCTTCTTTGCTCTTCCCCAAGCTTTATAACTTTGTACTTGCTGGGGTTAAGCTCCAAAAGCCATTTGCCAGACCAGGCTTACTGCCTGTCTAGATCCCCTTGTAGGCTTGCCTGATCCTCATCCGTTTGCATTCTCTTCATTAGTTTCACATCGCCTGTTAACAGGAACACCTCTGAATCTATCCCTTTCGTTATGTTATTCACATATACAGGAAACAGAACCGGATCTAAGACTGACCCTTGTGGAAGCCCACTTGACCCACTGTAACACCTCTTCTCGCACCAACACTCGTTGTTTTCTTCCTGTCAGTTATTCGCTGATCCGCTGCAGTACTTTCCCTCCTGTTCCTGCCTGCTCTTCTAGCTTTTCAACCACTCTCTTGTGTAATACTGTGTTGATCACCTTCTTACAATTTGAAAAGATGCAGTCTACCCATCCCTCTCTCTCTTATCTTATACCTGTTACCTTGTCATAGAATTCCAATATGTTTCTGATGCAGGATTTCCTTTCCCTAAAGCCGTGCTGGTTGTCATTGATCTTCCACCAGTTTTCTGATAATCTTCTCAATAACCTCACATACTATACTTGTCAGTGACACTGGTCTGAAATTTAGCGTTGTCTATCTCTTTTCTTAAAAATCGGGATTACATTTGCTGTCTTCCACGTATCAGGCAGTGGCCTTCTTTTGGTCGATTTGTGGAAGGAAAGATATTATCTGGGCCCACCGCCTTCGAGGTATCTAGTTTCCCAGCAGTCTTTTTTTTTTCAAATTCTCCACGGTTGTGTGCAGTGTGTCCAGCACTTGCTGCTGCACCCTACCACCTCGGTTTGCTAGAAGCCTCTGTCTCCACCGTGAATACTTCCCTGAGCTCCTCGCATGCTTTCTTGACTGTTGTTTTCCTCCTCGTGTGGCTGTATAATAACTTTGGGTCAGATTTGCCTTTGGATGCTATGCCATTCTCGTATTGATGCTGGGCTTCTCTCCTTATCTGTGTATATTAATTTCTTGCTCTTTGGCTCAACTTGCTGTTTTCTTGGGTCCTTTGCCCTTCATATCTTTTTCTATATTCTAGCTTACTTGGCTTTGGCCTCTCCACACCTCTGGGTATACTCTGGTCTTCTATTTTTTTCTGTTTTGCCTGCACTTTTTGGTTACGTGTTCCTTATTTCATTTAGTCTCTTACTCTATAGCTCACCTACCCACTTCGTCTCATGTAGGAATTGCCTCATACCTCTGTAGTCCCCTTTTTGGAAGTTTGGCATCTCCCATTGTTAGCTCTATGTATTTGAAGCTGACGAACACATGATCACTGGTGCTTAAAGGCTGTTCATGTGTGATATCCCCTATGTCTGAACTGTACAAGGTTAATACGAGGTCCAGCCTCTCTGGTTCATCATCTCTCTCTCTCTCTCTCTCTCTCTCTCTCTCTCTCTCTCTCTCTCTCTCTCTCTCTCTCTCTCTCTCTGATTGTGTCCCTAACATATTGTAATAGGAAGTTTTCCAGTACTCCCTCCAACATTTTTGCTCTCCACGTTTTTGGCTCCCTTATGGTTGAAATCCCTCGTGATGAGTTCCTTTGCCCTGCTCCTGTGGGGAATTCTGGCAAATTCAGCTAAAGACACCACCATTACTCTTGCTCTCATTGTATTCTTGTCTTGATCTCTTGCTGTTCGGTGACTGGTTGCACATCACTGCTATCTTCACTTTTTGGACCCCCAGTTTGAAGTGTTCCTACAGTGTAGTTATCTGTTGCTCCTCTGATTAGTCCTAACATCTCAGGATCTGACATCCAGATGGGAAGATCACATCTGTTATCTTTCCCATGACTTTTGTCTCTGTGAGGGCTATGATGTCCGGAAATGCATCAAGTGATTCTTTCATGCCACTCCTCACTCTTATTTGTAATTTTATCTGCATTTCTAAAGCTGTATTGTGGGGGAAATGGGTTGGTGCAGCCTGTGGGTGTGGTAGACAGGTCTGGATATTATTGTAGGCTGTTGTTGTGGTATTAGTGCCGGGGGGTGGAGACTGTGGGTGTGGATTGTGGCTTGGTTCTGGCTATTGTCTTTAGTTGGTGTGGATTGGTAGAGGATGAGGGGGATGCTGTGGCTGGTTGTGTTTGCTGTTCTCCCCGGGGCTGCGCTCCTGTCTGTTGATACCTGCATTGTCCCTCCTTTCTTCCTCTGGTGCCTTCTTACTCTTTCTCTCAGTTGTTCCCTTTCTTTTAATCTTTTCATGTTTTGTCACTGTCAAGGTAAACTTGCTGGTATTCTGGGGAAGCCTTTTAACAGTGGTTTCCACTGAATGCCAATTTGATCGGTTGGTTCTTTTCCCTCAGGTACCACCCAAGTCTAAATTTTTTTTCAGTTCAGTCATGTTACCACAATGATGCTTCCCATGTCTTCTTTCGCCATAGGTCCTTCCCTCTGCTGCTTGGAGCCCAACGCAGTGGAGGGAGCTGTTAGGTCTTTAAACTAGGAATAGTTAGTGGTATGGGTTTTGGCGGGAAAACTGTGAAGTCTCAGGGTAGTAATATGAGTACTAGGAGAATTAGTAATAGGCAAAATGAGGTGGATATCGGAAAGCCAGTGGCACTAATTGACAAGGACAGTAATAGGTTTAGTGGAATAACAGAAAGGAGCAGGAATGATAAAGAGAAAGGAGGGTCCTTAAGTATATATTACAGAAATAGTCGCAGTGCTAGGAATAAGATGGACGAGTTGAGACTAGTTGCTAGTGCAGGTAACATAGATGTATTTGCCATTACTGAGACGTGGTTTATTCAAAAAGTCGGGACATGCCTGCAGAATGTCACATTCAGGGTTTCAAATTGTTCCAAGTAGATAGAAGTATCGGGAAGGGGGGTGGGGTGGCATTGTATTCCGAGATCGCTTGAACTGTTGCATTAAAACGGGTATTAAGTTCTGAAGTAACACATACAGAGTCTGTTTGGATAGAATTTTCAGAGGGGCATGAAAAATTAACTTTAGGTGTGATATACCGTCCCCCCAAAATTTAGATAGGGACCAGGAAGACTACTATGGGAGGAAATTGTTAGGGCCACAAGGCACGATAATGTAGTAATTCTAGGAGACTTTAACTTTAGTCATATTGATTGGAATTTCTTGACTGGGAATTTAGAATCATACGACTTCTTAGAAGTAGTTCAGGATTGTTTTTGAAGCAGTTTGTGACAGAACCTACAAGGGGTAATAACCTGCTTGACTTAGTTCTGGCAAACAATGAATCCCTTGTTAATAATTTAGAAGTTTCAGAGGAACTGGGTGCTAGCGACCACAAATCAATTACATTTAGAATTGAAATGGAAGTATGATAGTAGGGATAACTCAGTAACAGTCCCAGACTTTCGCTTAGCAGATTACGATGGGCTTAGAGAACACTTATCATCTGTTGACTGGGTAACGAAGAGATGCTATCAATATGACAGTTTTCTGAACACAATACATGCTGCTCAAAGAACGTTTATCCCTTATAAGGAAATTAGATCAAATAGAAATGACCCAAAATGGATGAATAATATGCTGGAATATCTACTAGGGCATAAGAAAGGAATTTATAGGCGTATCAAAAAAGGCGAGGGTCATCTTATAAATCAGTATATTGACATTAAGGGGACTTTAAAAAGGGAAAGAAAAGCAAAAAGGGACTATGAAATTTAAAGTTGTGGGGATTCAAAAAACAAACCCAAAAAGTTATTTCCGGGTCTATAAAAAAAAGTCAGAGTAAAAGGGCCCCCTTAAAAAAAATAGGGGCTCTTATGAAAAAGAGAATGAAATGTGCTCATTTTAAATAATTATTTTCTCTCGGTTTTTTACACAGGAAGAACTAATAATTTTCCGGAAATTAATTTTTTAGGGGCCAGAAGAAGAAAAAATTTATGTAACATCCAGCACTGTAAAAAGGGTTGTGAAGCGATAGACCGACTAAAGAAAAAGTAATCACCGGGTCCTGATGGGGTTTTTTTTCAAGGGTTCTAAAGGAATGAAAAAGGGAAGTCTTAAAACCCTTAAACTAATTTTTTTTTAATTTTTCTTCAACGGGTTGTAGGGGGTCGTTTTTGGGGAAAGATGGAAATTAATTTCCCTATTTTAAAACGGGGGACAAGTCGTTCCCGTCAAATTCCCGCCATAAGCCGACCTCAATTGTGGGAAATTATAGAGTCAATTATAGCTGAGATTATAAGAAGCCCTCTCGATAAGCATGCTTGATTAATGAATGCATGGATTTACAAGGGCCCGGTCTTTTTAACTAATTTATTACTTCTTCAGTAAAGCTTTTGAGGCTGTTGACCACGATAAAGAATTTGATATTATTTACTTAGATTTTAGTAAGGCATTTGATAGACTTCCGCACCAAAGACTGTTGAAGAAAGTAGCAGCTCATGGCATTGGGGGAAGGGTGCTCTCGTGGATCGAATCATGGCTCACAGACAGGAAGCAGAGAGTGTCCATAAATGGGGTTAAATCCGAGTGGGGATCAGTAACAAGTGGCGTTCCACGGGATCAGTCTTGGGCCCGTTGTTGTTTATAATATATATCAATGATCTTGATGAAGGAATTACTAGTGATATGAGCAAATTCGCCGATGACACGAAGATAGGTAGGATAATTGATTCAAACGTAGATGTTAGGGAACTTCAGGAGGATTTAGACAAACTCTACTCTTGGTCAGAAAAGTGGCAGATGCAGTTCAATGTAGATAAAATGCAAGGTTCTGAAGCTCGGGAGTGTCCATAACCCTAGCACTTATAAGTTAAATAATATAGAACTTAGCCATACAGATTGCGAAAAGGACTTGGGGGTTATGGTAAGCAGCAACCTTAAACCAAGACAGCAATGCCTAAGCGTACGTAATAAGGCAAATAGATTACTGGGATTTATATCAAGAAGTGTAAGCAACAGAAGTCAGAGGTCATAACTGCAGCTTTATACATCATTAGTAAGGCCTCACCTAGATTATGCAGCTCAATTCTGGTCTCCATATTACAGAATGGACATAAATTCGTTAGAAAACATTCAGCGTAGGATGACTAAATTTTAATACATAGCATTAGAAATCTTCCTTATGAAGAAAGATTGAAGACTCTTAAGTTACATTCACTTGTTAGACGAAGAATGAGGGGAGACCTGATCGAAGTGTATAAGTGGAAGATAGGTATTAATAAAGGGGATTATTATAAGGTCTTGAGGATGTCTCTCCAAGAGAGAACCCGCAGTAATGGATTTAAATTAGATAAGTTTAGATTTAGAAAGGACATAGGAAAGTATTGGTTTGGAAATAGGGTAGTTGGTGAGTGGAACAGTCTACCTAGTTGGGTTATTGAGGCTGGGACTTTGGGTAGTTTCAAATTTAGGTTGGATAAGTACATGAGTGGGAGGGGTTGGATTTGAGAGGGACTTGCACATCGGAGCTTGTTTCTTGGGTGGCATTGAAAATTGGGTTGATCAAATGTTTGTTAGTGGGATGAATTGTAAAGGACCTGCCTAGTATGGGCCAACAGGCCTCCTGCAGTGTTCCTCCTTTCTTATGTTCTTATGTTATCTCTCCCATTTTGTTTCCCTCCTTATCTCTGGATCTGATTTAGGTATCTCCTTCATTGTTTCCCTTATCTCCCAGACGTTCTGATGGCCTGATATTGTTTCCTCTAGGAACTTCTTTTCTCTTTTCCATCCTTTAATCCCCTCACTGTCTGCTGTTGATGCTGCACCCAGCTCCTTCAATCTATAAGTCCTCACCTCGATATTTGGCTCCAGCATTTCCAGTTCCTCCTCCAGGCTCTGCATCCTTACCTCAGCATCAAGAGCTCATAACTCCCATTTCTTGATCTATACCTGGAGTTTACATGGAAAGGGTTTCGAAGGTCAACGCCTGTGTGACCCTGTTTGTGACCAGGTCTCATGGTAGATCAGGGCCAGATCAACCAGGCTGTTACTGTTGGCCGCATGCAAATCCGACGTATGAACCACAGCTCAGCTGGTCAGCTACTGACTTTAGGTGCCTGTCCAGTGCCTTCTTGAAGAGAGCCAGAGGTTTATTGGCAATCCCTCTTACGTATGCTGGGAGGCAGTTGAACAATCTTGGGCCCATGACACCTATTATGTTGTCTCTTATCGTGCTAGTGACGCCACTGCTTTTCATTCGGGGGATGTTGCATCGTCTGCCGAGTTTTGTGCTTTCATAGGGAGTGATTTTCAGGTGCAAATTTGGTACTAATCCATCGATGATTTTTCAAGTGTATATGATCATGTATCTCTCCTGCCTGCAGTCTAGGGAGTACAGGTTGAAGAACTTCAAGTGTTCCCAGTAATGAGGTGTTTTATCACACTTATGAATGCTGTGAAGGTTCTCTGTACATATTCTAGGTTAGCAATTTCACCTGCCTTGAGAAGTGCTATTATTGTCCAGCAGTATTCCAGCCTAGATAGAAAAAGCGACCTGAAGTGTCTTCATGGGTTTGGCATCCCTAGTTTTGAAGATTCTCATTATCCATCCCTTCTTTTTTCTAGCAATGAGATTGATACAATGTTGTGGTCTTTGAAGGTGAGATCCTCTGACATTTTCACTCCCAGGTCTTTTACATTAGTTTCTCGCTCAATTGTGAGGTTGGAATTTGTTTTATACTCATATACAGTTTTAATTTCTTCACATTTTCCATATTGGAGCAATTGAAATTTCTAATCATTGAACTTCATATTGTTTTCTGCGGCCCTATAAGGAGCCAGTGGATCAGTTTCGTTCCCCTCCTTTATTTCTTGCCCGATTTCTTTTACTTTCGGTGCACGTTTAGAAGTGCATACATAAATGAATATGACAAAGTTTCAATATGATTGGCATTATTAAAGATTTGGTTGATGTCAACCTGGAGTAATACAGTGTCATCAGTGGATGAGGATGAGGAACAGGATGGGAGCGAGTACTGTGCCTTGTGGAACAGAGCTTTTCACAGTAGCCTCCTCAGATTTTACTCTGCTAACTACTATTCTTTGAGTTCTATTTGTTAGGAAATTATAGGTCCATCTACCAATTTTTCCTGTTATTCACTTATCATGCATTATTTGAGTTATTACACCATGGTCACACTTGTCAAAAGCTTTTGCAAAACCGGTGTATACTAAATCTGCGTTTTGTTTGTCTTCTAAAACATGTAGGACCTTGTCTTAGTGGTCCAGTAGTTGGGACAGACATGAGTGACCTGCTCTAAATGCATGTTGCCCTGGGTTGTGTAACTGATGGGTATCTAGATGAGTGGCGATCTTGCTTCTTATGACCCTTTCAAAGATGTTTATGATATGGGATGTTAATGCTATCGGTCTGTAGTTCTTTGCTATTGCTTTATTGCCCCGTTTGTGGAGTGGGGCTATGTCTGTTGTTCTAAGCAGGTGTGGTATGAACCCTATGTCCATGCTCACTCTCCATAGTATGTTAAAAGCACATGATAGGGGTTTCTTGCAGTTCTTGATGAACATGGAGTTCCACCAGTCTGGGCCTGGGGCAGAGTGCATGGGCATATCATTTATCGCCTTTTCGAAGTCATTTGGCATCAGAATAATATCAGAAAGCTTTTAGTGTACCAAATTCTGTGTCTCACAATAAAAAGTTCATTTAGGTCTTCGACTCTCAGTCTGGTTAGCGGCTCACTAAAAACCGAATCATACTGGGACTTGAGTAGCTCACTAATTTCCTCCACGTCATCTGTGTAAGAGCCATCTCCTCTAAGCAGGGGTCTGATACATGATGTTGTTCTCAACTTTGCTTTGGCATAAGAATATAAATATTTTGGGTTTCTTTCAGCTTCATTTGTGGCTTTTAATTCTTCCCGCGTTTCTTGATTCGTGTAAGATTCCTTTAGCCTAAGTTGGATGTTTACTATTTCTCTGACCAGTGCCTCCCTTCGTTTTACAGATATATTGGCCTCTTTTAGCCGTTCTGTTATTCTTTGCCCTCGTCTGTATAAGGAGCACCTTAAAGGAATATGCCATGAGCATACCTCGAGTGCCACAGTTATTTTTTTTCTAGACATAGGTGTGGATCCATGTTACTTATCTTCCCAGTTCATATCATTTAGGACCTGGTTGACTTGATCCCACCTTATGTTTTGTTATTGAAGTTGAATTTGGTGAAGACACTCTCGTGTCTGATCGCATTTTGTTGGTCTGGGGCATGCGCATACATGTCTGAACCTCTATTGTGTTGTGATCTAAGTATATTGTTTTGATATGGTAATATTTCGTATCAGATCATTACTGTTAGTGAAGATGAGGTCCAATGCATTTTCCAGTCTTGAGTGAAAGTTATCACCTGAGCTGCCTCCAGGGGTTATCTCTGCTACAGCATTATTTGCTGCATTCCTCCATTTTAGGTGCCTTAAGTTGAAATTCTCCAAGAACAAGATGTTTGGGACAGGTGTTAGATTTTCCAGACAGTGGCCTATTTTCAAAATCTGTTCCTAGAATTGTTGAGAAGGTGCATCCGGAGGCTTGTGTACAACCACAATGACCATATGAACATAAACATAAGAAATGAGGAACACTGCAGAAGGCCTGTTGGCCCATACTAGGCAGGTCCTTTACAATCCATCCCACTAATAAAACATTTGCCCAACCCAATTTTCAATGCTACCAAAGAAATAAGCTCTGATAACTCTATCCACTCATTTGCAAGTCCCACTCAAATCCAACCCCTCTTACTCATGTGTTTATCCAACCTAAATTTGAAACTACCCAAAGTCCTAGCCTCAATAACCCAACTAGGTAGACTGTTCCACTCATCAATTACCTTATTTCCAAACCAATACTTTCCTATGTCCTTTCTAAATTTAAACTTGTCTATTTTAAATCCATTACTGCGGGTTCTCTCTTGGAGAGACATCCTCAAGACCTTATTAATGCCCCCTTTATTAATACCCATCTTCAACTTATACACTTCGATCATGTCTCCCATCATTCTTCGTCTAACAAGAGAATGTAATTTAAGAGTCTTCAATCTTTCTTCATAAGGAAGATTTCTAATGCTATGTATTAATTTAGTCATTCCACGCTGAATGTTTTCTAACGAATTTATAACCATTCTGTAATATGGAGACCAGAACTGAGCTGCATAATCTAGGTGAGGCCTTACTAATGATGTATAAAGCTGCAGTATGACCTCTGAACTTCTGTTGCTTACACTTCTTGATATAAATCCCAATAATCTGTTTGCCTTGTGACGTACACTTAGGCATTGCTGTCTTGGTTTAAGGTTGCTGCTCACCATAATCCCCAAGTCCTTTTCGCAATCTGTTTGGCTAAGTTCTACATTATTTAACTTATAAGTGCTAGGGTTATGGACACTCACGAGCTTCAGAACCTTGCATTTATCTACATTGAACTGCATCTGCCACTTTTCTGACCAAGAATAGAGTTTGTCTAAATCCTCCTGAAGTTCCCTAACATCTACGTTTGAATCAATTATCCTACCTATCTTTGTGTCATCGGCGAATTTGCTCATATCACTAGTAATACCCTCATCAAGGTCATTGATAAATATTATAAACAACAACGGGCCTAAGACTGATCCCTGTGGTACGGCACTTGTTACAGATCCCAACTCGGATTGAACCCCATTTAAGCATGCTCTCTGCTTCATGTCTGTGAGCCATGACTCGATCCATGACAGCACTTTTCCCCCTATGCCATGAGCTGCCACTTTTTTGAGGTTAGGCTTATTGGGCTGTAATTTCACGGTAACGACTTGTCCCCTGCTTTAAAAATAGGAATTACTTTAGCCATCTTCCACATATCAGACACTACACCTGTTTGAAGAGAAATGTTAAAAATATTAGCCAATGGCTCACAAAGTTCCATTTTACTCTCTTTACGAACCCTTGAAAAAAGTTCATCAGGGCCCGGGGATTTATTTTGCTTTAATCGGTCTATTTGTTTGATAACCAATTCGGTAGTGACTGTGATATTGCATAATTTATCATCATCAGGCCCACTATAAAAATTAATTACTGGGATATTGTTAGTGTCTTCCTGAGTGAAAACAGAGAGAAAATAATTATTAAGAATAGAGCACATTTCATTCTCCTTGTCAGTGAGATGCCCAGAGTTATTTTTAAGGGGACCTATCTTATCTCTAACTTTTGTTCTGTAAAGTAAAAGGACACAAGTGCAACTAATGTGACATTTATTGTGGCAACGTTTCGCTCTCCAGGAGCTTTATCAAGCCATTACAAACAATACATGGACACAGAGGGTATATAAAGGCTCAGAGTGAGGTGAATACTAGTGAGGTACCATTTCGATGTTCACTAGTGGTAGTAGTAGTAGTAGTGGTAGTGACAAAAGTAATACAATATGGTAGAGCAATTAATTCGTACATGAGTAAAAGGATATAAAAGCTATTACTTGGGTAACATAAAAATAGGTTGGACAAATATAAACTGGAATGAGGCAGCTTGTTTCAGTGTTCACTCTCTGTGCTTTGTGTAAGTATAACAGGAGAGACTATGTGATGGCAGGGTTTATTGTTTTCAGGAGGATTCTTGCTAAGACTTCGGAGATGGTGAAGCTGCCGTTGTTTTGTTTAATTGTATTTGAAACAGCGATCAGTGCTGATTCAAGGCACTTGCGTGTGCGGAAATTAGTTTCTTTTATCACTAATTGGGCGTCTCTGAATTTCATAAGAAGATTGGTGGAATTTCGGTGTTGTACACCGAAATTCCACCAATCATCTTATGAAATTCAGAGACGCCCAATTAGTGATAAAAGAAACTAATTTCCGCACACGCAAGTGCCTTGAATCAGCACTGATCGCTGTTTCGAATACAATTAAACAAAACAACGGCAGCTTCACCATCTCCGAGTCTTAGCAAGAATCCTCCTGAAAACAGAAAACCCTGCCATCACATAGTTTTTCCTGTTATACTACACAAAGCACAGAGAGTGAACACTGAAACAAGCTGCCTCATTCCAGTTTATATTTGTCCAACCTATTTTTATGTTACCCCAAATAATAGCTTTTTTTATCCTTTTACTCATGTACGAATTAATTGCTCTACCATATTGTATTACTTTTGTCACTACCACTACTACTACTACTACTACTACTACTATACTACCACTAGTGAACATCGAAATGGTACCTCACTAGTATTCACCTCACTCTGAGCCTTTATATACCCTCTGTGTCCATGTATTGTTTGTAATGGCTTGATAAAGCTCCTGGAGAGCGAAACGTTGCCACAATAAATGTCACATTAGTTGCACTTGTGTCCTTTTACTTTACATATTGTCGGTAATTCTACCAACTTTATTACAACTTTTGTTCTATAAACCTGGAAAAAACTTTTTGGGTTAGTTTTCGAATCCCTAGTTTGCCAAAACCAAGTCAAGAAGGTTATTTCTCCTTGTAGGCTGTATCTCAAACTGCTTCAAAAAACAATCCTGAACTACTTCTAAGAAGTTGTTTGATTCTAAATTTCCAGTCAAGAAATTCCAATCAGTATGACTAAAGTTAAAGCCTCCTAGAATTACTACATTATCGTGCCTTATGGCCTTAACAATTTCCTCCATAGTAGTCTCCCTTGGGCCCTATCTAGGATTGGGGGAACGGTATATCACACCTAAAATAATTTTTTCGTGTCCCTCTGAAAATTCTATCCACACAGACTCTGTATGTGTTACTTCAGACTTAACACCCATTTTTATAAGAACATAAGAACATAAGAAAGGAGGAACACTGCAGCAGGTCTGTTGGCCCATACTAGGCAGGTCCTTTACAATTCATCCCACTAACAAACATTTGACCAACCCAATTTTCAATGCTACCCAAGAAAAGCTCTATGTGCAAGTCCCCTCAAATCCAACCCCCCAC
>NC_069420.1:57647472-57737472 GCF_026875155.1 Cherax quadricarinatus
AATATGACAGGGAAAACCGTCCAGAAGAGTGAAATATGACAGGGAAACCTCCAGAAGGATAAATATGACAGTGAAACCCCGTCCAGAAGATAAAAAAAAGAAAACATGAAATACGAGAGGGAAACCCGTCGAGAACAATGAAATATGACAGAGAAACCCGTCCAGAACAATGAAATATGACAGGGAAACCCGTCCAGAAGGATGAAATTATACAGGTAAACCCGTCAGAAAAATGGAAATACAGAGGGACAAGCGTCGAGACGATGAATACGACAGAGATAAACCCGCCAGAAATGAAATAAAGACAGGGAAACCCGTCCAGAAGGATGAAATATGAGAGGGAAACCCGTCCAGAGCAATGAAATATGACAGGGGAACCCGTCCAAAACGATGAAATATGACAGTAAAACCCGTCCAGAACAATGAGATATGACAAAGAAACACGTCCAAGACAACGAAATACGACAGGGAAACTCGCCCAGAACGATGAAATACCACAGAGAAACACGTCCATAACAATGATATATGACAGTGAAACCCATCCAAGAACAATAAATCTGACAGATAAACCTCTTCCAGAACGATGAAATATGACAGGGAAACCCGTCCAGAACAATGAAATATGACAGGGAAACCCATCAACAACAATGAAATATGACAGATAAACCCTTCCTGAACGATGAAATATGACAGGGAAACCCGTCCAGAATAGTGAAATATGAAAGGGAAACCCGTCCAGAACAATGAAATATGACAGTGAAAACCCGTCCAGAACAATGAAATATGACAGGGAAACCCGTCCAAACAATGAATATGGCAATTAAACCCGTCCAGAACAATGAAATATGAACAAGGAACCGTCCAGTAACATGAAATATGACAAGGAAACCCGTCCTGAACAATGAAACATGACAGGAAACCCCGTCCAGAACAAAGAAATATGACAGGGGAACCCGTCCAGAAGGATGAAATATGACAGGGAAACCCGTCCAGAACAAGGAAATATGCCAGTGAAACCCGTCCAGAACGATGAAATATGACAGGGAAACCCGTCCAGAAGAGTGAAATATGACAGGGAAACCCGTCCAGAAGGATGAAATATGACAGGGAAACACGTGAGAAACAATGAAATACGAGAGGGAAACCCGTCGAGAACAATGAAATATGACAGAGAAACCCGTCCAGAACAATGAAATATGACAGGGAAACCCGTCCAGAAGGATGAAATATGACAAAGAAACCCGTCCAGAACAATGAAATACGAGAGGGAAACCCGTCGAGAACAATGAAATATGACAGGGAAACCCGTCCAGGAGGATGAAATATGACAGGGAAACCCGTCCAGAACAAGGAAATATGCCAGGGAAACCCGTCCAGAACGATGAAATGTGACAGGGAAACCCGTCCAGAAGAGTGAAATATGACAGGGAAACCCGTCCAGAAGGAGGAAATATGACAGGGAAACCCGTCCAGAACAATGAAATACGAGAGGGAAACCCGTCGAGAACAATGAAATACGACAGAGAAACCCGTCCAGAACAATAAAATATGACAGGGAAACCCGTCCAGAAGGATGAAATATGACAGGGAAACCCGTCCAGAACAATGAAATACGAGAGGGAAACCCGTCGAGAACAATGAAATATGACAGAGAAACCCGTCGAGAACAATGAAATATGACAGGAACCCGTCCAAAGGAATGAAAGATGACAGTGGAACCCCGTCCCATAACAATGAATAATAAGCCAGGCAAACCCGTCCAGAAGATGAAAGAACAGGGAAACCCGTCCCAGAAACAATGAATATGCCAGGGAAACCCGTCCCCAGAAACAATGAAATAGAGAGGATACCGTCCAGAACAATGAAATATGCAGGGACACCCGTCCAGACAATGAAATATGACAGGGAAACCTGTCCTATCCAGAAGGATGAAATATGAAGGAAACTCTTCCAGAGCAATAAATATGATCAGTGTAACCCTCAAAAAAAGATGAATATGAACAGGAAAACCCCGTCCAGAACAATGAGATATGACAAAGAAACACGCCAAGACAACGAAATACGACAGGAAAGCCCGCCCAGAAACGAGAAATACCACAGAGAAACACGTCCAGAACAATGATATATGACAGTGAAACCTAATCAAGAACAATGAAATATGACAGATAAACCTTCCTGAACGATGAAATATGACAGGAAACCCGGTCCACAGAACAATGAAATATTAACAGGGAAAACCCATCAAGAACATGAAATATGACAGATAAAACCCCTTCCTGAACGTGAAAATGACAGAAACCCGCCTGCAGAACAAATTCATACACAGGAAACCCGTCTCAACAATGAAATATGACAGGGTAAACCCGTTCAGAACAATGAATAATATGACAATGAAACCCTCCAAACGATAAATACGGGCAGGAAAACAGTCCAGAACATGAAATATGAAGGGAAACCCGTCGAGAACAATGAAATATGAAGAGGAAACCCGTCCAAACGATGAAAATACGCAGGAAACCCGTCAGAACATGAAATATAAAGGGAAACCCGATCCAGAACACTGAAATATGACAGTGAAACCCGTCCAAACGATTAAATACGCAGAAAAACCCGTCCAGAACAATGAAATATGACAGGGGACCCGTCCAGAGGAAGAAAATACAGGGAAACCGTCAGAAACAATGGAAATACGAGAGGAAACCCGTCGAGAGCAAATGAAAAAAGAGGAAACCCGTCCAGAAACAATAAAATATGACAGGGAAACCCGTCCAGAAGTGTGAAATATGACATGGAGAAACCCGTCCAGAACAATGAAAAACGGAGAGGGAAAACCGCTTCGATACAATGAAATATACAGCGAAATCCGTCAAGAAACAAAGAAATAACGACAGAGAAAAACCCGTTCCAGAACAATAAAATTTGACAGGAAAAACCCTGCAGGATGAAATCTGACAGGGAAAAAAAAAAAACCCGTCAGAACAATGGAAATACTGAGAGGGAAACCCTCGAGAACAAATGAATATGAACAGAGAAGCCCGTCCAGAACAATAAAATATGACAGGGAAACCCGTCCAGAAAGATGAAATATTACAGGAAACCCTCCAGAACAATGAAATACTAGAGGGGAAACCCGTCGAGAACAATGAAATATGGACGTAGAAACCCGCAAGAACAATAAATAAGACTAGGGAAACCCGCCATAAGGATGAAATATGACAAGGGAAACCCGTCCAGAAAAAATGAAATACGAGATGAAACCCGTCGAGGAAACAATGAAATATGACAGAGAAACCCGTCCAGAACAAAAAATATACAGGGAAACCCATCCAGAAGGATGAAATAGACGGGAAAACCCCGTCCAGAGAAGGGAAAATAGGCCGGGGAAAAACCCCCAGAACGATGAAATTTGACGGGGAAAACCCGTCCAAAAGTGAAATATGAGGGGTAAAACGCCCAAAAAAAATGAAAATGCGGGGAAAAACCCGTCCAGTGCAAAAAAATAGGCCAGGAAACCCGCCAAAACGATAAAATAGCGGGGAAAAAACCGCCAAAAAAGGTGAAATATGAGAGGAAACCCGTCCAGAAAATGAATTGACGGGGGAACCCTCCAGAAGAGTGAAATATAAAAGGGGGAAAACCCCTCATACAATGAAAATGCAGGGGAACCCGTCCGAAGAAAATTGAAGGAAAACCGTCCAGAACAATGAGATAGAAAAAGAACCCTCCAGAAACGAAATTACACGGCCCGTCCGAACAATAAAATTTTGACAATGAAACCGTCCAACGATAAAATAGGGCAGGAAAACCGTCCAAACAGTGAATATAAAAAGGGAAACCGCCAGAACAAGAAACATGACGGGGGAAACCGCCCCAACGATGAAATATGGCGGAAAAAACCCGTCCGAACAGGAAATTAAAAGGGAAAACCCTCCAGAACAGTAAAAATATAAAGGGAAACCCGCCCAAAACAATAATATGACAGTGAAACCCGCAAACGTTAAATACGGGGAAATCCGTTCAGAACAATGAAAAAAGACAGGGAAACCCGTCCAGAAATAAAATTGCAGGGAAAACCCCGCCCCGAACAAATAAAATAGGAAAGGGAAAAGTCAGAACAAAAAAATTTTACGGGAAACTCTTCCTAAACGATGAAATTTGACGGGGAAACCCCTTCAAACGTGAAATTGACAGGGAATCCGTCCAAACGTGAAAATGCCCGGGGACCCGTCCCAAACGTGAATATGAAGGGAAACCCGCCCAAAAAAAAAGAAAATGACGGGAAAACCCCCGTCCAGAACAAAGAAATATGACGAGAAACCCGCCCAAAGATAAATACGCGGGCCCCCTGCCCAAAACATGTTTGCAGAAAAAACCCCGCCAGAACGATAAAATATGCAAAAAACCCCCCAGAACAATGAAATTGACAAAACCCTAAAAAAAAAAAGACTGGTGGTGAGGTGATGGATGTGGGTGGACTGATGGTGAGGGTGATGGACTGATGGTGATGACAGAGGTGAGGTGTAGGAATGTGTGGGTGATGGACTGTGGAGAGTGTGATGGACTGATATTGAGGGGTGATGGACTGGTGGTGAGGGTATGGATAGTGGTGAGGGTGAAGGACTGATATTGAGGGTGAAGGACTGGTGGTGAGGTGAAGGACTATGCCTTCGCAGAAGTCATCGTGTCCCCTCAGAAGAACTCCCTTCCTTACTTCCCTTGCTGTGATGACTGGTGGTGAGGGTGATGGACTGGTGTGGAGGGTGAGGACTAGTGGGGAGGGTGTGGACTGGTGGTGAGGGTGAAGGACTGGTTGTGATTTGATGGATTGGTAGTGAGGGTGATGGACCCTGGTGCTGAGGGTGATGGCTAGTGGTGAAGGTGGTGGACTATGGTGAGGGTGATGGACTGGTGGTGATGGTGATGGACCTGGTAGTGAGGGTGATGACCTGGTGGTGAGGGTGATGGACGGTGGTGAGGGAGATGGATGGTGTGGTGGTGGTGTATGTGTGTGTGTGTTTGCTTCCCTAGTTCCATGTATCCAGAAGTCCATCTGCGGCCCTCAATGAACTCCCTTCCACACTCACTTGTTGGTTGAGGTGTTGTGAGAGGGTGATGGTCTGGTGGTGAGGGTGATGGACTGGTGGTGAGGTGATGGACTTGTTGTGATTTTGATGGATTGGTAGTGAGGGTGCTGGACCCGGTGCTGAGGGGTGATGGACTGGTGCTGAGGGTGATGACTAGTGGTGAAGGTGTGGGACAGTGGTGAGGTGATGGACTGGTGTGATGGGAGGACTGGGTAGTGAGGGTGAAGGGACTGGTGGTGAGGGTGAAGGACTGGTGTGAGGAGATGGACTGGTGGTGGTGGTGGTGTAAGTGTTTGCTTTCCCTAAGATTCCATGTATCCAGAGTCCATCTGCGGCCCTCAGAGAACTCCCTTCCACACTTCACTTGTGAGTGATGGGCTGGTGATGAAATTATGACGGGAAACCCGTCCAGAACAATGAAATATGCCAGGGAAACCCGTCCAGAACAATGAAATATGACAGGGAAACCTGTCCAGAAGGATGAAATATGAGAGGGAAACCCGTCCAGAGCAATGAAATATGACAGGGGAACCCGTCAAAAACGATGAAATATGACAGGAAAACCCGTCCAGAACAATGAGATATGACAAAGAAACACCTCCAAGACAACGAAATACGACAGGGAAACCCGCCCAGAACGATGAAATACCACAGAGAAACACGTCCAGAACAATGAAATATGACAGTGAAACCTATCAAGAACAATGAAATATGACAGATAAACCCTTCCTGAACGATGAAATATGACAGGGAAACCCGTCCAGAACAATGAAATATGACAGGGAAACCCATCAAGAACAATGAAATATGACAGATAAACCCTTCCTGAACGATGAAATATGACAGGGAAACCCGTCCAGAACAATTAAATATGACAGGGAAACCCGTCCAGAACAATGAAATATGACAGGGAAACCCGTTCAGAACAATGAAATATGACAATGAAACCCGTCCAAACGATAAAATACGGCAGGAAAACCCGTCCAGAACAGTGAAATATGAAAGGGAAACCCGTCGAGAACAATGAAATATGAGAGGGAAACCCGTCCAAACGATGAAATACGGCAGGAAAACCCGTCCAGAACATGAAATTATGAAAGGGAAACCCTCCAGAAACAATGAAATATGACAGTGAAACCGTCCAAACGATGAAAAATACGGCAGGAAAACCCCTCCAGAACAATGAAATATGACAGGGGACCCCGTCCAGAAGGATGAAATATGACAGGGAAACCCGTCCAGAACAATGAAATACGAGAGGGAAACCCGTCGAGAGCAATGAAATATGACAGAGAAACCCGTCCAGAACAATAAAATATGACAGGGAAACCCGTCCAGAAAGGATGAATATGAAATGGAAACCCGTGTCCAGAACAATGAAATACGAGAAGGGGAAAACCCGTCGAGACATGAAATATACAGAAAATCCGTCAAGACAATGAAATACGACAGAGAAAACCCGTCCCAGAACAATAAAATATGACAGGCAAAACCCGTCCAGATGAAATATGACAGGGAAACCCTCCAGAACAAGTGAAATACGAGAGTGAACCCCGTCGATAACAATGAAATATGACAAGAAAAACCCGTCCAGAACAATAAAATATGACGGGAAACCCGTCCCAGAAAGAAGATGAAATATGACAGGGAAACCCGTCCAGAACAATGAAATACGAGAGGGAAACCCGTTCCGATAACAATGAAATATGACAGAGAAAACCCGTCCAGAACAATAAAATATGACAGGGAAACCGACAGAAGGATGAATATGAAAGGGAAACCCCGTCCAGAACATGAATACGAGATGGAAACTCACGTGAGAACAATGAATAAATGACAGAGAAACCCGTCCGAACAATAAAATATGACAGGGAAACGCCATTCCATAAGGATGAAAAAATGACAGGGAAACCCGTCCAGAGCAAAGGAAATAGGCCAGGAAACCCGTCCCTCCAAACGATGAAAATGACAGGGATACCCTCCAGAAGAGTGAAAATATGAAGGTGAAACCCCCGTCCAAAAAATGAAATATGACGGGAAAACCCGTCCATTTGCAAGGAAATCGGCCAGGGGAAACCCGTCCAGAACGATGAATATGACAGGGAAACCCGTTCCGAGAAGAGTGAAATAATGAGATGGTAAACCCGTCCAGAAAAAATGTAATATTGACAGGGAAACCTCGTCCAGAAGAGTGAAATATGAAAGGGAAACCCTCCATAGCAATGAAATATGAACAGGGGGGGAACCCGTCCGAAACGATGAAATATGACAAGGAAAACCCTCCCAGAACAATGAGATATGACAGAGAAACCCGTCCAAACAACGAAATACGGACAGGAAAACCCGACCAGAACAATGAAATAAACAAATGAATACCGTCCAAATACGATGACATAACGGCAGGAAAACCCGTCCAGAACAAGTTAATATGAAAGGGAAGACGCCTCCAGAGGGGACAAATGAAGAGGCATGAGCCCGGTGGGGGGGGGAAACGGCCTGGGGGCCAGGGCGGGGGGGGGGGCGGGGGCAGCGAGGGAGGCAGAGCATCGTTGGGGGGCGGATGGTGACGACAAGGGGGGGGGGACTGGGGCCTAGTGTGGCCCGCGTGGGGGGGGAGTGCGAGGTTATCTAGATGGCAAGATTCAGGGGGGAAGTTTAGGTGGTGGTGGGCGATATCTACCAGTCACAGTGGGGAACACGTGAGGAAGGACTTGGATTGACGCGTGGAGGTTGATCAAAGGTGGTGGAAGTAACGGGCCGGGTATATTGTTCTTTCGTTTCTATCGTCAATGGAAGCATAGTGAAAACTGGGTTTATACAGACACGTCACACTGTCATAATTTCTGGATGGATGTCGTGGTGCGGATAGAGGGGGCCACGTCACACAAAAGGTATAATATGGATATAAAGATTATTATATTTTAATTTGGGGATATATGGTGAGAGTGATAATGGGTATAGATTAACGGGGTGTGGAATGATATGGTTGACACTTTTAACATTCTCTTCAATTATTATCCTTATACTCTCAAATATTCCATTCTATTCTATCTCAGTATATTACACCTTTCACGGTTCTGTAATTCTGGAAACGGGGTATTTTTCCTCACCCGTGTTTTTCTACTTCGTTTTTTTGTTATTTTTTTCATTTTCTTCCCATTTTACTGTTCCGTTTTTCGTTTATTTTTTTATTTTTTTTTTTCACCCTTTCCGTTTTTCTTTTTCTCTCTCGTCTTTTTCCTCGTTTTTTCACACGTTAGTATTTCCTTTCTTATTTCTCGTTTTTTTTTTTTTTTTTCTTCTGTTCTCTCGTTTATTATTTTTACTGTCCTGTATCTCCGTTTTTTTTTCTACTTTCTCGTTCCTTTTTTTCTTTTTTTATTTATATTTTTTATCCCTGGTTTTTCACAATCTTTTTTTTACCTCACTCCTATTTATTTTTATCCCAACTCTCTCTGTCTTGTTTTCTCCATATTTATCTCTCCATTTTTTCCTTCACCCTTTGTTCCCAATGCTTTAATTCCTAGGGCGATGAACATATTCGGTCATGCGTAATTTGAGATCCGAATTTTGGAAACTCTCGCCGGTGTTTGGTTAATCTATGAACTGAAATCTCTCCGTGAGCTAGCATGTGAATATGGGCTAGCATACCATTATATTGCTCTGCATCGCAAGAACGAGGTTATGAACCATACTGTATCATAGGGAAACTTATTTCAGCCAGCGTAGGTCTCGCCAGGGGGTAGGAGCGATATGAAGGGGCAGTAGTGATCAGGTGAGAGAGGCGGCGTGCGCAGGGGCCAGTTTCAATGGGAAATATTAGCAGTGGGATACGGCGCCGGGGGGTTTACACTGAGAGAGATCGTGGGGATTATAGGGTACTATAATCTGCATTGCAGTGGAGCTACACCCTTGGACCGGTTGTAAATAATACTGGATGGTGCGTAGGGAGGATCAGAGGGGGAAAGGGGGTCGAGCTGTTCAAAGGATCAGGAGCAGAGTGATGCGATGTAATAACTAGGAGTGCATCACACGCACACAGAACGCCGTCCCAAACGATGAAATAAAATGACAGGGAAACCGTCAGAACAATGAAATATGACAGGGAAACCGTCCAGAACAAAGAAAGTATGACGAGAGAAACCCTGGTCCGAACGATGAAATAACGACAGAAAACCTGTCTCATAACGATTAAATATGAAGAAAAACCCGTCCAGAACGATTGAAAATAGTGACAGGGAAACCCATCCAAACAATGAAATATGACAGGGAAACCCTTCCAGAACAAAGAAATATGCAGGTAAACTCGTCCGAACTGATGAAAATACGACAGGAAAACCCGTCCAAAACAATGAAATATGAACGGAAAAACCCGTCCTGAACAATGAAATATGAGAGGAAAACCCGTAAGAACAATGAAATATGACAGGAACACCCGTCCAGACAATGAAATATTTCAGGGAAACCCTTCTGAACGATGAACTATGACAGGTGAAACCGTTTCTCGAACGTGAAAATGTGACAGGGAAGCCCGTTTCAGAACATGATAATATGACAGGTAAGCCCTTCCTGAACCATTTAATATGACAGGAATCCCGTCCAGAACAATGAAATATGAAAGGTAACCCGTCAATGAACAATGAAAATTGACAGGGGAAACTCGACCAAACGATGAAATAACGACAGGAAAAACCAGTCCAAAACATTGAAATATGAATGAAAAACTGTCCAGAACATTTGAAATATGAGAGGAAACCCTCCAGAACAATGAAATATGACATGGAAACCCGTCCAGCACGATGAAATATGACAGGGAAACCCTTCATGAACGAATGAAAATATGACAGGAATCCCTGTCTGAACGAAGAAATATTACAAGGGAATCCCCCCCCCCCCCTTGGGGTGGGGTCCCCCCCCCCCCACTCCCCCCCCCCCCCCCTGAACGTTGAAATATGACAGGGAAACCATTCCTGAACGAAGAAATATACAGGGAATCTGTCCTGAACGTTGAAATATGACGATGGAAACCCTTCCTGAACAATGAAATATGACAGGGAAACCCGTTCCAAAACATGAAAGGTTACAGGGAAACCCTTCTCTGAACATTAAATTTACAGGGAATCACTCCTGAATGTAAAAAGAAGCGATGAAATGTGACAGGGAAATCCGTCAAGAACAAATGAAATATGACAAGGAAACCCGTGAATACACGAAAATTTGACAGGGAAACCCGTCCAAACGAAGAAATTCGACAGAAAACCAGTCAAGAACAATGAAATATGATAGGGAAATCCGTCCAAAGAATGACATATAGACATGAAACCCGTCCAGAACAATGAAATATGACAGTGGAAACCCGTCGCAGAACGATGAAAATTTGACAGGAAACCCTTCCTGAACGCTGAAGTAAGACATGAAACCCTTCCAGAACATGAAATATGACAGGGAACCCCTTCCTTAACGATGAAATGTGACAGGGAAACCCTTCCTGAGCGATGAAATTATGACATCGAATCCCTTTCCTGAAAGAATGAAATATGAAGGGAAACCCCGTCCAGAACAATGAAATATGACATGAAAAACCCTGTCCGAACAATGAAATAACATGGGAAACCCGTCCAGAACAATGAAATATTTACAGGGAAACCCTTCCTGAACGATGAAATTTTAACAGGGAAACCCTTCCAGAACAATGAAATATTACGGGAAACCTTCCTGAACGAGAAATTTTAACATGGAACCCGTTCCAGAACAATGAAATATGACCGGGAAACCCTTCCTGAACGATGAAAATATGACAGCGAATCCCGACAAACAATGGAAACTTGACACTGAAAACCCTCCTGATCGAATGAAATATGAACAGGGAAACCCTTCCAGAATTCTACTGGTAATTTCTCTCCCTGCTCCATGAGCTTTATCAAACCTCGTCCTATAAAACTATGTATGGGTTTCCGCTCTTATACTCACTTTCTAAGGGCTATTCCACTGCCTGACAACTCTATATAGAAGAAATACTTCTAACATCCCTTTGGCTCATCTGAGTCTTCAACTTCCAATTGTGACCCCTTGTTTCTGTGTTTTTAATTCTGTAACATCCTGTCCTTTGTCCACCTTGTCTATTCCTCGCAAGTATTTTAACATGTCATTATCATGTCTCCCCGGACCCCCTGTCATCCAGTGTCGTCAGGCCTTAACCTTTACATCGTGGCCACTCCCCTTAGCACTGGGACTAGTCTTGTGCAAACATTTGCACTTCTCTAATTTCTTGATGTGCTTGAACCATGTGTGTATTCCAAACCTGGTGCTGCATACCCGTATGGGCCTGAGTTAATGGTGTGCACACTCCTCCACGAGCCATTTAAATTCTACGCAATAGTACCTATGTATAAAACAGATGTAGTAGAGGAGCCCTCCTATGGGGTAGACTCTTCTGCAACCATCACAGTACAAAGCCTCTAGTCAGATGTAGTTGGGGAGTCCCCCTTCCAGGAAAACTGTGGTTCCATGACAAAAATGTGCTGTCTCTGGTTTTGGCTATGAAGAACTTAGTGCAGCTCATTGGGCCGGCACTGATTAGAAATACATCCAGCACGAATTGGACCACAGTTCAAAAACAAAAAGTTGGTGCAAAATTCGATGTTTGGGGCATCTGTAAACACGGAATACAGGGTAAACGATGGCATGCAACTTTGATCATCCCGAAAAAAATGCCGTGACCTCCTGTCTAGGGAGTGTGTCGTTCTACCTCTGCAAATACTTCCACCCGAGATGTGTCATCTTCGTCCTTGAAAAACAATTTTACAATACCATTGCACTGCATCCATCTAAAAGGCCATGAGGCACACACCCCGTTACAACACATCATAGTAGTTATGGTAGCTATGACAACACCCCAAAGTGATTTTTAGTGGTATGAAACGAAGAAAGAAATTTGAAATGAGATAACCAAAATATCCACCACCTTTGAGCCTCGTTAGACTGGAGGCACAGCCAGAGCCCCTCCGGGCTCACAACCTACTGACGTCCAACAACAAAAATCCCCCCAACAAACATGAACACAACCTCACTAAATTTGCTAATATACAGGGCCGTACGCCATCCATCCAACCACCGAAAAATACCTTCATTACTGGACTTCTAGGGGAGTCAAATGCACTGTTTGCAGCCTTCACAGAGACCCACGAAAAACATTACTCTGACAGTGAAATATGGATACCTGAAACAACCTTTCAATGCGACAGAAAGAACAGCAAACAAAGGGGAGTTGGCCTTTATGTCAAAGAGTCGCTCATTTGCACAGAGATACTGAACATCACAAATGATGTAGTTGAAGTTCTGACAATAAAAATCGAGAACCAAAACATAGTCATTGTATTGTATACAAGCCACCGGATGCAACTTCCCAACAGTTCAAAGAACAACTGTCAAAATTGACTGCTGTTCCTGATAAACTTACCCCCTCCAGCCCCATCCCCAAACACCTTGCTGCTTGGTGACTTCAGTCTAAGACATCAAAATGGAAGAACCATAGCAATATAAATGTGTATGAAAATAATCCCTGAGGTAGCTCAGATAAAAGGTCACACACACAGGAGCTGCTGAATTTCAGCAACAAACACACCCTAAGTCAGCAGATAGTGGAGCCAACAAGACTGGAGAACACACTGGACCTTTTTTCTACAAATAATGAGGACCTGGTAAGGAATATAACAATAACAAAAACAACAAATTCGATCAAAATCTAACCAAAGTCAACTTGAAATGCATAGGAAGTCCTGATCGTGCTAGAATGCATATAGTTTATGACGGTACCTTTACCAAATGCAACTTCAACAACAAGGACTCATCTGGGATACATATGGCCATACAATAAAACAGAAGAACATACAGTAAACACAG
Organism: Cherax quadricarinatus; assembly: GCF_026875155.1. Lineage (NCBI taxonomy): Eukaryota > Metazoa > Arthropoda > Malacostraca > Decapoda > Parastacidae > Cherax > Cherax quadricarinatus. The sequence continues at coordinate 57,660,459 of NC_069420.1, forward strand.
AAGACCAGTCAATAACATAGAAGAAGCCAGTACGGTAACAAGAAGACCAGTACAGTAACACAGAAGACCAGTACAAGTATACACAGAAGACCCAAGTACAGTAACACAGAAGAACCTTACAGTAACACAGAACCTGTACAGTAACACAGAAACAACAGTAAGCAGTAACACAGAAGACCATACAGTAACACAGTAGACAAGTACAGTTAACACAGAAACCAGTACAGTAACACAGAAGCCAGTACAGTAACACAGAAGACCAGTACAGTAACACAGAAGACCAGTACATTAAACCAGAAGACCAGTACTGTAACACAGAAGACCAGTACATAACACAGAAGACCAGTACGGTAACACGAAGACCAGTACAGTAACACAGAAGACGTAACAGTAACACAGAAGACCAGTACAGTAACCACAGAAGACTGTACAGTAACACAGAAGACCAGTACAGTAACACAGAAGACCTGTAACATTAACACAGAAGACCAGTACAGTAACACAAGAAGACCAGTAACAGTAACACAGAAGACCAGTACAGGAACACAGAAGACCAGTAAATAACACAGAGACCAGTAACAATTACACAGAAGACCATACAGTAAACACAGAAGAAAAGTACAATATCACAGAAGACCAGTACAGTAACACAGAAGAACAGTACAGTAAGACACAAAGAACAGTTACAGGAACACAGAAAACAGTATCTAAACACAGACGAACAGTACAGTAACACAGAAGAACAGTACAGGTACACAGAAGAACAGTACAGTACACAGAATAACAGTACAGTAACAACAGAAGAACAGTACAGGACCACAGAAGAACAGTACAATAACACAGAAGAACAGTACAGGAACACAGAAGAACAGTTACAGGAAACACAGAAGAACAGTACAGTAACACAGAAGAACAGTACAGTAACACAGAAGAACAGTACAGTAACACAGAAGAACAGTACAGTAACACAGAAGAACAGTACAGTAACACAGCAGAATCAGTACAATAACACAGAAATCTGTACAGCAACACAGAACAGTACAGTAACACAGAAGACCAGTACAATAACACAGAAGAACAGTACAATAACACAGAAGATCAGTACAGCAACACAGAACAGTACAGTAACACAAATGACCATAAAGGTAACACAGATAACATAGAAGAACAGTAATGTAGATGACAATTTTCTGGAATAGCGCACCGACTGAAATGTTTCTAATTGTTTCAGTGTTAACTCTGGTGATTTATTAAACAATTTGAACAGTACTACTCTTTGTATTTTATTTATGTTAACTCCGGGAATGAACCCAATAAGACCAAAAAATATCTGTGATAACTGATAGCGGAGTGGGAATTAACACCAACCGTGACTACCGGTCAGGGAGGCCTGGAGTGGGAATAACACCACCGTGTCTACTGCTAGGAGGCTGAGTGGGAAAAACATCATCGAAACTACAGTCAGGGAGACTGGAGAGGGAATAAACACCACCGTGGCACTGTTAGGGAGGATGGAGTGGTAATAAACTCCACGTGGCTACTGTTAGTGAGGCTGGAGTGGGAATAACACCACCGTGGCAACTGTTAGGGATGGGAGTGGGGGGGGGGGGGGGGGGGGGGGGGGGGGGGGGGGGGGGGGGGGGGAAATAACACCACCGTGGCTACTGTTAGGGAGGCTGGATGGGAATAACCCACCGTGCTACTGTCAGGGAGGCTGGAGTGGGAAATAACACCACCGGACGTACTGTCAGCGAGGCTGGAGTGGAATAACACCATCGTAAACCACTACTGTCAGGGAGACTGGAGTGGGGATAAACACCACCGTGGCTAACTGCTAGGGAGGCTGGAGTGGGAATAACACCATCGTAAACTACTGTCAGGAGACTGGTAGGGATAACACCACCGTGCTACTGTTGGGAGGCTGGAGTGGGAATAACACACCGTGGCTACTGTCAGGGAGGCTGGAGTGGAATAACACCGACCGTGACTACAGTCAGCGAGGCCATGGGAGTGGGAATAACACCATCGTAAACTACTGTCAGGGAGCTGGAGATGGGAAATAACACCATCGTAACTACTGTCCGGGAGGCTGGAGTGGGAATAACACCACCGTGGCTAACTGTTAGGGAGGCTGGAGTGGGATAACACCATCGTACTAACTGTCAGGGAGACTGGATGGGGAATAACACTACCGTGGCAGCTGTCAGGGAAGGCTGGAGTGGGAAAACAGTTTGTGTGGGGTGGGTCTACCGAGCGCTACTGTCAGGAAGGCTGGAGTGGTAATAACACCGCTCTTTTGAATCCAAATATTGATTTATTAGTACAGTGTTTTAATAAATAAAATTATTATAATTATTTTACGACCACGTCACCTCAGAGTTATCTCTGAGTTCAACCCTTTGCACGTGGAGGCCAGTGGTTTCGTCTTTAAGGTCCCCCCCCCCCTCGCCTTCCCCAGGTTCATGGTGTCCAGGAATCCCATCCGTGGGCCCCCGGATGTCTCCCCTTCCTCACTTCCCTAAGTCAGTCCTCGCCTCATTCTCTCTCTCTCTCTCTCTCTCTGCCTTCCAGCCTCAGCCCTTCCCCAGGTTCAAAGTATCCAGAATCATCCGTCCGCCCCGATGTTTCCCCTCCTCACTTTCCTAGTAGGTCAGCCTCACCAACCTGTATTCTTGCTGTCCCCAGGTTCAGTATCCAGGAATCCCTATCCGTTCGCTCCCGTATGCTTCCTTCCCACTTACCTAAGTCAGCGAGTTAGTGTAGTGCCTTCTCCGGTTCAGTTGTCTCCAGGAGTCCACTTGGTTGTCACCTCAGGTGGATCTCCCTCCCCACTTCCCTAAAGTCAGCGGTATTCTTGCCTTCCCCAGGCTCATGTATCCACGAATCCATCCGTTCGCTCCCGGATGTCTCCCCTCCCCCACTTACCCTAGGTCAGCCTCAACAACAACCTTCCCTCCGTTCATGTATCCAGGAATCCACCGTTCGCTCCCGGAGTCATCCCTTCCCCTCTTACCCAAGGTCAGCGAGTTAGTCTTGCCTTCCCTGGTTCAGTGTCTCCAGGAGTCCACTTGGTGTCACCTCAGGTGAACTCCCTTCCCCACTTCCCCAAAGTCAGCGGTATTCTTGCCTTACCCAGGTTTATGTATCCAGGAATCCATCCGTCTACCGCCGGATTTCTTCCCTTACCCACTTCCCCAAGGTCAGCCTCAACTGCATGGATTCATGCCTTGCCCCAGCTCAATGTATCTAAATCCATGAATCCAACCGTTCGCTTCCGGATGTCTCCCCTTCCCCACTTGCCCAAGGTCAGCCTCAACAACAACCATCCCCAAGTTCATGTATCCAGGAATCCATCCGTTCGCTCCCGAATGTCTTCCCTTCCCCACTTTCCCAGAGTCAGCGGTTGCCACCCTCAGTGACTTGCTTGGGTGGAAACTTGGACTTGTCTAGCTGGATCTTACGGTAGAGACTGTCCATGTGGGTGGGAATTACAGGATGTTGACCACACAGAAAAACTGCGTCCAGTAATTACACTCACCAAGACCGCCCGTACCGGGTGCACCAGCTAGACCACCAAGCTGCCACACAGTCCGGCCACCAAGACTGTCTAATTTAAATTAGAAATTTGGAATTCCTTTTATGTACACAATGAAGTGATTCTGAGTACAAGATTTTTTTTAATAATGTAGCAGTTTAAAAGTATTTGTGAGTGTTTTAATTTTTCTATAGATGCTTGCCCAAGTTTGAAGAATTTGTCCACTTTCATGAAACTGTATTAAATATTACACTGTCTTCATTCATTCATCTGTCGCATTTGACATGGAAAAGTTTAAACAAGCGCACAACATACACATATATAAAAGTATCTTCATATAAACAAACCATGCCATACACTCACGTAAGAGAGACAGACATCAGACAGACAGAGACAGAGAGAGAGAGACAGACAGACAGACAGACAGACAGAGACAGAGAGAGACCAGAACAGACAGAGCCGAGAGAGTGTGTGTGTTTGTGTCCGAGTGTGAGTGTGTGTGTGTGGTGTGTGTGTGTGAGAGAGACAGATTTTTAACATGGTATGCCTAATAAACGCTGTGTTTACAGTGACAGCTGGTCTACATGATGGTTTGCTTATACATATATTGCCTTTTGACAAAGTACAGTGAACATCACACGTCTTTAAGTCACAGGTTGACATCACACAAAATTATCAAGCTTCGAGAAATTCAGATCTGTGCTAGAGGAGCTGTTAGACAACTTTGTCTATGATTGTATCTGTGCAATATATTGTGTTGTAAACCAGACACCATGCGCAACATTTGGGATGGGTTTATGTGGCAGACGTTTCATAAACTCTGTACAATGTTTCAATTATCAAACTTGTCAGTTTTTTTAAACCTGACAATTGATAATTACCGTACACACGCATTACGTCAGTGAGTGTAACACAATTAATGTTGATTTTCTGTAGTCTGGTCTGGGAAACTGAAGCAAGGAATCCCATAATCAACATTCCCTCTTCGGGTGCAACATACATTACGATATTTCACACCATGACGCGGTGTGATACTCTCTAACGTTGTGATTAATGTAGCCTCAGTCTAAGCCATACTAGACTGCAGTCCATATTAATATCTAACAGTCCATTTAACACACAATTTGATCAATACAGCCTTACGAAGGGTAAGGTTTGTTATGATCGATCATAACACAAACTATAATTATTTTGAGATACCAGTCTACTGTTATTGAAACTGACAGGAACATTGTCAGATTATCTGAGTGTGGCAGCAACTCCACACCAAGATCTTACCTCAAATAATTATGATAATAAAACTAAAACAACAGTCCATAATTATGATAAGAATTACCAAAGTATGTACCACTCAATTTATGTAACCTCCGTAAATGAACTCTACACACACCAGGCACACTACACACACATATCCATACATATACACAACACCCACACACATACACACAGCACCACACACCACAGCGCTCAATACATCATTTTAATGGATTTGGCTAAATTAAATTGTGCTTGTTATAATAAGGTTTTCTAAGGTCTTTTAGAAAAAAATATATATCTTTAAAACGTATAACAGAAATTTCAGAAGGACTTAAATTTTAAAGTAGTTCTTGCTAATTAACCAGTTTTACCTATTCGGCACCACATATATTTACTAACTGATCTCGTTCCAAGGATTCCAAGTTTGGAATATTTCAGGAAATCTTCAAATTCAAATCCAAATTCAAATCATCCTTTTATATAATGAATCTTCAAGAAGCTGGACAGTTATTCTGCCTAAGATGCATCAGTCTATAAATATTGAAGTTGTTCACAAGTAAACTTAAACGTGATTTAACATGAATAAAAAAATCACACTATTACACTCACTGGTGGTGAGGGTGATGACTGGTGGTGATGGTGGACTGGTGGTGAGGGTGATGACTGGTGGTGATGGTGGACTGGTGGTGAGGGTGATGACTGGTGGTGATGGTGGACTGGTGGTGTGGTGAAGACCTGGTGGGATGTGGACTGGTGGTGATTGTGGACTGGTGGTGAGGTGGGGATGACTGGTGGTGATGTGTGGACTGGTGTGATGGTGGACTGGTGGTGAGGGTGATGACTGGTGGTGAGGTGGACTGGTGGTGATTGTGGATGGTGGTGAAGTAATGACTGGGTGTGTGGTGGACGGTGTGAGGGAGATGACTGTGGTGAAGGTGATCGACTGTTGCTGAGGGTAATGAACTGCTGGTGATGCGATGGACTGCGCGGTGATGTGATGGACTGGTGGTGAGCGTGATGGACTGGTGGTGAGGTCATGGACTGGTGGTGTGGGTAATGGACTGGTGGGAATGTGATGGACTGATGGTAGGGTGATTGACTGGTGGGAGGGTTAAGGACGGTGGGGAGGGGTGATGTCTGGTGGGAGGGTGATGACTGGTGGGTAGGTGATGGGCTGGTGTGAGGGTGATGGACTGGTGGGTGAGGGTGATGGAATGTGTTTCAGAAGTCCATCTGTGTCCCCACCACTCCCTTCCTGGGGTGATGGACTGATAGTGAGAGTGATTGACTTGTGTGATGTTTGTGTGTGTGTGTAGTCTTGGTGGATGGTGATGGACTTGTCATTATGGTGATGGACTGGTGGTGAGGGTGATGGACTGGTGTGAGGGTTGGATGTACTGGTGTTGAGGGTGATGGACTAGTGGTGTGGGTTGGACTGGTGGGGGGGTGATGGACTGGTGGTGAGGTAAGGACTGTTGGTGGAGGGTAATGACTAGGTGGTGAGGGTGATGGAACTGCTTGGAGGGGTGATTGTTCTAGTGGTGAGGGTATCATCGCTGGTCTGGTGTGAGGGTGATGACTAGTGGTGTGGGTGACTGGAGGTGAGGGTGATGGACTGGTGGTGAGTGAAGGACTGTTGTGGGGGTAAGGACTGGTGGTGAGGTGAGACTGGCTGTGAGGGTTATGGACTGGTGGTGTGGGTGATGGACGATATTGAGGTGATGGACTGGTGGGTGAGGGTGATGGACTAGTAGACAGGTGAAGGACTGTTTCCAGAAGTTCCTTCTGTGTCCCCTCAGATGAACCTCCCTTCCTCACTTCCCTTTCCTGGTGATTGGACTGGTTTCGCGGATGAAGCCAGGTTTTGAGGTGATGGACTGTAGCTGAGGGGATGGAACCTGATGAGGTGAGGGTATGACTGGATAGTTGAGAGTGATGGACTGAGAAGAGGGTGATGGACTGTTGTGTGTTTGTGTGTGTGTGTGTTATTAGTTCTCCATTTTGTCCTAGGCACATGACGAATAGACACTTTGGCCTGTTGTGGTGTGTGTGAGTGTGTGTGTGAGTGAGTGTGATGTGTGTGTGTGTGTGTTTGTGTGTGTGTGTGTGTGGTGTGGGTGTGTGTGTGTGTTTTGTTTTTCCTTCTCCTAGTTCTTCATGACTCCATAAGTCCATATGCTGGGAGCCCCCCTCCCCCTGCCCGCCTCCCCCCCCCCCAACCCCTCCGCCTCCCCCCCCCCCCGCCCCCCCACGCCCCCCGCCCCACCTCCCGCCCCTCAGATGAACTCCAACACTTCCCGTGGTGGTGATGGACTGGTGTGACGGGATGGATTGGTGGGGAAGGGTGATGGTCTGGTGGAGAGGGGTGATGGAATTGGTTGGAGGTGATGGTCGGTGAGAGGTGATGGAAATGCTGGGGAGGGTGAAGGACCTGTGTTTCCAGAAATCCATCTTCCACACTTCCCTTGTGGTGATGGACTGGTGGGAGTGATGGACTGGTGGGTGAGGGTGATTGACTGGTGGGGAGGGTGATGGACTGGTAGGGAGGGTGATGGACTGGGTGGGAGGGTGAAGGACTGTGTTTCCAGACCGTCCACCTGGTGAGGTGATGGTCTGTGGTGAGTTGATGATGGACTGGTGAGTGTTTGTGATGGACTGGTGTAGGAGGGAGAAGGACTGTGGTTTCCTATCCAGAAATCCATCTGTGTCCCCTCCAGATGAACTCCCTTCCACACTTCCCTTGCTCCGAGATGGACTGGTGGTGGGGTTTGGGGTGATGTCTGATGGTGAGGGTGGTGGACTGTGGTGAGGGTGATGGACTTGTGGTTAGGGTGATAGACTGGTGTTGAGGGTGATGGACTGGTGGTGTTTGTGATGGACTGGTAGGGAGGGTGAAGGACTGTGTTTCCAGAAGTCCATCTGTGTCCCTACACTTCCCTTGCTAGTGATGGACTGGTGGTGAGGGTGATGGTCTGGTGGTGAGGGTGGTGGACTGGTGGTGAGGGTGATGGACTTGTGGTTAGGGTGATAGACTGGTGTTGAGGGTGATGGACTGGTGGTGAGGGTGATGGATGTGGGTGGACTGATGGTGAGGGTGATGGACTGATGGTGATGACAGAGGTGAGGTGTAGGAATGTGTGGGTGATGGACTGTGGAGAGTGTGATGGACTGATATTGAGGGGTGATGGACTGGTGGTGAGGGTATGGATAGTGGTGAGGGTGAAGGACTGATATTGAGGGTGAAGGACTGGTGGTGAGGTGAAGGACTATGCCTTCGCAGAAGTCATCGTGTCCCCTCAGAAGAACTCCCTTCCTTACTTCCCTTGCTGTGATGACTGGTGGTGAGGGTGATGGACTGGTGTGGAGGGTGAGGACTAGTGGGGAGGGTGTGGACTGGTGGTGAGGGTGAAGGACTGGTTGTGATTTGATGGATTGGTAGTGAGGGTGATGGACCCTGGTGCTGAGGGTGATGGCTAGTGGTGAAGGTGGTGGACTATGGTGAGGGTGATGGACTGGTGGTGATGGTGATGGACCTGGTAGTGAGGGTGATGACCTGGTGGTGAGGGTGATGGACGGTGGTGAGGGAGATGGATGGTGTGGTGGTGGTGTATGTGTGTGTGTGTTTGCTTCCCTAGTTCCATGTATCCAGAAGTCCATCTGCGGCCCTCAATGAACTCCCTTCCACACTCACTTGTTGGTTGAGGTGTTGTGAGAGGGTGATGGTCTGGTGGTGAGGGTGATGGACTGGTGGTGAGGTGATGGACTTGTTGTGATTTTGATGGATTGGTAGTGAGGGTGCTGGACCCGGTGCTGAGGGGTGATGGACTGGTGCTGAGGGTGATGACTAGTGGTGAAGGTGTGGGACAGTGGTGAGGTGATGGACTGGTGTGATGGGAGGACTGGGTAGTGAGGGTGAAGGGACTGGTGGTGAGGGTGAAGGACTGGTGTGAGGAGATGGACTGGTGGTGGTGGTGGTGTAAGTGTTTGCTTTCCCTAAGATTCCATGTATCCAGAGTCCATCTGCGGCCCTCAGAGAACTCCCTTCCACACTTCACTTGTGAGTGATGGGCTGGTGCCGTAATATTATGTTATTCAGTATAGTATGATAATATCAGTATATGTGAATACTTTGATATTACTATCAAAACAGCGCCTTCCATCGTAAGCAGGGTGCTGCTTTGGACAGCAGGTGCTGCTTTGGACAGCAGGTTGCTGCTGTGACAGCCGTTGCTGCTTTGACAGCAGGTGCTGCTTTGAACATCAGGTGCTGCTTTGACAGCAAGGTGCGCTGTGACACACGTGCTGCTTTGCTAGCATGGTGCTGAATTGACAGCAGTTGCTGCTTTACAGCAGGTTGCTGCTTTGACAGCAGGTGCTGCTGTGAACAGCAGGTGCTGGCTTTGACAGCAGGTGCTGCATTACAGCAGTTGCTGCTTTGGAAAGCAGGTGCTGCTTTGACAGCAGGTGCTTGCAAGTGACAGCATGTGGCTGCATTGATAGCATGTGCTTGCTTTGACAGCAGTTGCTGGCCTTTGACAGCAGTGCTGCTTTTGACAGCAGTGCTGGCTGTGACAGGCAGTTGCTGCTTTGATAGCAGGTGCTGCTTAGACCAGCAGGTGCTTGCTTTGACAGCAGGTGCTAGCTTTGACAGCAGTTGCTTGCTTTGAAAACAGCAGTTGCTGCTTTGACAGCAGTTGCTTGCATTGACAGCAAGGTGCTGCTTGACAGCAGGTGGCTGCTTTGACAGCAGGTCTGCTTTGACAGCAGGTGCTGCTGTGACCGCAAGTGCTGCTTTTGACAGCAGTGCGCCTATTAGACAGCATTGCCTGCTTTGACAGCAGGTGCTGCATTATCTTTGACAGCAGTTGCTCTAGTGACAGCCGTTGCTGCTTTGATAGCAGTGCTGCTTTTGACAGCAGGTGCTGCTTGACAGCAGGTGCTCTTTGACAGCAGGTTGCTGCTTGCAGCAATGAGCGGCTGTTACAGCAGTGCTGTGCTTTTGATAGCGGGCTGTCTTTGACCAAGCAGGTGCTTCTTTGACAGCAGGTGCTGCTGTGACAGCAGGAGCCTGCTTTGACAACAGGTTGCTGCTTATACGCAGGTTCTGCTTTGACAGCAGGTGCTGCTAATGACAGCAGTGGGCTGCTGTTACAGCAGGTGCTTGCTTTGACAGCAAGGTGCGCATTGACAGCCAGTTGCCTGCTTTTGACAGCAGGATGCCTGCTTTGACAGCAGGTGGCTGCTAGTGCACATCAGGTGCTGCTTTGATAGCAGGAGCCAGCTTTTGACAGCAGTGCTTGCTTTGACAAGCAGTGCCTGCTTTGACAGCAGGTGCTGCTTTGACAGCAGGTGCTGCTGTTACAGGCAGGTGCTGCCTTTGACAGCAGGTGCTGCTTTGAACAGCAGTTGCTGCTTTGACAGCAGGTGCTGCTTTGACACAGGTGCTGCTGTGACAGCAGGAGCTGCTTGATAGCAGGTGGCTGCTTTGACAGCAGGTGCTGGCTTTGACAGCAGGTGCATCATTGACAGCAGTTGCTGCTTTGACAGCCAGTTGCAGCTTATGACAGCAGGTGCTGCTTTGACAGCAGGTGACTGCTGTGAACAGCAAGTGAGCTGGCTTTGATAGCAGGTGCGGCTTTGACAGCAGGTGCTGCTTTGACAGCAGGTGCTGCGGTGACAGCAGGTGCTGCTTTGACAGCAGAGCTGCTTTGACAGCAGTTGCATGCTTGACAGCAGGTGCTGCTTGCATTGACAGCAGGTGCTGCGTGACAGCAGGTGCTGCTTTGATAGCAGGATGCTGCTTTGACAGCAGAGTGCTGCTTTGACAGCAGGTGCTGCTTTGACAGCAGGTGCTGCATTGACAGCAGGAGCTGCATGTTGACAGCAGGGTGCTCTGCTTTGATAGCATGTGCTGCTTTGACAGCAGGTGCTGCATTTGACAGCAGGTGCTGCTGTGACAGCAGGTGCTGCTGTGACAGCGGTGCTGCTGTGACAAGCAGATGGTCTGCTTTTATGACAGCAGTGCGAGGCCTTTGAATCAGCAGTTGCTGCTTTGACAGCAGGTGCTGCTGAGACAGCAGTCTGCTGCTTTGACCGCAGTGCTGCTTTGACAGCAGGTGCTGCTTTGGACAGCAGGTGCTGCTGTGTACAGCAGGTGCTGCTGCTAGTGACAGCAGGTGCTGCTATGGAACAGTGCTGCTTGACAGCAGTTGCTTTGCTTGTATACAAGCGGTTTGCTGCTATGACAGCAGGTGCTGCTTGACAGCAGGTGCTTGCTTTTTGAAACCAGGTGACTGCTTTTGAGACAGCAGGAGCTGCTTTGAACAGCAGGTCTGCTTCTTGACAGCAGTTGCTGCTTTGACAGCAGTTGCTGCTTTGACCGCAGTTGCTGCTTTTGAACGCAGTCATTGACTCTTTGACAGCAGTGCTGCTTTGACAGCAGGTGCTGCTGCTTGACAGCAGTGCTGCTTTGACAGCATTGCTGCTTTGAGACAGCAGGTTGCTGCTTGACAGCAGTTGCTGCTTTGAACAGCAGGAGCTGCTTGAGATCAGTTAGCATGCTTTTCGACAGCATTTCTTGCTTTGACAGAGGCAGGTGCTGCTTTGACAGCAGGTGCAGCTTTGGACAGCAGTTCTGCTTTGACATCAGTTGCAGCTTGACAGCAGGTGCTGCTTTGACAGCAGGTTGCAGCTGCGTTGCAGCATTGCTGCTTTGACTCAGTTGCTGCTTTGACAGCAGGTGCTGCTTTGACAGCATGCTGCTTTGACAGCAGTTGCTCGCTTTGAACAGCAGTTGCTGCTTTGACAGCAGTTCCGCTTTGACAGCAGTGCTGCTTTGAACAGCAGGTTGGCTTGCTTTGACCAGCAGTGCTGCTTTGACAGTCATTGCTGCTTTGACAGCAGTTGCTGCTTTGACAGCAGACTGCTTTGACCAGCATTTGCTGCTTTGACAGCAGGTGCTGCATATAGAACAAGCAGTTTGCTGCTTTGACAGCAGTAGCTACTTTGGACCGCAGGGTGCTGCTTGACAAGCAGGTGCTGAGCTTTGACAGCAAGTTTGCTGCTTTGACAGCAGGTGCTGCATTGAACAAGCGTTTGCTGCTTTGACAGCAGGTGCTGCTTGACAGCAGTTTATGCTTTGACAGCAGTTGCTGCTTTGACCAGCAGGTGCTGCTTTGACAGCCGTTGCTGTTTGACAGCAGGTGCTGCTTTGACAGCAGTGCTAGGCTGTGACAGCAGGTGCGATTGATAGCAGGTCTCTTTGACAAGCAGGTGCTGCTTTGACAGCAGGTGCTGCCTTTGGACAGCAGGTGCTGCTGTGACAAGCAGGTGCTGCTTTGACAGCAGGTACTGCTTGACAAAGCAGTTGCTGCTTTGACAGCAGTTGCTGCTTTGACAGCAGGTGCTGCTTTGACACAGTTGCTGAGCTTGACAGCAGTTGCTGTCTTGACAGCAGGTGCTGCTTATGACAGCAGGTGCCTGCTTTGACAGCAGTTGCTCGCGCTTAGACCGCAGGTATGCTGCTTTGACAGCAAGGTCTAGGCTTTGACAGCAGTTGCTGCATTGACAGCAGGTGCTTGCTTTGCACACTGCTGACTTTGACACAGCAGATGCTACTTTGACAAGCAGAGTTGCGCTAGCTTTGACAGCCAGTGGCTGCTGTTGACAGCAGATGCTGCTTTTGACAGCATTTCTGCTTTGACAGCATGTGGCTGCTTTGACATGCAGTTGCTGCTTTACAGCAGGTGCAGCTTTGACAGCCGTATGCAGCTTTTGACAGCAAGTTGCTGCTGCTTTGACCAGACAGGTGCTAGCTATTGACAGCAGGTGCTGCTTTTGACAAACAGGTGATATCTGCTTTGACAAGCAGGTGCTGCTTTGACAGCAGTCTGCTTTGACAGCAGGTTCTGCTTTGACAGCAGTTGCTTGCTTTATGACACAGTTTGCTGGCTTTGACAGCAGTGTGCTTTGAACAGCGAGGTGGCGCTATGACAGCCATGTGCTGCTTTGACAGCGGTGCTGCTTTGACCAGCAGGTGCTGTCTTTGACAGCAGTGCTGCATTTGAACAGCAGGTGCTGCTTTGGACAAGCGGTGCTGCTTTGGACAGCGGTTTGCTGCTTTGACCAGCAGGAGCTCTTGACAGCAGTTGCTGCTTTGACAAGCATGCTGCTTAGACAGCAGATGCTTGCTTTGACAGGCAGGTGCATGCTTTTACAGCAGGTAGCTGCATTGACAGCGGTTGCTGGCTTTGACAGCAGTTGCTGCTTGACACCCAGGTGGCTGCTTTACCAGCAGTTGCTGCTTTGACAGCAGGTGGCTGCTTTGACAACGTTGCTGCATCGACAGCAGGTCTGGACTTTGACAGCGAGGTGCTGCATTGACAGCAGGTGCTTGCTTTGACAGCATGTTGCTGCCTTATGATCAGCATTGCTGCTTTGACAGCAGTTTGCTGGCTTTGGGACAGCGTTGCTGCTTTGAACAGCAGGTGCTGCTTTGACAGCAGTGCTGCTTTGAGACAGCAGGTGCTGCTCTTGACCAGCAGTGTTGCCTACACACTTTTACAGCAGTGCTGCTTTGGACAGCAGGTTCTGGCTTTGACAAGCGTGTGTTGCTGTTTGCCAGCAGTTGCTGCTTTGACAAGCAGGTGGCTGGCTTTGGGACAGCAGGTGCAGCTCTAGACAGCCCAGGTAGCAGCTTTGACAGCGGTTCTGCCTGGACACAAGGTGCTGCTCTGACAGCAGTTGCTGCTCTGACAGTATTGCTTGCTGCTCTGACAGCATGTGCTGCTCCGACATCCATGGTGACTGCTGTAGACAGCACAACAACCGGAGGATTAACTCCCAAAATCTTACTTCTATACACTAGTTTAGAAGATTGGCAAAACATGGAAGTGTAATATAGACAAGAATACAGACATTTTTTTCACAAGTATGTTTACGTCTGGACGAGTAAAAATCATTACGTATTAACATAGAACATAACTGACGTAATACCTGCCAAACCCTTAAATAAATCATTTTGTCTAAATATCCCAAATCCAATTAATCACCTAAAAAGTACATCCATAAAGTACTGCAAGACTGGCACAAGTTCAAGGTGATCAACGCCCTAACAAACAAGAGATAACAGATAACTAAACAGAGATGGTCCACACACCATAGTAACAATCACCTAACGTACACGCACAAAAGGTAGACCTGTAAGTAGCAATCGAGCGAAGAGGCGGGGCCAGGAGCTGTGACTCGACCCCCCTGCAAACCGACCAATAGGTGAGTACAAATAGGTTGAGAGTACCACACACACACACCACACACACACACACACACACACAGGCTCACACACACACACACAACACGCACACACACACACAGGCACACATACACAGGCGCTCACACAACGCACACACACACACACACACACACACAGCACACACACGACAACACCAACTGCAGATACATATAATTTCGCACACTCAACGATGCATGTAAACTCATTATCTTATATTCTAACCTTCACTGGCACTCAAGTGCACACATTTGGCACTCAAGCGCACACAATTGCATGCACGTAATTTACAACCTGTCTCACACAGATGTTAAGAACTACATTTATATTACACAGGCAATGTTTGGGCAGATATGGAAATTGTTAAAGTATATATAATAATAAATTCTGAAAAAAATGTGATTGAAAGTATAGTGCATCGATAGTAATTTATATAGTATAGGCATCCATACTGTCTACGTTTTAGTATAGTTTTAGGTATATATGTAGTATATAGTATATAATATATAGATATCCTTCTAATTATAAATAGAATTTAAATAAAAAAAGTGACAGTTTCACAGAAAGTTGTTTTAGAATAAAGCAAGAAATACACTTATGAATTATCATATGAAGGTAAGAAGAAACTAAAAATAATTATTAATTAAGGAGGTCTCACTTTTGTAATTATCTTCGTGTCTTCATGTTGTTTATTTTCAGTATACCATAAAAAATATTCACAAAGACAAAAAGAAAAATCACCGAAAAATTAAGGACCAATTTTGTAGAATCGAAGCTCTTGACCAAAAATAATTTCAACTGGTGATCCCACAACCTGCTGCTAGAACTCTCTTTACTTGTTCACAGATTCTCTTATTAGTATTAGGAATGTTGCTCCAACAGTACCCGATATTACTGTATTATCTGTATGTTTTGTGCGGTACTTGTATATTGGTAAACTGGGGCCCCCTCTGTTTGCTCGTTATTGTACCTTCCTTAAGTAAATGTATTTGTGTAACTTCAACCTTTTTTGTGTGTGAACTATAGGTTGTACTCTCCAGTGTTACACACAACACTTGTAATGTGTAAGTGTACTTTAGTGTGTTACTATATGGTTTCTACTCCTCAGTTTTACTAACACTACTATTGTTATGAGTAAGTGTACTTTGTGTGTTTACTATATGGTTCTACACTCTCGCAGGTGCATTACTACTAAACACTACTATAGTTATGTGTAATGTACTTTGTGTGTTACTACTATGGTTCTACTGCTCCAGTGATACTAACACTACTATTGTGTTATGTGTAAGTGTACTTTGTGTGTTACTACAATGATCTACACTCCAGTGTTACTAACACTACTATTGCTATGTTAAGTGTACTTTGTGTTGTTACTAATAATGGTTCCTATTCTACTCTCCAGTGTAACTACACACTACTTATGTGTTAATGTAAGTTGTAGCATTGTGTGTTTACTATATGGTTCTACTCTCCAGTGTTACTACACTACTGATTGTTATGATGTAAGTGTACTTTGTGATTTACTATATGGTTTCTACTCTCCCAGTGTTACTGACACTACTATAGGTTATGTGTAAGTGTACTTTGTGTGTTACTATATGGTTCTACTACTCCCAGTTTACTACACTACTATTGTGTTTATGTGTAAGTTACTTTGTGTGTTACTATATGGTTCCTACTCTCCCAGTGTTACATACACTACTATAGTTATTTGTAGTGTAACTTGTGTGTACTATATGGTTCTACACTCGCAGTGTTACTACACTACTTATTTTCACACTGTAAGTGTACATTGTGTGATACTATATGGTTCTATCTCTCCATTGTTACTATTCACTACTATTGTTATGTGTTAAGTGTACTTTGTGTGTTTACGTATGGTTCTACTCTCCAGTGTTACTACGACTAAAACTATTGTTATGTGTAATGTACTTTTGTGTGTTACTATATGGTTCTAACTCTCCATGTTACTACACTACTATTGTTATGTGTAAGTGTACTTTGTGTGTTACTATATGGTACTCTTTCTACTCTACATAGTTACTACACTACTATTGGTTAAGTGAACTGCACTTCTGATGTGTTTCTATATGGTTCTACTCTCCAGTGTTACTACACTACTATTGTTATGTGTAAAGAGTACTTTGGGTGTGTTACTATATGGTTCTACTCTCCAGTTGTTACAACACTACAATTGTAATGTGTAAGTGTACTTTGTGTGTTACTATATTGGTTTCATAACTCTCCAGTGTTACTACCACTACTATTGTTATGTGGTACGTGTACTTTCTGTGTTACTATAATGGTTTTCTACTCTCCAGTGTTACACACTACTATTGTACAGTGTAACTGCACTTTGTGTGTTACTATATGGTTCTACTCTCCAGTGTTACTACACTACTATTGTTATATGTGAAGTGTACTTTGTGTGTTACCTATATGAAGGTTCTACTCTCCAGTGTTACTACACTACTATAGTTAATGTAACTGCACTTGTGTGTTTCTATATGGTTTCTACTCTCCAGTGTAAACTACACTACTATTGAGAGTGACTTTTTGTGTGTTAACGAAACTATTCTTCTCAGTTTACTAAACTGTTGTGTGATACTTATCACTGTTCTTGTATGTTACTCTAACCTTTGTTTTATTAATAACTCTACTTTTCTGTACTTATCTTTCTTATTTGTTGCTGTTCAGGTTTTCTGCGCAAAACTTTTCCATTCTTTAAGTTTAACGATGCATGTTAGTATTGTTTTAACGTGCTTGTTTGTATTGTTGAACGTGCTTGTTTGTATTGTTCTAACGTGCTTGTTGTATTGTTAACGTGCTTGTTGTATTGTTAACGTGCTTGTTGTATTGTTAACGTGCTTGTTGTATTGTTACGTGCTTGTTGTATTGTTTAACGATCTTGTTGAATTGTGTAACGCGTGCTTGTTGTATTGTGACGTGCTGTTGTATTGTTGACGTGCTTGTTGTATTGTTGACGTGCTTGTTGTATTGTTGACGTGCTTGTTGTATTGTTAACGTGCATGTTGTATTGTTAACGTGCTTGTTGTATTGTTAACGTGCTTGTTGTATTGTTAACGTGCTTGTTGTATTGGTTACACGGCTGTTGTATGTTGACGTGCTTGTTGATTGTTGACCGGTGCTTAGTTGTATGTGACGTGCTTGTTGTATTGATAGAGTAACGAGTGCTTGTTGTATTGTTAACGTGCATGTTGTATAGTTGACATGCTTGTTGTATTGTTGATGTGCTTGTTTGTATTGTGCATGCTTGTTGTCATTGAGACGTGCTTGTTGTATTGTTGACGTGCTTGTTGTATTGTTTGACGTGCTTGTTGTATTGCTGACGTGCTTGTTGTATTGTTTACATGCTTGTTTTATTGTTGACGTGCTTGTTGTATGTTGACATCTTGTTGTATTTGTTGACGTTCATGTTGAATTGTTGACGTGGCTTGTTGTATGTTGACGTGCTTGTTGTATTGTTGACGTTACTTGTTTGTATTGTTGACGTGCTTGTTGTATTGTTGACATGCATGTTGTATTGTTTGACGTGACTTGGTTGTATGTTGACGTGCTTGTTGTATTGTTTTCGTGCTTGTTGTATTGATGACATGCTTTGTTGTATTGGTTGACCATGCATGTTGTATGTTGACGTGCTTGTTGTATTGTTTGACGTGCTTGTTGTATTAGTTCACGTGCTATGTAGTATTGTTGACATGCTTTTGTATAGTGACGTGCATGTTGTGTATTGTTGACGTGCTTGGTTGTATTGTTGACATGCTTGATTGTATTGTTTGACTGCTTGTTTGTATTGTTGAAGTGGCTTGTTAGTATTGTTGATCATGCTTGTTGTATTGTTGACGTGCTTGTTGTATTGTTGACATGCTTGTTGGTATTGTTGAACGTGCTTGTTGTATTGTTGAACAATGCTTGTTTAATTGTTGACGTGCTTGTTGTATTGTTGACATGCTTGTTGTATTGTTGTCGTGCCGTGGTGTATTTTGACGTGCTTGTTTGTATTGTTTTGACGTGAAGGCTAAAGATTCCACACTGATGTTCACTACAACAACTTCAAATTATGCCACACTGCACTTTCTCGCAGCGTCCTCTCTCACACTGGCACTTATACTCTCATCAACTGGCACTTATATCTCTCACACAGGCACTTATATCCTCTCACACTGGCACTTATATCTCTCACACTTGCACTTATTATCTCTCACACACAGGCACTTAAATCTCTCAACACCTGGCATTATATCTCTCTCACACTGGCACTTATATGCTCATCACACATGAACTGGCACTTATATCTCTCACACTGGCACTTATATCTCTCCCACAACTGGCACTTATATTCTCTCACACTGGCACTTTATCTCTCACACTGGCACGATAATCTCTCACACTGGCACTTATATCTCTCACACTACTGGCACTTATATCACTCACACTGGCACTTATATCTCTCACAACTGGCACTTATAATCTCTCACACTGGCATTATATAATCTCTCACAACTGGCACTACATATCTCTCACAACTGGCACTTATATCTCTCACACTGGCACTTCATATCACCTCACACTGGCAATTAATATCTACTCACAGCAACGTGCACTTATATCTCTCACACTGGCACTTATATCTCTCCCACTGGCACTTATATCTCTCACACTTGTACTTATATCTCTCACACTGCACTTATATCTCTTCACAAGGCACTTATATCTCTCTAGCGTTGTAGAACTGGCACTTATATCCCTTACACCGGCACTAATAACTCTCACACTGGCACTTATATCTCTCACACTGGCACTTATAATCTTCCCCTCACCACGGCACTTATATCTCCTCACACTTGTACTTATATCTCTCACACTGGCACTTATAACTCTCACACACTGGCACTTATATCTCTCAAACTGGCACTTATATCCGCTCACACACTGGCACTTATATCTCCACACTGGCAATTATATCTCTCACACACTGGCACTATATCTCTCACACTGGCACTATATTCTCTCACACTGCACTTATATCTCTCACCACACTGCACTTATACTCACACAACAGGCACTTATATCTCTCCACACTGTACTTATATCTCTCACACTGGCCTTATATCTCTCACACCTGGCAACTTATAAACTCTCACACTGGCACATATATAACTCTCACAAACTGGCACTTATATCTCTCACACTGCACTTATCTCTCTCACACTGGCACTTATATCTCTCACAAACTGGCACTTATATCCTCACACTGGCACTTAATATCTCTCACACTTTGTTACTTATATCTCTCACACTGGCAACTTATATCTCTCACACTGGCACTTATATATCTCACACGCACTTAATAATCTTCTCACACTGGCACTTATATCTCTCACCACTGGCACTTATATATCTCCACACACTGTCACTTATTATATCTCTCACACTGGCACTTAATCCCCTCTCGACACTGGCACTTATTATCTCTCACACGGAGACACCACTGGCACTTATATCTCTCACACTGGCACTTATTATCTCTCACACTGGCACTTATATCTTCTCCACAGGCACTTATATCTCTCACACGTCACTTATATCTCTCACACTGGGCACTTATATCTCTCACACAGGTCACTTATATATCTCACAAACTGGCATCTTTTAAATCTCACACAGGCACTTAAACTCACACACTGCACTTATATCTCTCATCACTGGCACTTATATCTCTCACACTGGCACTTATATCTCTCAACAACTGGCACTTATATCTCTCACACTTGCACTTATATCTCTCACACTGCATTTATATCTCTCACACTTGCACTTATATCTCTCACACTGGCACTTATATCTCTCCACTGGCACTAGATCTCTCACACTGCACTTATTATCTCTCAACACTGGCACTTTATAATCTCTCACAACTTGTACTTATATCACTCACACTGGCACTTATATCTCTCACAACTGGCAACTTATAACTCTCACAACTGGCACTTATATCTCTCTCAACTGGCCCTTATATCTCTCACACTGCATTCTTATATCTCTCACACTGGCACTTATATCTCTCACACTGGCACTTATACTCTCACACTGGCACTTAATCTCTCACACTTTGTACTTAGATCTCTCACACTTGTACTTATAATCTCTCACACCGTGGCACATATAATCTCTCACACTGGCACTTAAATCCTCACACTGGGCACTTATATCTCTCAACACTGGCACTTATATCTCTCCACACTGGCACTAATATCTCTCACACAACTTGCACTTAAAATTCACCCACTGGCACTTATACTCTCACACTGGCACTTAAATCTCTTCACACTGGCACTTATATTCTCTCACACAGGCACTTATATCTCTCACACTGGCACTGAATAATCTCTCAACAAACAGGCACATCTATCTCTCACAACTGGAAACTTATATCTCTCACACTGCACTATATCTCTCACACTGGCACTTAACTCTCTCTCACGTGGCCCATATATCTCTCACACTGGCACTTATATCTCTCACACAGGCACTTATATCTCTCACACTGGCAACTTATATCTCTCAACAACTGGCACTTATATCTTCTTCACACTGGCACGTTATTCTCTCACACTTTGTACTTATAAACTCTCACACTGGCACTTATATCTCTCACACTATGCCACTGGCACTTATATCTCTCACAGCTGGCACATATATCTCTCACACTGGCACTTATATCTCTCCACACTGGCACTTATACTCTCACACTGGTAACTAATATTCTCTCACACTGGCACTTAAATCTCTCACACTGGCACTTATATCTCTCACACAGGCACATATATCTCTCACAAAAAAACTGGCACTTATATCTCTCTCACTGGCACTTATATCTCCACAGCTGGAACTTATAAGCTCCTCACACTGGCACTTATATCTCTCACACTTGGCACTTATATCTCTCCACCCTGGCACTTATAATCTCTCACACTGCACTTATATCTCTCCAAGGCACTTATATCTCCTCACACGATGTACATATATCTCTCACAACACTGGCACTAGATCCTCTTCACACTGGCACTTATTATCTCTCACACTGGCACTTATACTCTACACACTTGGCACTTATATCTCTCACACGGCACTTTATATCTCTCACACTGGCACTTATATACTCTCACAATGGCACTTATATCTCTCACTCAGCACTTATATCTCCTCACACTTGTCACTTATATTCTCTCACACAGGCAACATATATCTCTCTATCACTGACACCTTATATCTCTCACACTGGCACTTATATCTCTCACAGCTAGGCATTTATATCTCTCACACTGGCACTTATATCTCTCACACTGGCACTTATATCTCTCACACTGGCACCATATTTCTCACTACGGCAACTTATATTCCAACACTGGCATCTTATATCTCCTCACCTTGTACTTAATCTCTCACACTCACTTATAATCCTCTCACAACTGGCACATATACTTCTCACACTGGCACTTAATATCTCTCACACTGGCACTTATATCCTCTCACAATGGCACTTATATCTCATCACCACTGGCACATATAACTCTCACAACCAGGCACTTATATCTCTCACACTGCACTAATATCTCTCACAACTGCACTATATATCTCTCACACTTGCATTTTATATCTCTGGACAATCTCCTCAGACACTGGCACTTATATCTCTCACACTCGGCAACTTATAATCTCCTCACACTGGCACTTATACTCTCACACTGGCACTTATATCTCTCACACCTGGCACTTATAATCTCTCACAGACTGGCACTTATAAACTCTCACACTGGCACTTATATCTCTCACAACTGGCATTTATATCGCTCACACTGGCTCTTTATATCTCTCACAACTGGCACTTATATCACTCACACGGAACTTATTCTCTCACACTGGCACTTAAATCCTCTCACTACTGGCACTTATAATCTCTCACACTGGCAACTTATATCTCTCACACTGGCACTTATATCTCTCACACAGGCACTTATAAACTCACACACATGTACATAAAATCCCTCCTCCACAACTGGGGGGCCCACTTAAATCTCTCACACTGGCACTTATATCTCTCACACTGGCACTTATATCTCGCACACTTGCACTTATATGCTCTCACAAAATGGCACTTAAATATCCACCCTGGCACTTAGATATACTCTCACAACTGGGCACCTTATTATCTCTCACACTGGCCACATATATCTCTCCACACTGGGCACTTAAATCTCTCCACACAGGCACTTATATCTCTCACACTGGCACTATAACTCTACACACTGGCACATATATCTCACACACTGGCACTTTAATCTCCACACTGCGACTTAATCTCTCACCCTGGCACTTATATCACTCACACTGGCACTTATTATCTCACTCTCACACTGGCACTTAAATCTCTCACACATGGCACTTATATCTCTCAACACTGTCACTTATTACTCTCACACATGCACTATATCTCTCACATGGCACTTAAATCTCTCACACGGCACTTATATCTCTCCAACGGCACTTATAGCTCTCTCCACTGGCACTATAAATCTCTCACACTGGCGACCTTATATCTCTCACAACACTCGCACTTATATCTCTCACACTGGCACTTATATCTCTCACAAACTGCACTTATATCTCTCACACTGCACTTATATCTCTCAGACAGGCACTTATATCTCTCACACTGCACTTAATAATCTCTCACACTGGCACTTATTCTCTCACAAGCTGGCACTTATATCTCTCAGACTGGCATCTTATAACATCTCACACTGGCACTTATATCCTCACACTGCACCTTATATCTCTCACACTTGGCACTTATATCTCTCAACACTGGCACTTATATCTCTCACACTTGGGCACTTATATCTCTCACCCTGGCACTTAATCTCTCACATTGGGCACTTATATCTTTTTTCCCCTCACAGCTGGGCACTTATCTCTCCACACTTGTACTTAATATCTCTCACACTGCACTTATAACTTCTCCATCAACAGCTGGCACTTATATCATCACACTGGCACTTCTATTCTCTCACACTGGCACGTAGATCTCTCATCACACAGGCCCACTATATCTCTCACAACTGGGCACTTATATCTCTCACACTAGCACTTATATCTCTCACGAACTTGGCACTTATATCTCTCACACTGGCAAATATATCTCTCACTCTTGCACTTATATCTCTCACAACTGGCACTTATACTCTCCACAGCTGTCAACTTATATCTCTCACACTGGCACTTATAATCTCTCACACTGGCACTTATATCTCTCACAAACTGGCACTTATATCTCTCACACTGGCACTTATTACTCTCACAACCTGGCAGCTTAATCTCTCACACTGGCACATATATCTCTCACACTGCACTTAAATCTCGTGCACACACTGTTACTTTATATCTCTCACAACTGGCACTTATTATCTCTCACAACTGGCACTTATATCTCTCACACTGGCACTTATTTCTGTCTCACACTGCACTTATATCTCCACAATGGCACTTATATCTCTCACATGTCACTTTATATCCTCAAATGCACTTAATAGTCTCTCACAACAGGCACATAAATCTCTCACACTGCACTTATATCTCCTCACACAGCACTTATAACTCTTCACCCTGCATTTATTATCCTCTCACAACTGGCCCTATATATCTCTACACACTGGCACATATAATCTCTCACACAAGGCACTTAAATCACCACACTGGACATCAACTCCTCACAAGACTGGCACTTTAAATCATCACACACTTGGGCACTTAAACTCTCACACTGGCACTATATCTCTCACACTGGCACTTATATCTCTCACACCTGGCACTTATATCTTCTCACACTGGCGACTTATCTCTCACACTGGCACTTAATATCTCTCAACTGGCACTTATATCACTCACACTGCACTTTATAATCTCACACACTGGCACTTAAATCTCTTCCACACTTGTACTTTATATCTCTCAACAACAGGGCATCTTATATCTCTCACACTGGCACTTATATCCTCTCACATCTGGCACTTATATCTCTCCACACAGTCCCTTAAATCTCTCACACTGGCACTGTATATAATCTCTCACACTGGCCCACATATATCTCTACCCACAGGCCACTTATTCCTCTCACACTGGCACTTAATCTCTCACACTGGCACTTACATCACTCACACTGGCACTTAATCTCTCACACTGCACTTATATCTCTCACACTGGCACTTATATCTCTCAACAATATGCACGATCATCCAACACTAAAAATTTTATCAACTTTTTAAAAGTTAAATAATATAACTATAATAGTAAAATGTGGTAAACAGAATATAGATAAATTAGAAGTGCTAATTAAAATAGTTCTCACAAAACACAATATATAAATATTATTTGCTCAAGGGAAAGGTAACTTAATTTATCAAATAATAAAAGTTAAATAAAAGTATTATTAAAAAAATATCACATAAAATTAATGAAAAATAGAACTAAAAAGTCAATGTATTTCACATTGAGTATAATATGTACATATATTATGTAAAGATATTATGTTCAGATATATTATGTACAGTATATTATGTACAGTATATTATGTACAGTATATTATGTACAGTATATTATGTACAGTATATTATGTACAGTATATTATGTACAGTATATATGTACAGTATATTAGTACAGTTATTATGTACAGTATATTAAGTACACTAAATTATTACAGTATATTATGTACAGTATATAAATGTACAGTATATTACGTACAGTATATTAAGTACATATATTATGTACAGTATATTATGTTTACACTATATTATGTACAGTAAATTTATGTACAGAATATTATGTACAGTATAAGTTATGTACAGCATATAAATGTACACCATATTATGTACACTATATTATTACAGTAAATTATGTACAGTATATTATGACAGTATATTATGTAAAAAAACACTATATTATGTACACTATATTATGTACAGAAATCTTATGTACAGAATATTATGTACACTATCTTATGTACCGTAATTTATTACAGTATAGTATGTACACTATATTATTACAGTATATTATGTACAGTATAATTATTACACTATATTATGTACACTATATTATGTACCGTAATATTATGTTATTCAGTATAGTATGATAATATCAGTATATGTGAATACTTTGATATTACTATCAAAACAGCGCCTTCCATCGTAAGCAGGGTGCTGCTTTGGACAGCAGGTGCTGCTTTGGACAGCAGGTTGCTGCTGTGACAGCCGTTGCTGCTTTGACAGCAGGTGCTGCTTTGAACATCAGGTGCTGCTTTGACAGCAAGGTGCGCTGTGACACACGTGCTGCTTTGCTAGCATGGTGCTGAATTGACAGCAGTTGCTGCTTTACAGCAGGTTGCTGCTTTGACAGCAGGTGCTGCTGTGAACAGCAGGTGCTGGCTTTGACAGCAGGTGCTGCATTACAGCAGTTGCTGCTTTGGAAAGCAGGTGCTGCTTTGACAGCAGGTGCTTGCAAGTGACAGCATGTGGCTGCATTGATAGCATGTGCTTGCTTTGACAGCAGTTGCTGGCCTTTGACAGCAGTGCTGCTTTTGACAGCAGTGCTGGCTGTGACAGGCAGTTGCTGCTTTGATAGCAGGTGCTGCTTAGACCAGCAGGTGCTTGCTTTGACAGCAGGTGCTAGCTTTGACAGCAGTTGCTTGCTTTGAAAACAGCAGTTGCTGCTTTGACAGCAGTTGCTTGCATTGACAGCAAGGTGCTGCTTGACAGCAGGTGGCTGCTTTGACAGCAGGTCTGCTTTGACAGCAGGTGCTGCTGTGACCGCAAGTGCTGCTTTTGACAGCAGTGCGCCTATTAGACAGCATTGCCTGCTTTGACAGCAGGTGCTGCATTATCTTTGACAGCAGTTGCTCTAGTGACAGCCGTTGCTGCTTTGATAGCAGTGCTGCTTTTGACAGCAGGTGCTGCTTGACAGCAGGTGCTCTTTGACAGCAGGTTGCTGCTTGCAGCAATGAGCGGCTGTTACAGCAGTGCTGTGCTTTTGATAGCGGGCTGTCTTTGACCAAGCAGGTGCTTCTTTGACAGCAGGTGCTGCTGTGACAGCAGGAGCCTGCTTTGACAACAGGTTGCTGCTTATACGCAGGTTCTGCTTTGACAGCAGGTGCTGCTAATGACAGCAGTGGGCTGCTGTTACAGCAGGTGCTTGCTTTGACAGCAAGGTGCGCATTGACAGCCAGTTGCCTGCTTTTGACAGCAGGATGCCTGCTTTGACAGCAGGTGGCTGCTAGTGCACATCAGGTGCTGCTTTGATAGCAGGAGCCAGCTTTTGACAGCAGTGCTTGCTTTGACAAGCAGTGCCTGCTTTGACAGCAGGTGCTGCTTTGACAGCAGGTGCTGCTGTTACAGGCAGGTGCTGCCTTTGACAGCAGGTGCTGCTTTGAACAGCAGTTGCTGCTTTGACAGCAGGTGCTGCTTTGACACAGGTGCTGCTGTGACAGCAGGAGCTGCTTGATAGCAGGTGGCTGCTTTGACAGCAGGTGCTGGCTTTGACAGCAGGTGCATCATTGACAGCAGTTGCTGCTTTGACAGCCAGTTGCAGCTTATGACAGCAGGTGCTGCTTTGACAGCAGGTGACTGCTGTGAACAGCAAGTGAGCTGGCTTTGATAGCAGGTGCGGCTTTGACAGCAGGTGCTGCTTTGACAGCAGGTGCTGCGGTGACAGCAGGTGCTGCTTTGACAGCAGAGCTGCTTTGACAGCAGTTGCATGCTTGACAGCAGGTGCTGCTTGCATTGACAGCAGGTGCTGCGTGACAGCAGGTGCTGCTTTGATAGCAGGATGCTGCTTTGACAGCAGAGTGCTGCTTTGACAGCAGGTGCTGCTTTGACAGCAGGTGCTGCATTGACAGCAGGAGCTGCATGTTGACAGCAGGGTGCTCTGCTTTGATAGCATGTGCTGCTTTGACAGCAGGTGCTGCATTTGACAGCAGGTGCTGCTGTGACAGCAGGTGCTGCTGTGACAGCGGTGCTGCTGTGACAAGCAGATGGTCTGCTTTTATGACAGCAGTGCGAGGCCTTTGAATCAGCAGTTGCTGCTTTGACAGCAGGTGCTGCTGAGACAGCAGTCTGCTGCTTTGACCGCAGTGCTGCTTTGACAGCAGGTGCTGCTTTGGACAGCAGGTGCTGCTGTGTACAGCAGGTGCTGCTGCTAGTGACAGCAGGTGCTGCTATGGAACAGTGCTGCTTGACAGCAGTTGCTTTGCTTGTATACAAGCGGTTTGCTGCTATGACAGCAGGTGCTGCTTGACAGCAGGTGCTTGCTTTTTGAAACCAGGTGACTGCTTTTGAGACAGCAGGAGCTGCTTTGAACAGCAGGTCTGCTTCTTGACAGCAGTTGCTGCTTTGACAGCAGTTGCTGCTTTGACCGCAGTTGCTGCTTTTGAACGCAGTCATTGACTCTTTGACAGCAGTGCTGCTTTGACAGCAGGTGCTGCTGCTTGACAGCAGTGCTGCTTTGACAGCATTGCTGCTTTGAGACAGCAGGTTGCTGCTTGACAGCAGTTGCTGCTTTGAACAGCAGGAGCTGCTTGAGATCAGTTAGCATGCTTTTCGACAGCATTTCTTGCTTTGACAGAGGCAGGTGCTGCTTTGACAGCAGGTGCAGCTTTGGACAGCAGTTCTGCTTTGACATCAGTTGCAGCTTGACAGCAGGTGCTGCTTTGACAGCAGGTTGCAGCTGCGTTGCAGCATTGCTGCTTTGACTCAGTTGCTGCTTTGACAGCAGGTGCTGCTTTGACAGCATGCTGCTTTGACAGCAGTTGCTCGCTTTGAACAGCAGTTGCTGCTTTGACAGCAGTTCCGCTTTGACAGCAGTGCTGCTTTGAACAGCAGGTTGGCTTGCTTTGACCAGCAGTGCTGCTTTGACAGTCATTGCTGCTTTGACAGCAGTTGCTGCTTTGACAGCAGACTGCTTTGACCAGCATTTGCTGCTTTGACAGCAGGTGCTGCATATAGAACAAGCAGTTTGCTGCTTTGACAGCAGTAGCTACTTTGGACCGCAGGGTGCTGCTTGACAAGCAGGTGCTGAGCTTTGACAGCAAGTTTGCTGCTTTGACAGCAGGTGCTGCATTGAACAAGCGTTTGCTGCTTTGACAGCAGGTGCTGCTTGACAGCAGTTTATGCTTTGACAGCAGTTGCTGCTTTGACCAGCAGGTGCTGCTTTGACAGCCGTTGCTGTTTGACAGCAGGTGCTGCTTTGACAGCAGTGCTAGGCTGTGACAGCAGGTGCGATTGATAGCAGGTCTCTTTGACAAGCAGGTGCTGCTTTGACAGCAGGTGCTGCCTTTGGACAGCAGGTGCTGCTGTGACAAGCAGGTGCTGCTTTGACAGCAGGTACTGCTTGACAAAGCAGTTGCTGCTTTGACAGCAGTTGCTGCTTTGACAGCAGGTGCTGCTTTGACACAGTTGCTGAGCTTGACAGCAGTTGCTGTCTTGACAGCAGGTGCTGCTTATGACAGCAGGTGCCTGCTTTGACAGCAGTTGCTCGCGCTTAGACCGCAGGTATGCTGCTTTGACAGCAAGGTCTAGGCTTTGACAGCAGTTGCTGCATTGACAGCAGGTGCTTGCTTTGCACACTGCTGACTTTGACACAGCAGATGCTACTTTGACAAGCAGAGTTGCGCTAGCTTTGACAGCCAGTGGCTGCTGTTGACAGCAGATGCTGCTTTTGACAGCATTTCTGCTTTGACAGCATGTGGCTGCTTTGACATGCAGTTGCTGCTTTACAGCAGGTGCAGCTTTGACAGCCGTATGCAGCTTTTGACAGCAAGTTGCTGCTGCTTTGACCAGACAGGTGCTAGCTATTGACAGCAGGTGCTGCTTTTGACAAACAGGTGATATCTGCTTTGACAAGCAGGTGCTGCTTTGACAGCAGTCTGCTTTGACAGCAGGTTCTGCTTTGACAGCAGTTGCTTGCTTTATGACACAGTTTGCTGGCTTTGACAGCAGTGTGCTTTGAACAGCGAGGTGGCGCTATGACAGCCATGTGCTGCTTTGACAGCGGTGCTGCTTTGACCAGCAGGTGCTGTCTTTGACAGCAGTGCTGCATTTGAACAGCAGGTGCTGCTTTGGACAAGCGGTGCTGCTTTGGACAGCGGTTTGCTGCTTTGACCAGCAGGAGCTCTTGACAGCAGTTGCTGCTTTGACAAGCATGCTGCTTAGACAGCAGATGCTTGCTTTGACAGGCAGGTGCATGCTTTTACAGCAGGTAGCTGCATTGACAGCGGTTGCTGGCTTTGACAGCAGTTGCTGCTTGACACCCAGGTGGCTGCTTTACCAGCAGTTGCTGCTTTGACAGCAGGTGGCTGCTTTGACAACGTTGCTGCATCGACAGCAGGTCTGGACTTTGACAGCGAGGTGCTGCATTGACAGCAGGTGCTTGCTTTGACAGCATGTTGCTGCCTTATGATCAGCATTGCTGCTTTGACAGCAGTTTGCTGGCTTTGGGACAGCGTTGCTGCTTTGAACAGCAGGTGCTGCTTTGACAGCAGTGCTGCTTTGAGACAGCAGGTGCTGCTCTTGACCAGCAGTGTTGCCTACACACTTTTACAGCAGTGCTGCTTTGGACAGCAGGTTCTGGCTTTGACAAGCGTGTGTTGCTGTTTGCCAGCAGTTGCTGCTTTGACAAGCAGGTGGCTGGCTTTGGGACAGCAGGTGCAGCTCTAGACAGCCCAGGTAGCAGCTTTGACAGCGGTTCTGCCTGGACACAAGGTGCTGCTCTGACAGCAGTTGCTGCTCTGACAGTATTGCTTGCTGCTCTGACAGCATGTGCTGCTCCGACATCCATGGTGACTGCTGTAGACAGCACAACAACCGGAGGATTAACTCCCAAAATCTTACTTCTATACACTAGTTTAGAAGATTGGCAAAACATGGAAGTGTAATATAGACAAGAATACAGACATTTTTTTCACAAGTATGTTTACGTCTGGACGAGTAAAAATCATTACGTATTAACATAGAACATAACTGACGTAATACCTGCCAAACCCTTAAATAAATCATTTTGTCTAAATATCCCAAATCCAATTAATCACCTAAAAAGTACATCCATAAAGTACTGCAAGACTGGCACAAGTTCAAGGTGATCAACGCCCTAACAAACAAGAGATAACAGATAACTAAACAGAGATGGTCCACACACCATAGTAACAATCACCTAACGTACACACACACACAAAACCCCCACACACACACACACACACACACCCCACACGGGCTCACCACACCACACACACACACCACACACACACACGGCACACATACAACACGGGCCGCACACCACACACACACCACACACACACACCACCACACACACGGGCACACATACAACACGGGCGCCACACACGCACACACACACAGAAAGGGATTCGTTTAAGACCTGTAAAACCATCTACGTCGGGCCAACTGGAGTTGAGCACCAGTTTGGAATCCACACCTCCCAAAGCCGAAAGAAATTAAGAAAGTGAAAAGGGGTTTGAACAAGACTATCCCAGAGCTAGGGGGATTGCCCTAGAAAAAAGGTTTGGGGGAAAATCGGCCTGACGACACTGGGGGAAGGGGGTCGGGGGAGACATGATAAGACATAAAAAAAAAATGGCGGAATAAACGAGGTGGACAAAGCGGGATGTTCCAGAGAGGGGACACAGACAAAGAGTACTTTGGGAATTAAAGCTCAATGAATAAAGGGGGATGTTGGGAAGAAATTTCTTCAGTCATAGATGAGGCCAGGGAATCCCTAGAAGTGATTGGTGGAGGCGGGAAACCCAACATTTTTAAGGCGAGTTATGATAGGTCATGGGGCAGGGAGAAAGAGGACCTAGAACAACAGCGAAGGGCGGGGCCGGGAGCTGTGACTCACCCCTGAAACCCCAAAAATAGGTGAGTACAAAAGTGAGTACCCCACACACCAACACACACAACACAAAACCCCAACCACAGGCTCACACACACACACAAAACACCAACACACACACGGGCACACATACACAGGCGCGCACACACGAAAACACACAAAACACACACACACACCCCACCTACACAAACTTAAAGTACATAAACTTCGTCACACTCTACTGCTGAAAATCATTTCTATTTCAAACATTTTTGGCATCAAGGGCACCATTTTGGCACCAAAGCGCACCTTTTGCATGCACGTATTTACACTGTCTCACACAGATTTAGAAAACTAAATTAATTACACGGGCAAGAGGGCAGATAGGAAATTGTTAAGTATATATAAAAAAGAAATTCTAAAAAAAAATGTGATTGAAAGTAAGTGCACGAGTAGTATTTTATAGATAGCATCCAAATTGTTCTACGTTTTAGTATAGTTTAGTATATATTATATATATATTTAAATATAGAACCTTTAAATTAAAATATGGAATTATAAAAAAAAGGCAGTTCACAGAAAGTTGTTTTAGAAAAGCAAAAAATCACTTATAAATTACTTTGGAAGGTAAAAAGAAACTAAAATTTTTAATTAAGGAAGCTCACTTTGTAATTTTCGTGTCTTCAGTGTGTTATTTTGTAACTCAAAAAAAATATTCACAAAGAAAAAAAAGAAAAATCCCCGAAGAAATTAAGGAATTTTTGTAGACCATTTTTGACAAAAAAAATTTAACGGGTGCCCCCCAAAACCCTTGCTGCAGAATTCTGTTTTTTTTTTCTGATTCTCTTATTATTATTAAAATTTGCTCCACTGTCCCCGTAATTACTGTATAATTTCTTGTATTCTTGTGCGGTACTTGTATATTGGAAACGCTTGTTCTCGTTATTGTACCTTCCTTAAATAAAGTAATGTGTAACTTCACCTTTTTTGTGTGTTCATTGGTTTTTTCCTCCAGTGTTATAAAAAATACTATTGGGGGTTATGTGAAGTGTACTTTGTGTGTTACATATGGGGGTACCTCTCCAGTGTTACCATACTATTTTGGGTTTTGTTAAGTGTACTTTTGTGTGTTCTAATGGTTCTATTTTCCGTTAACATACTATTTTTAGTTAAATGTATTTTTTGTTACTTTGGTTCTACTCTCCAGTGTTAACACACTATTGTATGGTAAATGTACTTTGTGTGTTACTAAGGTTCTACCTCCTGTTTCTACCTACTATTGTTTTTGTGTAAGGGACTTTGTGTTTACTATATGGGTTTTTTCTCCAGGTTACTACACTACTATTGAGAGTACTTTTTGTGCGTTTCAAATATTCTTTCATTACTGAAGTTGTTGTTACTCACTGTTCTTGTATGTTACTTACCTTTTTTTTTTATTTAAATCTACTTTCTGTATCTTTTTATTTGTTGCGTTTGTTTCTGGCAAAACTTTTTTTTTCCTTTAGTTAACGTGCTTGTTGTATGTTACATGCTTTTTTGTATTTGACGTGCTTGTTTATTTTACGTTTTTGTTGTATTGTTGACGTGTTGTTGTATTGTTGAATGCTGTTTTATTTTGACGGCTTGTTTAGTTTGACGTGCTTTTTGTATTGTTACGGCTTTTTGTATTTTTTGACGTGCTTGTTGTATTGCTGACGTGCTTGTTGTATTTTTGACATGCTGTTGTATTGTTGACGTGCTTGTTGTATTGTTACATGTTGTTGTATTGTTGACGTGCTTGTTGTATTGTTGACGTCTTGTTTATTTTTGGGCGGCTTTGTTTTAGTTGACGTTCTTGTTGTATTGTTGACGTGCTTTTGTTTGTTGAATGCTTTTTGTATTTTTGACGTGCTTGTTGTATTTTGACGGCTGTTTTTATTTTGAAAGCTTGTTGTATTTTTTGCATGTTTTGTATGTTGACATCTTGTTGATGTTTACGTGCTTTTTTTGTATTTTGACGTGCTTGTTGTATTTGTTCACGGGCTTGTTGATTTTTGACATGCTTGTTGAGTTTTTAGTGCTTGTTTATTGTTGACGGCTTGTTTTTGTTTAAATGCTTGTTTTTGTTGAGTGCTTGTTGTATTGTTTTACGGCTTGTTGTATTGTTGACATGCTTTTGATTGTTTACGTCTTTTTTGTATTGTTTACATGCTTGTTGTATTGTTGACGGCTTGTTGTATTGTTGACACTTTTTTGTATTGGTGACGGCTTGTTGTATTGTTGACATGCTTGTTGTATTGTTGACGTGCTTTTTTGTATGTTGACGTGCTTGTTGATTTTTGACGTGAGCTAAAGATTCCACTGTTTTTTCCCACAACAACTTCAAATTATGCCCCTGCACTTTCTCCAGCGTTCTCTCCACATGGCACTTATACTTCACACGGACTTTTATCTCTACACGGGACTTATATCCTCACCTTGGGATTTTATCTCCACACTGGCACTTTAAAAATTTTTCCCCACGGGCCCCTTAATCTCTCACACTGGCCTTTTTATTCTCACACTGGACTTATATTTTCCAACTGGCACTTTATCTCACCGGCACTATATCTCCCACTGGCATATATCTCTCACAAGGCACTTTTATCTCTCCACTGGCCCTTTTAATCTCACCGGCACTTTTATCTCTCACACGGCATTTATACTCTCCCTGGCCTTATACTCTCACACTGGCACTTATATCTCTACACGGGGACTTATATCTCCACAAGGGGGCTTTTATCTCTCACAAATGGCCTTATATCCTCACATGGCACTTATATCTCTCAACTACTTTTTTCTCTACATGGCACTTATATCTCTCACAAGGCCTTAATCTCCAACCCGGCACTTAATCTCTCAACTTGTTTTTATCCCACATGGCACTTTTATCCTCCATGGGATTTTTTTTCCTCCCCCGGGCACTTATATCTCTTACACTGGCACTTATATCCCACACTGGGAATTTTAAAATTCCCACTGGACTTATATTTCACACTGGACTTATTCTCTCACACTTGTACTTAATCCCCACGGGGATTTATATCTCTCCACTGGCACTTATATCTCCAAACTGGCACTTATATCTCTCACATGGGGAAATTTTATCTCCACATGGCACTTTAAACTTCACACTGGCCTTAATCCTCACACTGGCCTTATATCTCTCACATGGGACTTAATCTCTCACCTGGCACTTTTCTCTCACCTGGCACTTATATCTCTCCACTTGACTATTCTTCCACTGGGACTTAATCTCTCAACTGGGACTTTATCCCCACTGGCACTTTTCTCTCACCGGCCTTTTATCCTTTACACGGCACTTATATCCTACACGGCCTTATATCCTCACATGGCTTTTATCCTCACCTTGTACTAAAATCTCTCACAGGCACTTATATCTCTCACCTGGCACTTTTATCTCTACACTGGATTAATCTCTCCACTGGCAGTTAATCTTCACACTGGACTTTTTATCTCTCACACTGGGCACTATACTCTCACACTGGACTTATATCTCTCACATGGGACTTATTTCCTCACCTGGCACTTTTATCTCTCCACTGGCATTTTATCTCTCCACTGGGACTATAACTCTCCAAAAAGGCACTTATTTCTCTCAACGTCCTTAATCTCTCACACTGGCATTTTACTCCACACGGCACTTTTAATCTCCACGGGGCTTTATATCTCAACTGGCACTTAATCTTCCATGGCATTATATCTCTCCCTGGCATTATATCCTCAACGGGGCCTGTATCCCAAGGCATTTTATCTCTCCCAGGGGGACTTATACTCTCACCTGGCATTATATCTCTCACACTGGCACTACTTCACACTGGGACTTTATCCTCACATGGGATTATATCTCCACACGGGACTTTTTTCTCTCCCCAGGCAATTTTTATCTCTCACACTTGTACTTTATATCTACCTGGGACTTAAACTCTCACACTGGCCTATTCTCTCACACTGGCACTTTTTTCTCAACGGCACTTTTTCTCCCACTGGGATTTTATCCCCTCACACTGGGACTTATATTTTCACACTGGCCTTTTATCTCTCACACTGGCACTTATACCTCCACTTGGACTTTTATCCCTTTTCCCCTTTTACTTAATTCTCACATGGCCTTATTCCTCACACTGGGACTTTTATCCTCACACTGGCAAATTTCTCTCACACTGGCACTTATATCTCTCACCTGGCACTTATATCTCTCCACTGGGACTTTTATCCTACCGGCACTTATTCTCTCAATGGCACTTTTTTTTCTTCCCACTGGCACTTTTATCCCACACTGGGACTTATACTCTCACAGGCACTTATATCTCTCACACGGGGATTTTATCCCACCTGGGACTTATACCCCCAATGGAAATCTCTCACACGGGGACTATATCTCTCAACCCGGACTTATTCCTACACGGGGCTTATCCCCACACTGGCACTTATATCCCAAAACTGGCAATTATATCTTCCCCAGGGCACTTTTTCTCTCACACTGGGACTTATATCTCTCACACTTTACTTATATCTTCCCCACGGCACTTTTATTTCCAAATGGCACTTTTTTATCTCTCCACTGGATTATTCTCCACACTGGATTATATCTCTCACCTGGGGACTTTACTCTCACACTGGCATTATATCTCTCACATGGCATTAATCTCTCACACGGCATTTTACTCTCACACTGGACTTATATCTCCACTGGCACTTTTCTCTCACACTGGGATTAATCTCTCACACTGGCCTTATATCTCTCACACTGGCACTTATATCTCTCACACTGGCACATATCTCCACACTGGCCTTTTATCTCTCACAAAACCCGGGACTTATATCTCTACAAAGGCACTAATCTCTCACACTGGCACTTTTATCTCTCACACTGGCCTTAATCCTCCACTGGCACTTATATCCTTTACACTGACACTTTAATCTCTCACACTGGCATTATATCTCTCACACTGGCTTTTATCTCTCAACTGGGACTTAAAATTTCTCACATGGCACTTTATTTTCCAAATGGCACTTATATCCCCACACTGGACTTAATCCCACACGGGGGAAATTATATCTCTCCCTTTACTTTTTTCTCTCACCTGGCATTATACCTCCACTGGCACTTATTCTTCCACTGGGACTTTTTCTCCACACTGGCACTTTTATCCTCACAATGGCACTTATATTCCCCACACTGGGACTTTTATCTTACACTGGCCTTATATCTCTCACACTGCACTTATATCTTCAATGGCACTTATATCTTCCCCAAAATGGGATTTAATCTTCACACTGGCATTTATTTCACACTGGCACTTATATCTTACACTGGCCTTATATCTCTCACACTTGGGACTATCTCTCACACGGGACTTATATCTCTCACCTGGGACTTATATCCTCACACGGCACTTATATTTCCAGGCATTTATCTCTCCACGGCACTTATTCTCTCACACTGGGACTTATATTCTCCACTGGCACTTAATCTCTCACACTGGGACTTTTATCCTCCACTGGCATTTTAAATTTTCACACTGGCACTTATATCTCTCACACTGGGACTTTATCCTCACACTGGCACTTTACTCTCACACTTGACTTTTATCCTCCACTGGCACTATATCCTCACACTGGGACTTATACTCTCACACGGCACTTAATCCTCACCTGGCACTTTAAATTTTTCCACAAAGGGACTTATTTCTTCACATGGACTTATACTCTCACACGGCACTTATATCTCTCACAGGCACTTATATCTCTCACACGGCATTATATCTCTCACCTGGCATTTTATCCTCACACGGCACTTATATCTCTCACACTGGGCCTTTTAAACTCTCAACCCCGGGACTTATATCTCTCACACTGGGATTTTTTTTTTTCTCCCACTGGATTATACCTCACACTGGCAACTTTTAACTCTCACCCTGCACTTTTTATCTCTCCACTGCACTTATACTCTCACACTGGCACTTAAATTTTTTTCACACTGGCACTTTTTTCTCTCCCACTGGCACTTATATCTCTCACAATGGGACTTTTAACTCTCACACGGGGACTTATATCTCTCACCCGGCATTATACTCCACACTGCCTTTTATCTCTCACCACTGGCACTTATTCTCTACACTGGGACTTATATCTCTCACACTGGGGACTTATATCCTCAATGGCACTTATTCCCACACGGCACTTATATCTCTCCACTGGCACTTATATCCTCACACGGCACTTTAAACTCCGACTGGCACTTATACTCTCACCTGGCACTTATTCTCCACACTGGCATTATTTCTCCCACTGGGACTTATTTCCACCTGGCACTTTTTATCCTCACACTGGGCCCTTTTAAACCTTTACCTGGCACTTAATCTCTCCCCTGGGGACTTATACTCTCACATGGCACTTATATTCTCACACTTGTACTTATATCTCTCACACGGGGACTTATTTCTCACACGGACTTATTCTCCACACTGGGACTTAATCTCTCACACGGGCCCCTTTATCCTCACCTGGCACTTATACTCTCCACTGGCCTTATACTCTCACACGGGGACTTATCTCCACATGGGCCCTTTATCTCCACACTGGGCCCTTTTATCTCTCACACTGGCACTTATATTCTCACAATGTTTTATATCTCTCACACTGGGAATATCCTCCACACGGCACTTTATCTCCACACGGGACTTTTTTCTCACCCGGCACTTTTATCTCTCACCTGGGACTTAATCTCCACATGGGACTTATACTCTCACACTGCACTTATACTCTCACCTTGTACTTATTCTCTCACACTGGACTTATATCTCTCACACGGGAATTTTAACTCCACACTGGGACTTAAATTTTTCTCCACGGGACTTATATCCTACAATGGCCTTATACTCTCACACTGGACTTATATTCTCACAAAAGGGACTTATATCTCCACACTGGGACTTATACTCTCAACTGGCACTTATATCTCCCACTGGGACTTTTACCTCACACTGGCATTTTTATCTCTAACTGGCACTTTTATCTCTCACCTGGCCTTATTCTCTCACACTGGGACTTTTATCTCTCACACTGGGGCCTTTTTTCCTCACAGGGGACTTATTTCCTCACCTGGCACTTATTCTCCACCTGGCCTTAATCTTCACCTGGCACTTAACTCTCACATGGCACTTATATCCTCCATTTGGGACTTATATCTCTCACACTGGCCTTATATCCTCAGACTGGACTTATTCCTCACACTGGCACTATATCTCTCCACCCGGCACTTTTTTCTCTCACACTTGTACTTATTCTTCACACTGGCACTTATATCTCTCAACTGGGACTTATATCCTCCACTGGCACTTATATCTCTCCACTGGCCCTTATATCTTCACATGGCACTTATATCTCCACATGGGACTTATACTTCCACTGGGACTTATACTCCACACTGGGGACTTATTCTCTCCCTGGCCTTATATCCCACCCTGGCACTTATACTCTACACGGACTTTTATCCTCACACTGGCACTTATACCTCCACTGGCCCTTTTATCCTTTACATGGCACTTTACTCTCCCCACTGGCATTATATCTCTCACACTGGCCCCATATCTCCAACTGCACTTTACTCTCACACTGGGACTTTTTACTCCACACTGGCCCCTTAATTTTTCTCACACGGCATTTTAAACTCCACATGGCACTTTATCTCTCACAAATGGCACTTAATCTCTCACCGCACTTATATCCCACACTGCACTTTTTTCTCTCACACTGGCACTTATCCTCACACTGCATTAACCTCACACGGCACTTTAACTCTCACAACTGGACTTATTTCTCTCACACTGGGACTTAATTCACATAGCACTATCATCCAAAACAAAATTTATCAAATTTTAAAGTTTTAATATAACTATAAATAAAAGTGGTAAACAGAATATAGTAATTATGAAGTGCTATTTAAAAATTTTAAAACAAATAAAAATATTATTTGCAAGCAAATTTAAATTTATTCCAAAAAAAAAAGTTAAATAAAAGTATTATTAAAAATATCAAATAAAATTAATGGAAATATGAACTATAATAAGTTAATGTATTTTATGTACAGTATATTATGTACAGTATATTATGTACAGTATATTATGTACAGTATATTATGTACAGTATATTATGTACAGTATATTATGGTTTAGAAAGACACGTAAGCAAACACTATAACATATTTATTAGAAAACGTTTCGGTCCTGGGACCTTGATCACTTCTAACATACAGAGGTAGAAAGACATTATATATATAGGCGGAGAGTGAGATGTGACGCACGTGACCTGAGGAATGTCATAAGAACATAAGAATGGAGGAACACTGTAGAAGGCCTACTGGCCCATGCGAGGCAGGTCCTTATCAAAACAACCTCTGCCTGTGATGAGGACGGGTAGACGATGAAATCATGTGACTCCTGTGTTGTTGGGTTGGTGCTGCTTAAGTATCATGTATGCCAATGTTTTTGAAATTTTGTAGTTTCCAGTGTTGCGTTCTATAGTGTCGGTGACGGTGATTAGTGAGGCTTCTAGGCACCGTCGGCGTCTGAGGTCTGGTTCAGTGAGAACGAGTTGTGCCTCGTTCCAGTTCATCAAATGCCCCGTGGAGTCTCTGTGGAGGACACAGGCGTACCTTACATCGTCTCTGTTAGAGGCATTTCGATGCTCATTCAGGAGGACTGCAAGATTTCTGCCTGTCTCGCCTACATATTTCTTGGGACAGAACCCACAGGGGATAGTGTAGACGCCTGCTGTAGAAGTTAGAGGTGTGGGGCTGCGTTTAGTAGTGAGGTCTTTGATAGAGGATGTGTTTATGGTGGAAACGTTGATGTTACTCATAGCAAGTGCCCGGCGAGTATTCGTGGCAACGTCGCCACATGGGAGTACTATGAACTGTTCAGGTGACCTTCTCTCCCGAATTTCCAACCTGAATGTTAAAAAAAAAAGCATGGCTTCCTTTCGAGTCACACCCCTCTTAACCAACGTTCCTTAAAGCGCGCAATCAACTTTCGAACAGGGCCACGAAAACCAGACCCCCTTTACCTCTTCTAGATTTCACCAAATCTAGTGGAAACTTTGGGTTAATTTAAACTTCTCAAGTTCAGACCTTTACAAACAATGTTTTGGGGGATGGCAATGGCAGCCCGCTCATGCTGTGCTGCCAACCCTTCATAAAAAACCCTTGGAGACAGAGAAATTCAGCACCCTCTTTTTCCCAACACCTTTACCTGGTAGATACTTTGATGATAATTGGTTTTTCTATCCGAGACGTCTAAAAATTTCCGGGCCCTACTCAACAAGATAATCTTAAAAACCACAATAAATTTACATTTAAACCCTCGAAAAAGATGGCAAACTTCCTTTCCTCGACGTTCATGTGAGATCCCCCGACAGTGACAAACTTCTCTTCAAAGGTATAGAAAACCTACCAACAAGGACGATCTTATACCTTTTTTACACCAAATACCCCACTAAAAAAGGATCCTCATTGGTTTCTTCTTGAGAGCTCTTCGCATCTCCACCCTTGTTTTCTAGAAAATGCACTTACAAAACAAAGCCTTTACACGCTTCAGTTCCCCTTTCTTCACCCCGAGATTCGACCAAGGCAAAAGCATCCTCAACAAACCCCCAGGGAACAGCCCCCAAACATTCATAGATCCCATGGGGCGATTTTTCCACGAATAATCGCCGGGCACTTGCAGAGAAACAAAACGTTTCCACCATAAACACACCCTCTATCAAAAACCCTCACTAAAAACGCAGCCCCACACCTCTAACTTCTACGCAGGCCCGTCTACATTTCCCCCTGTGGGTTCGTCCCCAAGAAATATGTTGGGCAGAAGGCAAGACTTGCGTCCCCTGAAGACATCGAAACCCCTCTAACAGAGACGATGTAAGGTACGCCTGTGTCCTCCACAGAGACCCACGGGCAATTTATGAACTGGGAACGAGGGACAACTCGTTCTACTGAACCAGACCCCAGACCCGCGTGCCTAGAACCTCACCAAAAACACCGTCAAAACCGACACTATAGAACCCAACACGGAAATACAAAATTCAAAAACATTGGCATACATGATACAAGCAGCCCAAACCCAACAACACAGGAGTCACATGATTTCATCGCTACCCGTCCCATCACAGGCAGAGGTTGTTTTTGATAAGGGCCTCCTCGCATGGGCCATAGGCCTTCTACAGTGTTCCTCCATTCTTATTTCTTTGACATTCCCAGGGCACGGGGTCCACCACTCTCCCCTAATAAAAAAGCTTTCAAAACCTCGTATGTTAGAAGTGACAATCCCTGACCGAAACGTTTTTTTTTCTAATAAATTGTTTATAGTGTTTTGCTTACGTGTACTTTCTAAAAACAACTTGTCGGTAATTATTACCAAGGTGTTTATTCTACCACAGTATAGTATGTAACATATATTATGTACAGTAATATTATGTACAGTACATTATGTACAGTATTTATGTACAGTATATTATTACAGTATATTATGTACGAAAGTATATTATGTACAGTATAATTATGTACAGTATATTATGTCAATTATATTCTGTACAGTGTATTTATGTTACAGTATATTATGTACAGTAATATTATGTACAGTATATTATGTTAACAGTATATTATGGGTACAGTATATTATGGTACAGTAAGTATTATGTAGCGAGTGGGGGGGGCCTAGTATACTGGTGTTGGAGGCTCTAGGTGGAAGGTGCGGAAGAATGCAGGGGGGGGGGGGGGGAAAAAATTACATTATATTATGTACAGTGTATTATGTAACAGATATTATTACAGTATATTATGTACTGTATATTATGTACATATATTATGTACAGTATATTAGGTACAGTATATTATGTACAGTGTATTTTGTACAGTAAATTAATGTACATTTTTTTTTTAAATTTTATAAATTATTATTATATTAATGATAATATTCAGTATATGTGACTATATTGATATTATACTATCCAAAACAGCGCCCTGCCACTCGTAGCAGGTGCTGCTGACAGCAGTTGCTGCTTTGACAGCAGGTGCTGCTGTTGACAGCAGGTGCTGCTCTGACAAGCAGTTGCTGCTGCAGTCCGACACAGGTGCTGCTCTGACAGCAGTGCTGCTCTGCCAGGAGCAGTGCTGCTTTGACAGCATTGCTAGCAATGCTCCTCCGACAGCAGGTGCTGCCTCTGGACAGCAGGTGCTGCTTTGACACGGTGCTGCTCTGACAGCAGGTGCTGTCTTCTGACAGCAGGTGCTGCTTTGACAGCGGTTGCTGCTCTGAGACAGCAGGTGCTGCTTTGACATGCAGTTTGCTGCTGTTGAAAACAGCAGGTTGCTGCTCTGACAGCAGGTGCGGGCGTTTGACACAGCATTTGGCTGCTTGACCGCAGGTCGCTTGCTTTGAAACAGCAGTTGCTGAATCTGACAGCAGGTGCTGCTTTGACAGCAGTTGCTGTGTTGACAGCAGTTGACTGCCTTTGACAGCAGGTGCAGCTCTACAGCAGGTGCTTGCTCTGACAGCAGGTGCTGCATTGACAGCAGCTGCTGCTTTGACAGCATTGCTGCTTTGACAGCAGTTGCTGCTTTGACAGCAGTTTGCTTGATTTGACAGCAGGTGCCGAGAGCTCTTACAGCAGGTGGCTGGCTATTGACAACAGTCTGCTTGACAGCAGTTGCTGCTTATTTACAGCAAAGCTGCTTTGACAAGCAGTTGGCTGATTCTGACAGCAGGTGCTGCTTTGACAGCAGATGCTGCTTTGACAGCAGGTGCTTGCTCTGACACAAGGTTCTGATCTGACAGGTGCTGCCTCTGACAGCAGGTGCTGCTGGCTCTGACAGCAGGTCGCTCTGACAGCATGTGCGCTTTAGACAGCAGTTGCTGCTTCTGCTGCCGACACAGGTGCTGCTTCTGACATCAGTGCTGCTGCTGCTTTGACAGCGGTTGCTCTGCTCTGAACAGCAGTGCTGCTCCTGCTTACTGACAGCTATGTGCTGCTTTGACAAGCGTTTAGCGGAGCTCTGACAGCAGGTGCTACCTCTGACAGCAGGTGATGCTTTGACAGCAGGTGCTGCTCTACAGCAGGTTGCTTGCTTTGACCAGCGGTTTGCTGCTCTGACAGCAGGGGCTCCTCTGACAGCAGGGTGCGCTTTTCTGACAGCAGGTGCTGCTGTAGACACACACAGCCGGAGATTAACACCCAAAAATCTTATTTACTTCATATTCCCACTAGTTTGAATTTGGGCAATACATGAAGTGTAACATAGACTAGAACACAGACATATTTCACAGTATGTTTACAGTCTGGACGAGTAATAACATACATTAATGACATAGAACATAACTGACGAGTAATACCTGCCAACCCATAAATTAATCACTGTCTAATTCCGACGCCAGATTTAACCACCTAAAAGGTTACATCACATAAAGTACTCAATACTCGCACAAGTATCACAGTTGTACCACGCACTAATAAACAAGAGAACACAAATAACTTATCATAGATGTCCACACAATAGTCAATTCACATATCGTACACTCACAAAAGGTAGTACGCTGATACGGACATAGTGGATGTACTTGTGTGAACGTAGCATACTGGATGTATTTTTGTGTGTACATGGCAATGGTAGATAGTTAGTGTGTGTACGTGTGTATGGTGGTGTGTAATGTACTGGCATGGTGGCGATGTGCTTTGCTTGTGGTGTTACGTAGCATGGTGCTAGAGGTGTGCTTGTGTAATGTACGTGGGCATGGTGGAATGTGCTTTGTGTATGTACGGTGGGCATGGTGGATGTGCTTGGTATGTACGTGGGCATGGTGGATGTGCTTGTGATGTACGGTGGCATGGGTGGATGTGCTTGTGTATGTACGTTGCATGGTGAAGTGGCTTGTGTATGTACGTGGCATGGTGGATGTGGCTTTTTTTTTGTAAACGTGGCATGGTGGATGTGCTTGTGTGTACGTAGCATGGTGAATGTGCATTTGTGTAATGTACGTGGCAATGGTGAATCAGCTTGTTATTACGTGGCATGGTGGATGAAAGTTGAAGTGTACGTGTGTATTTGTGTTA
Organism: Cherax quadricarinatus; assembly: GCF_026875155.1. Lineage (NCBI taxonomy): Eukaryota > Metazoa > Arthropoda > Malacostraca > Decapoda > Parastacidae > Cherax > Cherax quadricarinatus. The sequence continues at coordinate 57,704,633 of NC_069420.1, forward strand.
AAATCATCCATGAAGACCTTAAGAATTACGTAGGTGTTATACGCATGTATGTTGTGTGTGATGATTGTGTACAAGACGCTTTTATTCGTGTGGATAAACAGTGTGATTTTGTAGGACAGTGTGGAGAATGCAGAAATGTGTGAGGTGTGGTGTAGGTATACACAAGTTCCCACTTGTGTTAGCCTATGCGGTTCCCTTGCACGTCATATAAACTACAAAATGTAGTAAAAACACAAATAACTCGCACATATTAAAACCAGTTAGATTACATATATTCGTGCCGTACAGGTAAAACTTGCGATTTTTGGCTTAAATAACAATGCTGTTTTCCCTAAAACCGAATTAGAACAACGAAATCTGTGTATGCCAATATTCCGTAAAACACATTCTGAGGCCTAACAAAAAAAAAACATATTTCATTGTGTTTTATATTAAACTAACTACTGTAAACTTATCTAAAATATATTTAGTTGGATAGGCTTAATTAAATTATGCATGTAAACAAGGAGAGACTCTTAAAAGAGTTGCTTCTCATTCTAAGTGAATACAGTTATATTTACAAGGCTTCGTGAATTTAATCTGTGCCAAGTTGAGGCAACTTTGTCTATGATGTGTGTCTGTGCATTATAATTGTGTGTAAACCATACCACTTGTGCAACATTTGGGGAAGGTATTATGATTGTGGGAAAACGTGTTGCCTAAACGCTGTACAAAGTGGTTTAATTATCAACTTGTCAGTTTTTTAAACCATAATTATAATATATATATATAATATATAATAATAATATATATATATATATATATATATAATATAGTATATATATAATATATAATATATATAAATAATATATATAATATAATATGGCACATGTGATTAATCTGGCGTCGGAATTAGACAAGCTTGGATTAACATTTAAGGTAAGGCAGGTATTACGTCAGTTTATTTTCTAAAGTCATGATTATTTTCGTCCAGACTGTAAAGTAAACTTGTGAAAAATGACTGTATTGTAGTCAATATTAAACTTACATGTTATTGCCAAACATTATCATAAACTAGTGAATAGAAGTAAGACTTTTTGAGGTGTTAACCCTCCGGTGTTTATCTGGAGTTTATCTGGAGAGCGAGTACTCGGGGGTCAACGCCCCGCGGAGTCCCGGTCTGTGACCAGTCCTCCTTAGGTCGTGTCCCCAGGATGCGACCCACAACCAGTCTCTGACTAACACCCAGTACGCTCATTTTACCTGATTGGGACATAGAACAACAGGTGGAAAGAAACAGTCCCAAGTGTTTCTCTACTCTGGCTTGGGAATCGAACCCAGGCACCTCAAAACCCGTGTGAAAGCGAGAGCGTTAAAACACCACCAGCCAGCCACCAACAGCACCTGTTGTCAGAGCAGCACCTGCTGTCCAGGAGGCTGCACCGGTTGTCAAACACCTGCGTCGGTGGACAGTGCTGCTCTGATAGATACTCTCAGTATGATCACATAACAAAGCATAATTAAACATAATATACTGGAATGAAAACACATTCACTATATTCTATTGTACTTGATATTTTCATTAATTTTACTTAATAAATTATCTTCTTTAATAATATTTTTAAGTTTTGATAATTATTATATGATAAATAAGGTAAACTTAATTTCCTTACCAAATATTTCTAATTAGCATTTCATAATTATCTACCTATTCTGTTAACGATCTTTTTCCTACAGTTATGATTCCATAAGTTTTTTTTATAAGTGTTTGGTATAAATTTTAAAGTGGAGCAAGATACCTTGCTTAGGGAGATATAAACGCCAGTGTGAGAGAGAGTGACTTCTAAGGGTGCAGTGGAAAAGACATTGAAGTTCTTGTAGTAAAACAACGGTGTGGAATCTTGAGCTGACGTCAGCAATACAACAAGCACTCAACAACAATACAACAAGCAAGTCAACAATACAACAAGCACGATCACAATACAACAAGCAAGTCAACCGAGAAAATACAACAAGCACGTCAACTAGAGGAACGGAAATGTAATTACGACAAAAAACGAGAAACAGCAGCACCACAAAATACAATAAGTATAATATCATTAAAGGTACAGAAACAAGCAAGAACAGGGTAGTAAATAGAAAAGAATAGTACATTAACGCACAAAAAAATCACTCTCAGATAGCATAGTAGTTAACACTCAAGATACAAACAATATAGTAGATACACACAGGAAAAGCGCAGTTAACACATAAAAACAGTACAGTAACACACACAAGAAATTTAAGAAACGTAACAATAACGACAACAGAACAGTTTTACCAATATACAACGTACCGCAAAGAACATACAAGAATAATACAGTAATATACGGAAAGTTTTCAGTGAGCAACATTTAAATACATAATAAGAAAATCAGAAACAGTAAGAAGAGAGTTTTTTCTAGCAGCCAGGGTTGTGGATCAACAGTTGAATTATTTTTGTCAGAACGTCTGAGTCTTCAATCTGTCCTTAATTTCTTCCCGAGAATTTTTTTATTTTTTTTTGTCTTCTGTGACTGCGAATATTTTTTCGAGAATAGTAAAGAAAGACGAGTAAGTAACAGACTGAAAGATAACAGAGACGAAAGATAACAGACGTGAAGATAACAGACTGAAGATAAGCAGGACGAAGATAAGGAGACGTGTAAGATAACAGACGTGAAGAAACAGACGGAGAATAACAGACGTGGGATAAAAGACGTGAAGATAACAAACGTGAGATAACAAACGTGAAGATCAACAAACGAAATAAGAAGACGAGAAGATAACAACGTGAAGAAAACAACGGAGATAACAGACGTGAAGATAACAGACGTAAGATAACAAACGTGAGAATAACAAACGTGAAGATAACAGAACGTGGAAGATAACAAAAGTGAAGCTAACAAACGTGAAGATAACAAACGTGGAGATAACAAGACGGAAGAAAACAAACGTGAAGATAACAATAGGACGTGAAGATAACAAACGTAAGATAACAAAAAAAACGTGAAGCTAACAAACGGTGAAGCTAACAAACGTGAAAGATAACAAGACGAGATAACAAACGTGAAGATAACAACGAGAAGATAACAAGACGTGAAGACATGAAAACTAATAAAGGTTGGTAGAATTAACCGGACAATATGTTAAAGTAAAAGGACACAAGTGCAACTAATGTGACATTTTATTGTGGTCCAACGTTTTCGCTCTCCGGAGCTTTGTCAAGCCTTTACCTTGACAAAGCTCCTGGAGAGCGAAACGTTGCCACAATTAAAATGTCACATTGTTGCACTTGGTCATTTTTACTTTACGATATATTTATGCAATTATCAAGTCACTAGCCAATGGTTTATCAAACAGATAGACAGACTGAATCAAAATAAATCCCCAGGAGCTCTGATGAACTGTTGTCTAGGGTTCTTAATGAGTGTAAAAATGGAACTTTGTGAACCTGACCTCATATTATTTAATATTTTCTCTTGAAACAAGGTGAAGGGTCCTGATATGTGGATGATGGCTTATGTAATTCCTATCTTTAAAGCAGGACAAGTCGTTACAGTCAAATTACCGCCCAATAAAGTCCTAACCTCATTTGTGACAAGTTGCTTAGAGTTAATTATTAGCTGATAATATAAATAGCCATCTTGGAAAAGCATAGCTTGATTAAGAATACTCAGCAATGGATTCACTAAGGCCTTTCCTGCCTAACTAATTTGGTGACGTTCTTCAGTAAAGCCGTTGATCATGACAAAGAAGTCGATAGTGTTTACTTGGATTTTAGTACGGCATTTTGATAGAGTACCACACCAGAGACTGTTAAAAAAAATGGCACCTCATGGCCAATGGGAAATGCCTGTCCATGGATCGAGTCATGGCCACTAACAGGAAGCAGAGAGTATGCTTAAAATGGGGTTATAATCCGAGTGGGATCTGCAACAAGTGGCGTTCCACAGGGATCAGTTTTTAAGGCCCGTTTGTTGTTTGTTTATAATATATATCAATTGACCATGAATGAGGGTGATTACAAGTGATAGAGCAAATTTCGCCGATGACACTCATAAATAAGGTAGGGGGGGGTTGGGTAGATAATTGATTCAAACGTAAGATGTTAGGGAACTTCAGAAGGATTTAGACAAACTCCTATTCTTGTCAGAAAATTGGCAGATGCAGTTCATCTGTAGATAAATTGCAAGGCGGTCTGTAGCTCGGAGTGTCCCATAACCCTAGCACTTATAAGTGTAAATGATGTAGAAATTAGCCATACAGATTCTTGTGAGAAGGACTTTGTGGTTATGGTGACAAGCAACCTTAAGCCAAGACAGCAATGCCTAAGCGTACGTAATAAGGCAAATAATTATTGGGATTAATATCAGAAGTGTTAGCAACAGAAGGTCCAGAGGTTATACTGCAGCTTTATACTCGTTATAAGGCCACAACCTAGTAGAATGACTAGACTTAATTTAAATATCATAAGAAATCTTCGTGAAGGTAAGACACATACGCAGCAGTTAAGAAGCTTTATATATTCCGAAACGTTTCGCCTACAAAGTAGGCTTTCTTTTCAGTCGAATAGAGAAAGTAGGCAGGAACAGTAGAGTATGTGAATACGATGTAATCAGTCTATCACCCTGAAAGTCGTAGATTGAGGTTGTCAGTCCCGACAGCCTTGAGAAGTTCATTCCATGGTCAGGAACTATCTTAAGATCAAGCATGTATGTAAAAGGAAACATAAAGAACATAAGAACGAAGGAACAACTGCAGGCAGCCTACTGGCCCATGTGAGGCAGGTCCCAAGGTCTTCTACCGCTTAAGCCAATGCACTCCAACCTAGTCAGGTCAGTCACCATTGACGTCTTAAGGGGGAGGAAACACGCAACTGACCTGGTAGCACAAGCTATCAGGTCCAACTCAACGTACCCACCCACATCCAGTCCATGTATTTTATCCCAAGCCAACCTATTTTTAAGGCTAAACAAACTTTTCTGGACTCTATAACGTACGTTGGGAGTTTGTTCCACTCATCCACAACTCTATTACCAAACAAGTTACTTTCCTATATCCTTCCTGAATCTGAATTTACTTCCAACTTAAAACATTGCTGCGAGTCCTGTCCTAGGCTAGATAGTTTTCAGCACACTATTTACATCCCTTTATTTTATTCCCTGTCTTTCAATTTATACACCTCAAACATATCCCCCTAATTCTACGTCCTTCATAGAGAGTGCAGATTCTAGATCCCTAGGTCTGAAACCTCATAGGGAAGGTTTTCTGATACATGGGTCTAAACTTTGTTTATCCTCCTTGTACATTTTCCAGAGCATTTGTTCCATTCTGTAATACGTGACCAAAACTGTGGCATCGTAATCTAAATGAGTGCCTAACCAATGATGTATAATGAGTTTGAAGAACCAACCTGAGATTCCTATTAATCTAATGCTTTTTGATATGAAAGCCAAGGATTTCTAATAAGATTTAATTGCGAACACTTATGCATGTTGTCTGGTTGCCAGATTAACTGCTAACGCAGAACTCCAAAATCTTTTCGCAATCCCGTAATATATAAGATCTACATTATTTAGTTTATATGTGGCATGGTTATTGTCCTGTCCACATATAGAACCTTTGTATTTGTCTATATTGAACTGCTTCTGCCACTTCTCCGACCACTGCATCAGTCTATTCAAATCTTTCCTGGAGGCTCTAATGTCCTCTTCAGAATGAATGCGACGGCCCTATTTTGTGTCATTCGGCAAACTTGCAGATGTCGTTCATTATGCCCTCATCTATGTCGTTTTATGTAAGATTGTGATAGCAGGGAGCCCACACTGACACCTTTTGGAACAACCGCTCGGTGACGCTTCTCCACTCTGATTTCTCCCTCATTTATGCAAACTCTACTCTTGCTGCCTATTTGTCAATCAATGCTTCTATCCAGGAAAAAATTTCTCCTCCTCCTATTCCATGTGCCTATAAATTTTTCTCATCTCAATAGTCTCCTGTGTAGGGACACTGTTAAAGCCTTACTGAAGTCCATATAACACAAATATCATATCCTTGTTTTTTGAAGCAGTGTTGTGACAGAACCTACAAGGGAAATAACCCTTTTTGACTTAGTTCTGGCAAACAATGAATCTCTTGTTAATATTTAAAAATTCAGAGGAATTGGGGTGCTAGCGACGACAAATCAATTACATTTAGCATTGAATAGAAGTACGATAGTAGCCGATAACCTCAGTACAGTCCCGAATTTCGCTTAGCAGATACGAAGGGCATAGAAGAACACTTATCATCTGTTGAACTTGGGGTAACGAAGAGAGCTATCAATATGACAGTTTTCTGAACACTATGCATGCTGCTCAAAGAACGTTTTATCCCGTATAAAAGAAATTAAGAACATAAGAAACATAAGAAGGAGGATGCACTGCAGACAGGTCCTGTTGGCCCATACTAGGCATGGTTCCTTTACAATCCATCCAACTAACAAAACATTTGCCCAAATATCTACTAATAGGTATAAGAAAGGAATTTATAGGCGTATCTAAAGAGGTGAGGGTCACCTTATGAATCAGAATAGTTGACATCAAGAGAGGGACATTAAAAGGGGATAAGCAAAGCTAAAAGGGACTATGAAATTAAAGTTGCTTAGGGATTCTAAAACACCAAAAAGTTTTTTCAGTTCCATAGAGAACAAAAGACATTGATAAGACATAGGTCCCTTAAAAATAACTAGTGGGCATCTTAACTGGACAAAGACGAATAAATGTGTTTCGATTTTAAATAATTATTTTCTCTCGAGTTTTTACACAGGAAGTACACTAAGCAAATATTCAAATAATTAATTTTTATAGTGGGCTAGAAGAGATAAAATTATGTAACATCTAACCAGTACTAGTGAAAATGAGTTGTTGAAGCAGATCTAAACAGACTGAAGCAAACTAAGACAACTCCGGTACCTGATTGAGTATTTTCAAGGTTCTTAAGATAATGCAAAATGGAACTCTGTGAACCATTAACTAATATTTTTAATTTATCTCTTCAAACAGGTGTAGTGTCTGATATGTGGAAGATGGCATATGTAATTCCTATTTTTAAAACAGGGGACAAGTCGTTACCGTAAAATTTAAACCGCCCAATAAGCCTGACCTCAATTGTGGGCAAATTACTAGAGTCAATTATAGCTGAGATTATAAGAAGCCATCTCGATAAGCATAGCTTGATTAATGATATTCAGCATGGATTGACAAGAGGCCGGTCTTGTCTAACTAATTTATTAACTTTCTTCAGTAAAGCTTTTGAGGCTGTTGACCACGATAAAGAATTTGATATTATTTACGTAGATTTTAGTAAGGCTTTTGATAGAGTTCCGCACCAAAGACTGTTAAAGGAAGTGGCAGCTCATGGCATTGGGGGAAAAGTGCTCTCGTGGATAGAGTCATGGTTCACAGACAGGAAGCAGAGAGTGTCCATAAATGGGGTTAAATCCGAGTGGGGATCTGTAACAAGTGGCGTTCCACAGGGATCAGTCTTAGGCCCGTTGTTGATTATAATATATATCAATGATTGTTAGGTAAGACACATATGCAGCAGTTAGGTATCTCTATTTCGAAACGTTTCGCCTACACAGTAGGCTTCTTCAGTCGAGTATAGAAAAGTTGATAGAAGCAGAAGAGACTTGATGAGGATGTTACTAGTGATATGAGCAAATTCGCCGATGACAAAAAGATAGGTAGGATAATTGATTCAAACGTAGATGTTAGGGAACTTCTGGAGGATTTAAACAAACTCTATTCTTGGTCAGAAAAGTGGCAGATGCAGTTCATTGTAGATAAATGCAAGGTTCTGAAGCTCGGGAGTGTCAATAACACTAGCACTTATAAGTTAAATGATGTAGAACTTAGCCACACAGATTGAGAAAAGGACTTGGGGATTATGGTGAGCAGCAACCAGGCTCTGGTGGCCTGGTGGTTAACGCTCTCGCTTCACACGGTGAGGGCCTGGGTTCGATTCCCAGCCAGAGTAGAAACATATTGGACGTGTTTCTTTCCACCTGTTGTCTATGTTCCCCATCAGTAAAATGGGTACCTGGGTGTTAGTCGACTGGTGTGGGTCGCATCCTGGGACACTGACCTAAGGAGGCCTGGTCACAGACTGGGCCGCGGGGGCGTTGACCCCCGGAACTCTCTCCAGATAAACTCCAGATAAACCAAGACAGCAATGCTTGGAAATATAAACACATATGCAGTATAATGTGATCCTTTATTGACAACGTTTCACCCACACAGTGGCTTTTTCAAGTCACACACACATCTGTGTGTGACTTGAAAAAGCCCACTGTGTGGGTGAAACGTTGTCAATAAAGGATCACATTATACTTCATATGTGTTTATATTTCCATTGTGTCGGTATTTCATACCATTTATTTCCACAGCAATGCCTAAGCGTATGTAATAAGGCAAATAGATTACTGGGATTTATATCAAGAAGTGTAAGCAACAGAAGTCCAGAGGTCATACTGCAGCTTTATACATCATTAGTAAGGCCTCACCTGGATTATGCAGCTCAGTTCTGGTCTCCATATTACAGAATGGACATAGATTCGTTAGAAAACATTCAGCGTAGGATGACTAAATTAATTCATAAAATTAGAAATCTTCCTTATGAAGAAAGATTGAAGACTCTTAAATTGCACTCACTTGTTAGACGAAGAATGAGTGGTGACGCGTACTTCAGTGGTGACGCGTACTTCATTCGTGACGCGTACTTCAGTGGTGACGCGTACTTAGCTTTGTGAAGACCTGTTTGTGTGCGCTCTGTGAATCTGAACCAGGATGCCCTCTCTTGAGCAACTTTACCAGCTGCTGAGAGAAGAGCTCAGAGTTGCTAAGCTGGAGATACGGCGATTAACGGAGGAGAACAAGAGGATTCGTAGTAATCCTCCTGTTGTGAGTCCCGAGGTTAAGAGGGGAGCTTGGTCAGTGGCCGGGCAACATGGAACCAAGCTGAGGATCAAGAAAACGGTTGGAGAGGCAGAAACAACGAGAAACCAGAAGACTACCGTGGAAACTTCCAACCCATTCTCGGTGCTACCTGACGAATGTGAGTGTTCTACTGGGAATGCCACAGCGAGCACCAAGGAAGCACTGGCAGACGTGAGTGAGACATCCCTAGAATACCCAACGAAGACCATCGAGAACGTCTTGAAGAATTCCACAAGTGGTGTAATGCTACCTGACGAATGTGAGTCGACTACTGGGAGCATCACGAAGGACGACGCCAAGGAAGGTAAAAACATTGTTGTTGTTGGGATAGCCAGATTAGGTACATGGATAGGGCATTCTGCTTGAAGGATAGGAGTAGGAGGCAGAGAGTGTGTTTTCCTGGGGCTGGGATGAAGGATATTGTCAGCTGTCTGGATGACATCATGAGAGGTAATGGTAGCAATCCTATTATCTGTCTCAGTGCTGGAGGCAACGATGTTGGCAGACGAAGGAGTGAGGACCTGATTAGCAGGTATAGGTCAGCAACAGAGATAATTAGGAGGAAGGGTGGGAAACCTGTTATATGAGGCATTTTGCCAAGGAGAGGAGTTGGAAATGAATGGTTGTCCAGAGCAATTGGTGTCAATTGCTGGCTGGACAAATACTGTAAAGAAAATGCGGCAACATTCACTGACAACTGGGACCTCTTCTAAGGCAGAAATGACATGCATTCCAGTTAGTGGTATGGGTTTTGACGGGAAAACTGTGAAGTCGCAGGGTAGTAACATGAGTTCTAGGAGAACTAGTAATAGGCAAAATGAGGTGGATATTCGAAAACCAGTGGCACTAATTGACAAGGACAGTAATAGGTTTAGTGGAATAACAGAAAAGAGCAGGAAGAGTAAAGAGAGAGGAGGGTCTTTAATTATTTATTACACAAATAGTCGCAGTGCTAGGAATAAGATGGACGAGATGAGATTAGTTGCTAGTGCAGGTAACATTGATGTATTTGCCATTACTGAGACGTGGTTTAATTCAAAAAGTCGGGACATGCCTGCAGAATGTCATATTCAGGGTTTAAAATTGTTCCAAGTAGATAGAAGTGTCGGGAAGGGGGGTGGGGTGGCATTGTATGTCCGAGATCGCTTGAACTGTTGCATAAAAACGGGTATTAAGTCTTAAGTAACACATACAGAGTCTGTTTGAAAGAATTTTCAGAGGGGCATGAAAAAATTAATTTTAGCGTGATATACCGTCCCCCAAATTTAGATAGGGACCAAGGGAGACTACTATGGGAGGAAATTGTTAGGGCCACACGGCACGATAATGTAGTAATTCTAGCAGACTTTAACTTCTGTCATATTGATTGGAATTTCTTGACTGGGAATTTAGAATCATAACGACTTCTTAGAAGTAGTTCAGGATTGTTTTCTGAAGCAGTTTGTGACAGAACCTACAAGGGGTAATAACCTGCTTGACTTAGTTCTGGCAAACAATGAATCCCTTGATAATAATTTAGAAGTTTCAGAGGAACTGGGTGCTAGCGACCACAAATCAATTACATTTAGCATTGAATGGAAGTATGATAGTAGGGATAACTCAGTAACAGTCCCATATTTTCGCTTAGCAGATTACGATGGACTTAGAGAACACTTATCATCTGTTGGCTGGGGTAACGAAGAGAGCTATCAATGTGACAGTTTTCTGAGCACTATAAATGCTGCTCAAAGAACGTTTATCCCTTATAAAGAAATTATATCAAATAGAAATGACCCAAAATGGATGAATAATAGGCTAAAATATCTACTAGGGCATAAGAAAGGAATTTACAGGCGTATCAAAAGAGGTGAGGATCATCTTATGAATCAGTATATCGACATTAAGAGGGACATTACAGTGGTGACCTGTACTTAACTCAGTGGTGACCTGTACTTAACTCAGTGGTGACCTGTACTTAACTCAGTGGTGACCTGTACTTAACTCTGTGAAGAAGTGACTTGTGTGCTCCCGTGGACTGAGCCAAGATGTCCTACATCGAGCAACTTTACCAGCAACTTAAGGAAGAATTGAGGGTAGCGAAGATGGAGATACGGCGATTGACCGAGGAAAACAAGAGGATTCGTAGTAGTCCCCCTGTTTCGAGTCCTCAGTTCAAGAAGGGATCGTGGTCAGTGGCTGGACAGCAGGGGACGACGAAGTTGACGATGAAGAAGACAAATGGAAAGCCAGAAACGATGAAGAAAGAGACTGCTGTGGAAACTCCTGTGGAAACCTCCAACGCATTCTCGGTGCTACCCGACGAATGTGAGTCGACTACTGGGATCGTCACGACCAACGACAACAAGGAAGGTAAGAATATTGTTGTTGTTTGGGGAACCCCAGGTTAATACATGGATTGGGCATTCTGCTTGAAGGACAGGTAGGAGAGACAGAGGGTATGCTTTCCTGGGGCTGGGATGGAGGACATTGTTAGCAGGCTTGACAACATCATGAACGGTAATGGAATCAGTCCTATTATTTGCCTAAGTGCTGGAGGCAATGATGTAGGCAAGCGTAAATTGGGGAATTTAAGTTAGAAATTTCAGGACAGCTATAGACATAATTAGGAAGAAGGGGGGCGCCCTGTTATATGTGGCATTTGCCAAGAAGAGGTGTTGGTAATGAATGGTTTGCCAGAGCAATTTTTAATTAATTGTTGGCGGGATAAACACTGTATGGATAATGCAGTATCATTCATTGACAACTGGGAAAAACTTCTATGGCCGAAATGACATGTATGCCAGGGATGGGTTCACTTATCCAGGGCAGGTGTGGGTTTTTGCTAACTCAGTAGAAGGGGTTGTTTAGGACTTTAAACTAGGATTAGTTAGAGGTAGGGGTTTTTAGAAATGATAAATAATCAGTATGGATATATTGACTTATGCTCTGATATTAAGAATCTTAATAGTAACTGTCATAGAGTAACTCTGGTAATGATAATTTCAGAAATTGTGTAAAAACAAGATGAAAAGGAAAAATGTCAGAAGAAAAAACATATGATGGTTTTTTATGCTAACAGTCGAATGCAAGAAAGAAAATTAATGAACTACTTTAGTACATGTGCTGGGAACTTTGATATCATTGCATTAACTGAACGTGGTATGATTTAAAGATCGGGATATGATGCTGAGTGTAATATTCAGGATTTAAGCTGTTCAGTGTGGATAGGATGTAAGGGGAGAAGGGAGAGTTGCATTGTATGTTCGAGAAAATATTAATTGTTGCATAAAACAGGTATAAAAATAGATGGAGCAGTAACAGAATCTGTTTGGGTAGAGTTCGGGAGGGTCAAGAAAAACTAATTTCTAGGGAAATATACCGCCCCTCCAGGCTTGGATCACGATAGAGGAAGACATCTTGGGACGATATTGTTAGGGCTTCTGGACACAGTAACAAAAGTCAAGTAGGGGACTTTAACTTAGTAAAATTTGGGACTGGAATTCTTTGACAGGTAATCTAGAGTCCAGTGACTTTATGGAAACAGTTCAAGACTGTTTTCTGAAACAGAGCATAACTGAGCCTACAAGGGTAATAATTTGCTAGACCTAGTCTTGTCAAATAAGGAAAACACCGTGAATAATTGGAGATCACTGAAGAGCTTGGCGCAAGTGATCACAAATCCATCACTTTTTAGCATTAATTGGGAATGCAAGAATAATGATAATTCAGTAAAAATCCCTGATTTTCGTTCTGCCGATTATAATTTACTTAGGAACATTTTGTCTAATCTTGTTTGGGATTAACTAGCTAATGATTTTTTTTGACGATAATCATACTTATGAAGGGGAAACTGCTTTTATGATTGTTTTCTTAAAAAATGTACACAGTGCCCAGAGTATATACATTCCCCAGAGAGAAATTAGGTCTAATAATAACGATCCCAAATGGGTTAACAGGATGCTAAAGCATCTATTAGGGGAGAAAAGGGGAATTCATAGGCGCATCAGAAGTGAGAGGTTAACCTTACTGACCAATATGTTCAGCTTAAAAGAGAAGTAAAAAAGGCGATTAGAAAGGCTAACGTGACATGAAATTAGAGTTGCCCAATGAATCAAAGACTAATCCAAAGGGGTTCTTTCAAGTGTATAGGACGAAGGTGGAGGAAAAAGTAGGACCTCTGAAAACTGGGAATGGACAGCTGACGGATAATGAACTGGAAATGTGCTCCTTATTTAATGACTATTTTTTGTCAGTTTTTAAAAAGGGAAGATGTTAAAAGAATTCCATTAATTAACAATATATTTAGTTACTGATGAATTTAAGCTAACTAATATTACTGTCACGAAGGACAATGGTTATTAAACAGATAGACAAACTGAAACAAAATAAGTCCCCCGGGGCCCGATGGTTGTTTTCCAGGGTACTTAAGGAATGCAAGATGGAGCTTAGTCACCATTAACGAGTGTATTCAATGGCTCCATCCTTACCCGGTGTTGTTTCCAGAGTTGTGGAAGATGGCTAAAAGTGGTTCCTATATTCAAATCAGGGGATAATCCACTCCCCTTTAAATTACCGTCCAATAAGTCTGACATCTATGGTGGGCAATTATTAGAATCAATTATAGCTGACATTATCAGAAGTCACCTTGAAGAGCATAACTTGATAAATGAATCTCAGCATGGATTCACGAGAGGTCGTTTGCTGCCTGACAAACTTACTGACGTTCTTCAATAGAACATTTGAGGCAGTTGACAGTGATAAGGGAAAGTGATATTGTTTTATTTGGATTTTAGTAAAGCCTTTTATAGAGTACCTCACAAGGGAACCCCTTAAGAAAGTGGCAGCTCATGGGATAGGGGGTAAACTTCTACATGGATTGAGGCATGGCTTACCAATAGAAAGCAGAGAGTTACCATTAATGGAGTGAAATCTGAATGGGATTAGTCACTAGTGGCGTTCCCCCAAGGATCAGTTTTAGGCCCTCTCTTGTTCATAATTTACATTAATGACCTTGATGAAGGGATTACGAGTGACATGAGTAAATTTGCTGATGATACAAAGTTAGGCCGTATAATTCACTCTGAGGAGGATATCAATGAACTCCAGGACGATCTGGACAAATTATGTCTTGGTCTGAAAAATGGCAGATGAAGTTCAATGTGGATAAATGTAAGGTACTTGCCCTAGGTAATGAAAATAACCCTCGAAGCTATAATCTAGGTGAAGTAGAGCTTGATCGTACAGAATGTGGAAAAGACTTGGGAGTCATGGTAAGCAGAAATCTAAAGCCAAGACAGCAGTGCCTTAGTGTGCGCAACAAGGCCAACAGATTACTTGGATTTATCTCAAGAAGTATAAGTAACAGAAATCCAAAAGTTATTTTACAGCTCTATACATCACTAGTGAGGCCTCATTTAGATTATGCTGCTCAGTTTTGGTCCACTTACTGCAGGATGGACATAGACTCATTAGAGAACATACAGAGAAGAATGACTAAAATGATTTACTGTGTGAGGAACCTCCCGTATGAAGATAGACTTAAAGCCTTAAATCTCCACTCTCTGGAGAGGCGTAGAATGAGGGGAGATGTCATTGAAGTGTATAAGTGGATAACGGGCATAAACAAGGGAGACAATAATAAAGTACTGAGGGTGTTGAACCAGGTAAGAACCAGGAATAATGGATTTAAGTTGGATAAATTTAGATTTAGAAAGGACATAGGTAAGTACTGGTTTTCTAACAGAGTTGTGGATGCGTGGAACAGTCTTCCTAGTGGGGTGATAGAGGCTAGGACCTTGGGTAGCTTTAAGAAGAGACTGGACAAATATATGAGTGGGAGGGGCTGGGTTTGATTGGTGTCATGGGGTACGGGAGTTATTTCTTGGGTAGCTTTAGGTAGATGTCGTTTTGATAAGGACCTGCCTCGTATGGGCCAGTAGGCCTTCTGCAGTGTTCCTACATTCTTATGTTCTTATGTTCTAAACACATCGACTAAAGGCTGAGGGACTGATTACCTCATACTCCTCCTCTCCTTAGGCCTTCCTCTTTGTATTGGACTGATGAAGCCACTGTGTGGCGAAACGTTTCCTGAATAAAGATTCCCATATGCTGCATAAGTGTCTCAATCTTCATCAACTACCCTATTTCCAAACCAATACTTTCCTGTGTCCTTTCTAAATCTAAACTTATCTAATTTAAAACCATTACTGCGGGTTCTCTCTTGGAGAGATATCCTCAAGACCTTATTAACATCCCCTTTATTAATACCTATCTTCCACTTATATACTTCGATCAGCTCTCCCCTCATTCTTCGTCTAACAAGTGAATGTAACTTAAGAGTCTTCAATCTTTCTTCATAAGGAAGATTTCCAATGCTATGTATTAATTTAGTCATCCTACGCTGAATGTTTTCTAACGAATTTATGTCTATTCTGTAATATGGAGACAAGAATTGAGCTGCATAATCTAAGTGAGGCCTTACTAATGATGTATAAAGCTGCAGTATGACCTCTGGACTTCTGTTGCTTACACTTCTTGATATAAATCTCTGTAATCTATTTGCCTTATTACGTACGCTTAGGCATTGCTGTCTTGGTTTAAGGTTGCTGCTTACCATAACCCCCAAGTCCTTTTCGAAATCTGTATGGCTAAGTTCTACATTATTTAACTTATAAGTGCTAGGGTTATGGACACTCCCGAGCTTCAGAACCTGGCATTTATCTATATTGAACTGCATCTGCCACTTTTCTGACCAAGAATAGAGCTTGCCTAAATCCTCCTGAAGTTCCATAACATCTACGTTGGAATCAATTATCCTACCTATCTTTGTGTCATCGGCGAATTTGCTCATATCACTAGTAATTCCTACATCAAGATCATTGATATATATTATAAACAACAACGGGCCCAAGACTGATCCCTGTGGAACGCCGCTTGTTACTGATCCACACTCGGATTTAACCCCATTTATGGACTCTCTCTGCTTCCTGTCTGTGAGCCATGATTCGATCCACGAGAGCACCCTTCCCCCAATGCCATGAGCTGCTACTTTCTTCAACAGTCTTTGGTGCGGAACTCTATCAAATGCCTTACTAAAATCTAAGAAAATAATATCAAATTCTTTATCGTGGTCAACAGCCTCAAAAGCTTTACTGAAGAAAGTTAATAAATTAGTTAAACAAGACCGGCCTCTTGTGAATCCATGCTGAGTATCATTAATCAAGCTATACTTTTCGAAATGGCTTCTTAGAATCTGAGCTATAATTGACTCTAGTAATTTGCATACAATTGTGGTCAGGCTTATTGGGCGGTAATTTGACGGTAACGACTTGTCCCCTGTTTTAAAAATAGGAATTACATTAGCCATCTTCCACATATCAGACACTACACCTGTTTGAAGAGATAAATTAAAATTAATGGTTCACAGACTTCCATTTTGCATTCCTTAAGAACCCTTGAAAAAACCTCATCAGGACCCGGTGACTTATTTTGCTTCAGTCGGTCTATCTGCTTCACAACCATTTCACTAGTGATTGTGATGTTTCATAATTTATCTTCTTCTGGCCCACTATAAAAATTAATTACCGGAATATTATTAGTGTCTTCCTGTGTAAAAACCGAGAGAAAATAATTATTTAAAATCGAGCACATTTCATTCTCTTTGTCAGTAAGATGCCCCTAGTTATTTTTAAGGGGACCTATCTTATCTCTATCTTATCTAGCAACTTTAATTTCATAGTCCCTTTTAGCTTTTCTTAGCCCCTTTTTAATGTCCCTCTTAATGTCAATATACTGATTCATAAGATGACCCTCGCCTCTTTTGATACGCCTATAAATTCCTTTCTTATGCCATAGTAGATATTTAAACTTATTATTCATCCATTTTGGGTCATTTCTATTTGATCTAATTTCTTTATAAGGGATAAACGTTCTTTGAGCTGCATGTATAGTGTTCAGAAAACTGTCATATTGATAGCTCTCTTCGTTACCCCAGTCAACAGATGATAAGTGTTCTCTAAGCCCATCGTAATCTGCTAAGCGAAAATATGGGACTGTTACTGAGTTATCCCTACTATCATACTTTCATTCGATGCTAAATGTAATTGATTTGTGGTCGCTAGCACCCAGTTCCTCTGAAACTTCTAAATTATTAACAACTTGTAGGTTCTGTCACAAACTGCTTCAAAAAACAATCCCGAACTACTTCTAAGAAGTCGTATGATTCTAAATTCCCAGTCAAGAAATTCCAATCAATATGACTAAAGTTAAAGTCTCCTAGAATTACTACATTATCGTGCGTTGTGGCCCTGACAATTTCCTCCCATAGTAGTCTCCCCTGGTCCCTATCTAAATTTAGGGGACGGTATATCACACCTAAAATTATTTTTTTATGCCCCTCTGAAAATTCTATCCAAACAGACTCTGTATGTGTTACTTCAGACTTAATACCCGTTTTTATGCAACAGTTCAAGCGATCTCGGACATACAATGCCACCCCACCCCCCTTTCCGACACTTCTATCTACTTGGAACAATTTAACCTGAATGTGACATTCCCCAGGCAGTCCCGATTTTTTTAATTAAAACACGTCTAGAAGGCAAATACATCAATGTTCCCTGCTTGCAATAGTCTCAACTCGTCATCTTTTTTCTACACTGCGACTATTTGTTAATAAATATTTAAAGACCCCCCTCTCTCTTTCCCCCTGCTCCTTTCTGTTATTCCATAAACCTATTTCTGTCCTTGTCAATTAGGCACTGGTTTTCAATATCCCCCTCATTTTGCCATTCTAGTTTCCTAGTACTCATATTACTACCCTGAGACTTCACGTTTTCCCCGAAAAAACCCTACCACTAACTATTCCTAGTTTAAAGACCAACAGCTCCCTCCACTGCTTTTCCCCAGGCTCCCACCCAAACCCCAAAAAAGTAAACCCCATCCCTGGAAATGCCCTTTTCTCCCATAGAAAGGCCCCAGTTGTCAATGAACGTTACCGCATTTTTTTTCAGTTTTTGCCCAGCCGAAATTGAAAAATTTCTCTGGACAACCATTCTTTTCCAACTCCTCCCTTGGAAAAAATGCGACTAGACGGTTTCAACCCTTCCTCCTAATTATCTCTATTGTCCTTTAATCCTAATCAGGTCCCACTCCTTCGTCTGCCAACATGTTGCCTCCGGGCACTGAGCAATAATAGGATTGCTCCCTTCCCTTATGATTCATCCAAGGGCTAAAAATACCCTTTCATCCCACCCCGGGAAACACATCTCTGCCCATACTCCATATTCAAACAGAATGCCCCTATCCCGTACTTTAAACGGCTTCCCAACAAAAGAATGTTTTTACCTTCCTTGGGGTCCCTTCTGATGCTCCCAGTGTCGACTCACATTCGTCAGGTAGCATTACACCACTTGTGGAATTCGTCAAGACGTTCTCGATGGTCTTCGTTGGGTTTCTAGGGATGTCTCACTCACGTCTGCCAGTGCTTCCTTGTTGCTCGTTGTGGCATTCCCAGTAGAACACTCACATTCGTCAGGTAGCACGAAGAATGGGTTTGAAGTTTCCATGGTAGTCTTCTGGTTTCTCGTTGTTTCTGCCTCTCCAACCGTTTTCTTGATCCTCAGCTTGGTTCCATGTTGCCCGGCCACTGACCAAGCTCCCCTCTTAACCTGGGGACTCACAACAGGAGGATTACTACGAATCCTCTTGTTTTCCTCCGTTATTCGCCGTATCTCCAGCTTAGCAACTCTGAGCTCTTCTCTCAGCAGCTGGTAAAGTTGCTCAAGAGATGGCATCCTGGTTCAGATTCACAGAGCGCACACAAACAGGTCTTCACAGAGCTAAGTACACGTCACCACTGAGCTAAGTACACGTCACCACTGAGCTAAGTACACGTCACCACTCAAGCTAAGTACACGTCACCACTCAGCTAAGTACACGTCACCACTGAGCTAAGTACTCGTCACCATTCAGCTAAGTACACGTCACCACTGAGCTAAGTACACGTCACCACTGTCATTAATGTAAATTATGAACAAGAGAGGGACCAAAACTGATCCCTGTGGAACGCCACTAGTGACTAATCCCCAT
Organism: Cherax quadricarinatus; assembly: GCF_026875155.1. Classification (NCBI taxonomy): domain Eukaryota; kingdom Metazoa; phylum Arthropoda; class Malacostraca; order Decapoda; family Parastacidae; genus Cherax; species Cherax quadricarinatus. Next base: position 57,723,676 of record NC_069420.1, read on the forward strand.
TCAGATTTCGCTCCATTAATGATAACTCTCTGCTTTCTATTGGTAAGCCATGCCTCTATCCATGCTAGAACTTTACCGCCTATACCAAGAGCTGCCATTTTTTTCAAGAGTCTCTTGTGATGTACTCTATCAAAGGCTTTACTAAAATCCAAATAAAGAATATCATATTCCTTATCACTGTCAACTGCCTCAAATGTTCTATTGAAGAACGTCAGTAAGGTTGTCAGGTAGGAACGACCTCTCGTGAATCCATGCTGAGATTCATTTATCAAGTTATGCTCTTCAAGGTGACTTCTAACAATGTCAGCTATAATTGATTCTAATAACTTGCCCACTATAGATGTCAGGCTTATTGGACGGTAATTTGAAGGAACGGACTTATCCCCTGATTTGAACATAGGAACTACATTAGCCATCTTCCACAACTCTGGCACAACACCGGTAAGGATGGACGCATTAAACACACTCGTTAATGGCTGACTAAGCTCCATCTTGCATTCCTTAAGTACCCTGGAAAACATCTCATCGGGTCCCAGGGACTTATTTCGCTTCAGTTTGTCTATCTGTTTAATAACCATGTCCTTCGTGACAGTAATATTAGTTAATTTAAATTCATCAGGAACTAAATAATTGTTAATTACTGGAATCTCATTTATATTTTCCTGTGTAAAAACTGACAAAAAAAGTCATTAAATAAGGAACACTTTTCCAGTTCGTTACCCGTTAGCTGTCCTTTCCCAAAATTTTTCGGGGCCCTTTTTTTCCTTCCCTTCCCCCTATACACTTAAAAAGGAACCCCTTTGGTTTAAATCTTTGTTCCCAGCAACTTAATTTCTAGTGTTTACCCTTTTCTTTTCCCCCTTTTTTACTTCTCTTTTAAGTAAAACATATTTGTCGAAAGGGTTAACTCTCCCTTTTCTGAGCGATATAAATTCCCCCTTTTCTCCCGAAATAGATTTTTAAAACCCCCTTTTAAAACCAATTGGGATCGTTATTTTAGACCAAATATCCCTCTGGGGTTTTGAATCTTGGGCACTGTGTACATTTTTAAAGAAAAAATCAAAAAAGCAGACCCCTTCATTTTTAAGTTGATCTCCCCAAAAAATCTTTGCTAGATAACCCCAATCAAGATTGACGTGTTCCTAAGTCCATTAAAGTGGGCGAACGAAAATCAGGGATTTTTATTTTTTTTATCATTATTCTTGTTTTCCCCAGTTATGCTAAAGTGAGGATTTGTGATCATTGCCCCAGCTCTTCAGTGTTCCAGATTATTCCGAGTTTTTCCCTTTTTGACAAGACTAGGTCTAGAAATTTTACCCTGGTAGGCTTGTTGCGGCTTCAGAAAAAATCTAAACCCGTTTCCAAAAAGTCACTGGCTCAAAAGATCCCTGTCAAAAAATTCCAGTAATTTGTAAAGTTAAGTCCCCTATTGGGACTAGGGTTTTGTGTCTAAAACCCCAAAAACAATTTCGCCCCAAAGAAGTCCTCTCTATCGTGATCCAACCCGGGGTGGGTATTTACACTGAATTATTTTTTTTGACCCTCTCCCAACTTCCCCAAAAGATTTGTTACTCTCCATCTATTTTTATACTGTTTTTTTGCAACAATTAATATTTTCTAAACTATAATGCAACTTTTCCCCTTCCCATCACATCTATACTTTGAAAAATTTAAATCCAGAAAATATTGACTCAGCAGTATACCCCGACCCCTTAAATTCCACGTTTCAGTTAATGCTATGTTCAAAGTTCCCAGCCATGTACCAAACGTATTCATTAATTTTATTTCTTGCATTTCGACTGTTAGCTTTAAAATCCCATCATATGTTTTTTCTTCTGCACTTTTTTCCCTATTATTTTTGTTTTTTACAAAATTTTCTGAAATTATTATTACCCAAGTTACCCCATGACATTTATATTAAGATTCCTAATATCGAGCAAAGTCAATATACCTACTGATTATTTACATTTCAAAACCCCATCCCTTAACTAATCCTGTTTAAAGTCCAAACAACCCCTTCAATGAGTTAGCAAGAAAACCTACACTGCCCTGGAAAAGTGCCCCCCCATCCCTGGCATACTGTCATTTCGGCCATAGAAGTTGCCCCAGTTGTCAATGAAGGGTATGATTTCCTTACGTGTTTATCCAGCCAACAATTAATACAATTGTTTGGAAATTTTTTCATTACCAACACCTTTCTTGGAAAAATGCCATATAACAGGGCCCCCCCCCCCTTTTCCCTAATGTTGTCTTGCTGCCCTAAACTTTCTAATAATTCCCACTTCTACGCTTCCCTACTCATTGTCCGACTGAGACAAAAAATAGGATTGCCCCATTGCCGTTCATGTGTTGTCAAGCGGCTAAACAATGTCCCCCACCCCACCCCAGGAAAGCAAACCCTGTTCCTACTCCTGTTCTTCAAGCGAATGCCTTTCATTTCAAAGGCTATCACCAACAGCAACAGTATTCTTACCTTCCTTGTTGTCTCATCGTGACGGTCCCAGTAGTCGACTCACATTGTCGGGTAGCACGAGAATGCGATGGAGGTTTCACAGAGTTTCCCCGCGTCTCTTTCTTCTTCATCGTTTCTGTCTCTCCATTCGTCTTCTTTATCGTCAAATTGTGTCCCCGGTCTCCGCCACTGACCAAAGCCCTTCTTGACCCAAGGACTCAACGTTTGGACTACTACGAAACCCCCTTTTTTTTCCTGGTCAATGCTGTATTCCCTTTCGCTACCCCAAATTCTTCATTAAGTGCTGTAAAGTTGCCGTGGGGGCTCTTGGTTCAGTCCACGGGGAGCAACAAGACACTTTTTCACAGGTTAAATGGTCCCACTGAGTTTGTACAGGTCACCACTGAGTTAAGTACAGGTACCACTGAGTTTTAAATACAGGTCACCACTGAAACAAGTACAGGTCACCCCCTCAAGTTTAAATACAGGTCCCATGAGTTTAAATACAGGTCCCACCCAAGTAAGGTCCCCCTGAGGTCTTCCTTTCTTATAAGGAAGATTTCTAAAGCTATGTATTAATTTAGTCATCCCCGTGTTTTTTCAACGAAATTTTTGTCCTTTGTAATATGCGACCAGAATGAGCTGCATAATTAGGTGAGGCCTTTTAAAGATGTAAAAAGTGCAGTATGACCCCTTTGGGTTCTGTTGTTCCTTTTTGATATAAAATCCAGTAAATCTATTTGCATTTTTACGTACGCTTAGAATTCTGTCTTGGTTAAGGTTATTGCCACTTAACCCCCAAGTCCTTTTCGTTTTGTATGGCTAAGTTTTTACTCATTTTATTTTAAGTGTAGGGTTTGGACACTCCCGAGCTTTTTTAGGGAAACCTTTCATTTTTCACATTGAAAATGCATCTGCCCCTTTTCTGACAAGAAAATAGTTGTTTAAATCCTCCTGAAGTTTCCCAACATTACGTTTTATCAATTTCCCCTTTTCGTGTCATGGCGAATTTTCCATATCACTAGTAATTCCCAATAAGGTCATTTTATTTTTTATAAAAAACAACGGGCCCAAAACGTCCCTGTGGAACGCTATTGTTTAAAATCCCCACTCGGATTTAACACCATTTTTTGGACTTTTTGCTTCCCGTTGTGAGCCCTGACTCGATCCATGAGAATTTTCCCCCCAATGCTATGAGTTGCCACTTTCTTTAACAGTCTTTTGTGCGGAACTCTATCAAAAGCCTTTCTAAAATCTAAGTAAAAAATATCAAATTCTTTATCTGGTCAAAGCCCCAAAAAATTTATGAAGAAAATTAATAAATTAGTAGACAAGACAGGCCTCTTGTGAAACCTGGTGAGTTTCATTTAAACAAGCTATGCTTATCGAGATGGTTCTTATAACTCAGCTATAATTGATCTAGTAATTTTTTTTAAATTGAGGTCGGTTATTTGGGGGGTAATTTGCGTTTTGCTTGTCCCCTGTTTTTAAAAATAGGAATTACATTAGCCAACTTCCACATGTCAGACACTACACCTGTTTGAAGAGATAAATTAAAAACATTAGTTAATGGTTCACAGAGTTCAATTTTGCATTCCTTAAGAACCCTTGAAAAAACCTCATCAGGACCCGGCGACTTATTTTGCTTCAGTCTGTTTATCTGCTTCACAACCATTTCACTAGTGACTGTGATGTTACATAATTTATCTTCTTCTAGCCCACTATAAAAATTAATTATTGGAATATTGTTAGTGTCTTCCTGTGTAAAAGCTGTATGTTCTCTAATGAGTCTATATCCATCCTGTAGTAAGGGGACCAAAACTGAGCAGCATAATCTAAATGAGGCCTCACTAGTGATGTATAGAGCTGTAAAATAACTTTTGGACTTCTGTTACTTATACTTCTTGAGATAAATCCAAGTAATCTGTTGGCCTTGTTGCGCACACTAAGGCACTGCTGTCTTGGCTTTAGATTTCTGCTTACCATGACTCCCAAGTCTTTTTCACATTCTGTCTGGTCAAGCTCTACTTCACCTAGATTATCGCTTCGAGGGTTATTTTCATTAACAATTGCAAGTACCTTACACTTATCCACATTTAACTTCATCTGCCATTTTTCAGACCAAGACATTAATTTGTCCAAATCGTCCTGGAGTTCATTGATATCCTCCTCAGAGTGAATTATACGGCCTATCTTTGTATCATCAGCAAACTTACTCATGTCACTCGTAATCCCTTCATGAAGGTCATTAATGTAAATTATGAACAAGAGAGGGCCTAAAACTGATCCTTGTGGAACGCCACTAGTGACTAATCCCCATTCAGATTTCACTCTCTGCTATCTATTGGTAAGCCATGCCTCAATCCATGCTAGAACTTTACCTCCTATACCATGAGCTGCCACTCTTCTTAAGAGTCTCTTGTGAGGTACTCTATCGAGGGATTTACTAAAATCCAAATAAACAATATCATATTCCTTATCACTGTCAACTGCCTCAAATGTTCTATTGAAGAACGTCAGTAAGTTTGTCAGGTAGGAACGACCTCTCGTGAATCCATGCTGAGATTCATTTATCAAGTTATGCTCTTCAAGGTGACTTCTGATAATGTCAGCTATAATTGATTCTAATAACTTGCCCACTATAGATGTCAGGCTTATTGGACGGTAATTTGGCGACGGTAATTTACGGTAATTTACCGACAGATTGGTAGGTAAGACACATAGGCAACTGTAAGGCAGCTTAATTCCGAAACGTTTCGCCTACACAGTAGGCTTCTTCAGTCGAATACAGAAAGTAGGCAGGAACACGATGAAAATAAATGGTATAAAATACCGACACAATGGGAACATAAACACATATGCAGTTTAATGTGATCCTTTATTGACAACGTTTTGCCCACACAGTGGGCTTTTTCAAGTCACAAACAGATCTACCTGGGATAGATCCCAAACGGGATGAGCGGGGAAGACGGGACAGACGACGAATAGTGCTGGAGTGGAGTGCTCTTAGTCGTAGAAATAGAGCCAGGGCTTAACCCAGCAGCGAAGGCGATCCTCGGACAGATATTGAGAAGAGAAATTCAGGCTCTTCTGTTGGGACTCCGGTGGGGTGAGCGGGGAGGAAGGTACATGCGACGTTTAGCGCTAGAGAGGAGTGTAGAACTGAGCCATGTCTTAACCCAAAAGCTAAGGCGAACGTAGGTCAGAGAGTGGTACCTGTCATAGAAGGTACCTGTCAGCGAATCCAAGGTTATTTGTAAATAGGGTTAGGAGCAGGATCATGCAAGGAGTAGAAAAGGTTGTGTTGGTTTGTGGGTCTGCGAATGTCTTCGTCAAGGAGAGAGGTTCAGTAGTCATGTCGTGTTTCAAGTTTGTCTATCTAGGGTGGAAGGTACGGGAGTATTTATAGTCAGGTTCAGAATGGTGAGGTCAGGTGGAGAATGCTGCATCTGATGATCTACCGGGTGGGGTTATAGTCTTGGGTAGCTTGGCAGGGGTATTGGACAAGTTGTGAGTAGACCTTCTGCAGTGTTCTATGTTCTTTTGTGGGATAGCGATGAAGAAGTTTCTTGGCAAGTGGTTCAGCTATGTTATAGAAGCCATTGTTCTGGTTGAAATTGTTGGTTATAGAGATAAGCGATGATTCCAGGATTCTTCGGTATTAAGTGTTGTCTTCTGTGGCGATAAGTCTTGAGTTTCTGTAGTTAATTAAATGGTTGTGTGAATTGCGATGTTGTACACAGGCATTCCTTGTATCGTCAGTCCTGCTTCCGTATTGGTGTTCTGAAATACGTGTTTGAAGGTCTCTTGATATTTCGCCCACGTATAATTTGTTGCAGTCATTACAAGGGATTATGTATACCCTGCAGAGGATGGAAGCTTGTCCTGTCTCTCTACTGGTGATGTCCTTGATGGTCGTGGTTGTGGAGGTAAATACTTGGAATGATGTATTGGAAAAGATGTTGGAAACATGTTTGGCAATGGAGTTGGTAGGGAGGACTATGTATCTCTTCTCGGCAGTGTCTTCTCTGGGTGTGTTGAAGATGTTTAATGCCCTCCGTCTGCAGTCTCTGATGAAGTGACGAGGATAGTGGAGTTTAGAAAATATTTGTTCAATTATAGTGCATTCTTCCTCATGGAACTCATTGCTGCAGATTCTGAGTGTGCGCAGGAAGAAGCCTATAATTACACCACGTTTAGTTTTGGTGTCGTGGTGAGAGCAGAAGTGTAGAAGATCGTTTTGGTTGGTTGGTTTGCGATAGACTTTAAAACGAAGTTCATTGTCAGTTTTACAGAGAAGAACATCAAGGAAAGAAAGAGTGTTGTCGACTTCTTCTTCAAGTGTGAACTGAATTGAGGGCTCGACCTGGTTGAGCTTGTCTTGGAGAGCTTGAACGTGGAATGTCGTCAACATAACGGAGCCAGGTGACAGTCGAAGAAATAATCGTGGAGAAACGCTCGGCTTCCAGATGTTCCATGTATAAGTTCGCCAGGACGGCACTGAGTGGCGAGCCCATGGGTAGACCAAAGGTCTGTTGAAAGAGGTGATTTTCGAAAGAGAAACACGTGAAGCCGACACATAGTTCAACGAGGTCGATGAAATCGCTGGCTGGAATAGGAAGATCAAGTGAATCGTCAATTTTTCTGCGCAGGAGATCGATGGCTTGTGTAGTAGGTACTTTGGTGAAAAGGGAAGTTATGTCAAGGTTGGAAAGTTTCTTGTTCCTGATGTTGATGTTGCGAATGCGATTGAGAAGATCACCCGAGTGTTTGAGATGTGCTGAACTGATAGTGCCCAAGAATTTGGAGAGGTGTTTTGCGAGAATTTCTGAGAGTTGGTGGGGAGCACTGCCTATTCCCGAAGGTATGGGCCTCAATGGGATACCAGGCTTGTGAGTTTTTGGTAGGCCGTACATTCTGGCAGATCTGGGGTTGCTGGTTATGGTGTGCAGAAGTTTCTTCCTTTGTTCTGAGTTCCTCAGAATGCGGCGAGACTTCAACAGCTTCTACAACCACACGGGCCAAGGCAAATCAGACATCATTCTAGCAAACCGAGCCAGCTCTCTCTTTAAACACTACATCTCACCTGCCCCTATTACAGTATTACAGACACTGATCGCATCCCAGTCATCTTACACATCTCCTCCAACCCTATCCTCATCCCAGCCACACCTTCCTTCTCCTACAAGAACGCTGACTGGGATGCTTTCAAACAACACATAGACAGTACTAACCTCACCTATGACTACAACAACAAACCTATCTCTGACATCGATATTCAACTTGATCTCATCCAGGACACCATTACACAAGCAGCGAACACCGCAATACCAAAGAAAACTCACACCACTCGTTATTCCTTCAAAACCTCACTCAGAACAAGAAGACTAATTATCTGCTACCACAGCCACTTCCTCTACAACACACATAGATTTAATCAAGTCATATTAGATCTCACTTACCTCAGAAACAACATTCTACACAGCCTAGACCAAGACCACAACAATAACTGGTCACAACTCATACAATAAGCGGACAAACAGCGTATTAAAAGCACTAAAGCCTTCTGGAACTTTATCAAAAATATCAGAGGCACAACTCCCACCAACAAATTCAAACACATCACCCACAACAACACACACATCTCAGACCCGCAGGCTGCTACTAACATCAACAAACTCATCTGGGAGAACATCTTCCACCTCATCCTAACGTTATTCAACACATTCAGAACACAGAACACTGGAACACTGCACACACACAAGAAGCAACAACAGATAGCCACATCCATTTGGACTCTCTTACCTCCTCCCATGAACTCGACACTCCTTTCACCAACACAGATATTAAAACCCTCCTCAGACACCTTCCTCCCAAGGCTCCTGATGCCTCTGGCCTAAACCATATTATCCTTAAACACCTTCCTGACTCTATCATTACTGCTTACACTAACCTCCTCAATGCCTCCCTTGCCTCTGGATACTTCCCTTCCCTCTTCAAAGCTGCTATTGCTATCCTCCTTCCTAAATCCAATAAAGACCACTCTGATCCTAGAAACTACCGCCCTATCAGCCTCCTCAAAACTTTAGGAAAACTCTTTGAAAAACTCGTCAACCATCGCCTTTGCAGATACCTGGAACACAATTCCCTACTTTCTGATGGCCAGTTTGGCTTCAGAACACTGATCCACAAAGGATGCCATTAACATCATTCTCAACTACATCCACATCAACACAAAACAAAGAAACAGGGCAACCCTGGTTGCAAAAGACGTTGTACAAGCTTTTGACACTGGCACGAAGGGCTCAAGTCCAAACTCTGCACTAACTTTAACCTGCCTCTCACTACTTGTAAACTCCTCTGCAACGTCCTAGATGGTCGTACCATGCGAAACAAGTTCCAAGGCTGTTACTCTGACTACTTCACACTAAATGCCGGAGTACCCACAGGGATCTGTTCTCTCCCCTACCCTCTACATTTTATACACTAACGACATTCCAACACCTGTATACCACAACTCCATCACACTAGCCTATGCGGACGACATTACACAACTTATCACTCATGCCAATATAAATACACTCACACACAAAAAAACAAAATGAGGTCGACAGGATAGCCATCTGGGAACAAAAATGGAGGCTCAAAATCAATGCAGCTAAATCCAGCATTACGTATTTTAACTACAGGAAACGTGATCCTCCATTACCTGTCGAGCTCAGAACAGCTGACACCCGCACTTACATCCCAATCACACAATCTGTCACTCTCCTTGGCGTTAATCTTGCCTACCTTCTTCGTTTACACAAACACATTCACACAAGGCATGCAATAGCTAGTAAGGCCCTTGCGGGCCTCTACAAGCTGAAACATGCCTCTCAACGCACCAAACTACACATCTACAAATCCCTAATACATCCTCTGTTAACTTACTTTCCTCTAGCCCTCTCTCTTGCAGCAAAAACAAACTTACTTAAACTGCAGCGTGTCCAGAACAATTCGTGTGCTGGGTGCTTGATGTCAGATGGGAGGACTTCGCCACAAGCGAGTCTCTCCATGCCCAATTAGACATCCCTACGCTGAATCTGTACTGGAAGAAGCTCGGTGACAGACAGATAGACAAACTTGAGACACGACATGACTACTGGACCTCTCTCCTTGACGAAGACATTCGCAGACCCACAAACCAACACAACCTTTTCTACTTCTTGCATGATCCTGCTCCTAACCCTGTTTACAAATGACCTTGGATTCCCTGACAGGTACCTTCTATGACAGGTCCCATTCTCTGACCCACGTTCGCCTTAGCTTTTGGGTTAAGACATGGCTCAGTTCTACACTCCTCTCTAGCGCTAAACGTCGCATGTACCTTCCTCCCCGCTCACCCCACCGGAGTCCCAACAGAAGAGCCTGAATTTCTCTTCTCAATATCTGTCCCACGATCGCCTTCGCTGCTAGGTTAAGCCCTGGCTCTATTTCTACGACTAATAACACTCCTCTCCAGCACTATTCTTCGTCTGTCCCGTCTTCCCCGCTCATCCCATTTGGGATCTTACCTGAACTTTCGTTCGTTTCACCCCAGGGAGATCTGTTTGTGACTTGAAAAAGCCCACTCTGTGGGTGAAACGATGTCAATATAGGATCACATTATACTGCATATTTGTTTATATTTCCATTGTGTCGGTATTTCATACCATTTGTTTCCATTGTCTAAATCCTCTTTAAGTTCCCTAACATCTACGTTTGAACATTAAAATGGTATAAAATACCGACAGGTTGTTAGGTAAGACACATATGCAACAGTTAGGTATCTTTATTTCGAAACGTTTCGCCTACACAGTAGGCTTCTTCAGTCGAGTACAGAATAGTTGATAGAAGCAGAAGATACTTGAAGACGATGTAATCAGTCCATCACCCTTAAAGTTTTGAGGTGGTCAGTCCCTCAGTCTGGAGAAGAGCATTGTTCCATAGTATGAAACAATATGGAGATGAAGTGACAGGATGGAGCCTTATATAGCGCCAGGAGGTGAGACGTTGGTCACTAGAAGAGGTAAGAACGCAGATGTTGGGAGGTCAGGTCCCTCTCAAATCCAGCTGTTCTCACTGGTAGAGGTTGTCGAAGTTGATTGCAGGTCTGTACCAAGATACCCTTGTGTTGCAGTGAGAACGGCTGGATTTGAGAGGGACCTGACCTCCCAACATTGCGTTCTTACCTCTTCTAGTGACCAACGTCTCACCTCCTGGCGCTATATAAGGCTCCATCCTGTCACTTCATCTCCATATTGTTTCATACTATGGAACAATGCTCTTCTCCAGACTGAGGGACTGACCACCTCAAAACTTTAAGGGTGATGGACTGATTACATCGTCTTCAAGTATCTTCTGCTTCTATCAACTTTTCTGTACTCGACTGAAGAAACCTACTGTGTAGGCGAAACGTTTCGAAATAAAGATACCTAACTGTTGCATATGTGTCTTACCTAACAACCTGTCGGTATTTTATACCATTTTAATGTTCAATCTGTCAGACACTGCAACAGAAGGGTATCTTGGTACAGACCTGCAATCAACTTCGACAACCTCTACTAGTGAGAACAGCTGGATTTGAGAGGGACCTGACCTCCCAACATCTGCGTTCTTACCTCTTCTAGTGACCTACGTCTCACCTCCTGGCGCTATATAAGGCTCCATCCTGTCACTTCATCTCCATATTGTTTCATACTATGGAACAATGCTCTTCTCCAGACTGAGGGACTGACCACCTCAAAACTTTAAGGGTGATGGACTGATTACATCGTCTTCAAGTATCTTCTGCTTCTATCAACTTTTCTGTACTCGACTGAAGAAGCCTACTGTGTAGGCGAAACGTTTCGAAATAAAGATACCTAACTGTTGCATATGTGTCTTACCATCTACGTTTGAATTAATTATCCTACGTATCTTTGTGTCATCGGCGAATTAGCTCATATCACTAGTAATTGTCTCAACAAGGTCATTGATGTATATTATTAACAAAAATGGGCCCAAAACTGATCCCCGTGGAACGCCACTTGTTACAGATCCCCACTCGGATTTAGCCCCATTTAAGCTTCCTATTGATAAGCCATGACTCGATCCATGACAACACTTTTCCCCCAATGCCATGAGCTGTCACTTTCTTTAACAGTCTCTGTTGCGGTCCCCTATCAAAAGCCTTACTAAAATCTAAATAAACAAAAGCTTTACTGAAGAAAGTTAATAAATTAGTTAGGCCGGAACGACCCCTGGTGAATCCATGCTGAGTATCATTAATCAAGCTATGCTTATCGACATGGCTTCTTATAATATCAGATATAATTGATTCTAGTAATTTGCCTACAACTGAGGTTAGGCTTATTGGGCGGTAATGTGAAGGTAACGACTTGTCCTCTGTTTTAAAAATATTAATTCATTAGTCATTTTCCACATATCAGACACTACTCCTTACATTACCTTATCACCAGATAGGCACATGGCTTCTGCCGAAGAGAAGAGGCCACGATGCTCAATGAACACGACTGAGGACTCGGATTTGGAAATGTGGGGCGCAATTCTAGTGAAGAGGTTGCGAGACCACTCCGTGTCATCAGAGGAAGACGAAGAGCCAGCTCACATTGTAACAGATCTGACAGTTCCAACCATGGAGCCAGCGAATAAGGAAACAGGGGAGGAAATAAACACCCCACCCCATGAGAACCAAGAAGGATGGATCACTGTGGACAAAAACAAGATGCGCCATCCATCCAAGGATCAGGCAAACCAGCTCGACCGACCTGGAAAATTCAAGGTGAAGTCTTACGGGGACCACAGAACCCACTATGGCGTTGTTTCATACCTGAAATCAGGACACAACCTGAAGTTCAAGATATGGTTCAACTTGAGGGGAGAACCAGTACTGACTCCTCTCAACAAAGAAATGTACACCACTTTGAAGAGAGTCATGGAGACAGATCGCTCATTCACCCTGGAGGAACTGGACTCTCGGCAGAAGATCATCAAGGGTGTAGTGATGCGTTACTCGCTTATGATGCCCATCGAGGTGGTAGCAGCTCACCCCAGTGTGGAGTCAGCTCAACGTCTCAAGGCAAAGACGGCAGGCAATGCTCCAACCCGACAGGTCCTCATACAGCATGTAGGACTGCTACCATCCCAGCTGGACCTCGGTTCTTGGGGCAGGTACGATGTCAGGACCTTCACGGCAGAACCACTTCGTTGTTTCAAGTGCCAGCATTACGGACACCTGGGTGCACTCTGAACAAAGTAATCTGCGGTGTCTGCAGCCTGCAACACCCTACCGAGGAATACATCACAAAGCTGAAAAATGCATCGCCATCCACTCCACAATGCCCGAACTGCAGGCAGAAACACCATGCCTGGAATCCTCGATGCCCAGAGAGGCTTGCCAGAATTCAAGGAGCCTGGAAGACGCCACAAATTCGGCAGCAGGCTACGACAGATCATCACTCTCAGCAGACAATGGGTGCAGAGAACCCTGCCATACCGCAGACCTCTCATCAGGTCACCCAACTCAATGCCCAGGAATTCCCAACTCTCGAAGCCACAACCAGGGGTCATTGATATGAGCCTCCTGTTCCCCTTCCTCAACGAAGAAACAAAAGCAAGATGAACAGGAGGCGTCAACAGGGAACATCTCATCAACGCAATCAGGAACTGGCACTAAACGAGCCCCCATCGGCCATAACACATCAATGCAGGCACTCTTTACCCAGCACAGCCGTTTTGCAGGCTCCCCTGTCACCTCACCAGCAGATGCCAGCTACCCAACCTGGAATACAGCAACAGACCACTGGGCACACAATAAAGAAATCCAACCCTCAGCAGTTCCTACAGACCACAACAGCCCAGGTAATATCTAATGCTTCGAACTCAGTGTCAACGCAGGCCCTCACCAGGAAGGATCTCGTAGCTCTCATCAAGGCGTTCACGGATTTATTTGCAACACAACCAACTCCACGGAACAATAGAGCATATTCTGGAAGATGGCCAGTACGCTTCTGAGAGTGTGCTTACTGACCGAGGAGGAGACGGTGGACGCCATGAATTTGTAGGTTCTCAGAGAGGGCAGGGCACAGTCCCCAGTTCAGGAAACAACAGCGATGGAATAACTTTGGTACCAAATCACACCCACCCTAGAATGGAACATTCAGGGCCTGAGGGGCAAACAGCACCTCTTGCTGGAGGCAGTAATTCGGGATCGGGATGACATCGTCTTGCTACAAGAAACACTGACTGTCCCAACTATCTGCCCAAGACGACCCGGTTTTGCTGGGTATTTGCGGCACATGGACGCAGGCGTTCACTGCAGA